>JAKWJA010002493.1:4413388-4668222 GCA_027704765.1 Solanum habrochaites
TTCATGAAGTAGATGAACAAGATTGAATTATTCCAATTTGCAACAAAAAAAAAATGTTATCATATTGAACAAAATGATAAATTGTCAAATTGTTCTCTATTCCCTTTTTTTTTTGGGTATTTGATTGGCCGGTGTAATATGTTCTATTTCTATCTAGGAAATAATCCACACTTGTAAAATATATAAATTCTTCTTATGCGAATGAAAATGACGCTCTATTTTCTGCGTTAAAATTATCTTATCGCGCATCGTTACACAGCAAACATAAAAAGTGATAATTTTGTGTCCAAAGGAGAAATTAGTTTGTTTTTTCTTTTCAATTCATATACATAAAAACAAATATATTTCAATTTTGTAAAGAGACTGAAGTGAAAAAATCAAAGTAAAATCTATTTTTTTCTTTTGAACTCCTTTTCTCAATTCTTGAAAAAAAAAAATTTTAAAAAAATTAAAAAATATATATATATACATAAAGTTACATATAATTCCAATTCAGCCGCAGCTTGAGCTTTTCTCTGTTCTTGATTCTTCTTTCAATGGCTCTCTCCATAACAGGAAACAGCAAAATCTTCCAAAATTTTAATTCTTGTAGTTCTTTATCTGTTAGTTGCACCAAAACCCAAGTGCCCATTTGTTCTCTTCAGTTCCCTTCTTCCTTCAGACCTAATTCATATCGTTTCTGTATCAAATCTACAAGGTGAGCTTCTATGCATCATGTTTTTTTTCCTAATTTCATTCTTTTATTTCATGGGGTTTGTCTTTTTGGTTCTTTTTTGATGCCCCAGTTTGTTGTTTGGTGTAAAGATCTTAGCTTTACTGGTTTATCTTTTAAAAAAAACTGAACTTTAATATGTAGAGTTGATGAATAGTGAAAGTGATAGTTACCTGGTATGTGTTGGTGGTGGGAAGTGGAAATTATCCGGTTGAATTAGTCGAGGTACGCGAAATCCCATGGTTATCAAGAAAAAAAAAGAGTTGAGTAGTAGAAGAAATGGGTTCAAATTAAGTGGAATGGATATAAAGGATTCATATAGTTGACCTCAAGTAGTTTGAGATAGAGGATTATTATTATTTTTTATTTCACCAGTTTATTGTTTGGTATAAAAATCTTAACTTTACTAGTAATATCTAAAAAAACTGAACTTTAATATGTAGAGTTCAGTAGTGGAAGTTAGAGTAACCTGGTGCATGTCGTTGGTGGGAGGTGACATTGGAATTAGTTGAGGTGAGCGCAATCTGGCCTGAACACCACGATTATCAAGAAAAAGAAAGAGTTGAGTAGTTGAAGAAACAGGTTCACATTAAGTAGAATGGATATAGAGGATTCATATAGTCAATCTCAACTTTGAGATAGCAGTGTATTATCTTTTTTGATTCCCTTGTTTGTTGCTTGGTATGAAAATCTTAACTTAAATAGTTATACTTTATTATGGAGAGTTGAGTAGTGGAAGAAACGGGTTCACGTGAAGTAGAATGGATATAGAGGATTCATATAGCTAAGTCGACTTCAACTAGTTTGAGATTGAGGCATATTAGTTGATATGGTTGTAGTATGTAGAACACAGTAAAATTGTGAGTGGAATGGAACAGGTCCTTATGGGGTGGAATGGATATAGATGATTTGTATAACCAACCCGGAGTGTAGTAGTAGCAGTAGTAGTATTTGAAGCTTATGGGTTCGGGTTTTAGTCCTTTTGAGTTATTGCATTTCAAAATATTTGTACATATTAAACGAATTTCTTAGAACAAATACTGGGTTTGAACCAAAATTACTGGGTTCTGCCAAATCCGTTTCCTATATTCTAGCTCCACCTCTTGCTGCGGTACTATGTAAAAACTAGTTAAGCTGGGTTGTGTGGATGAAACAGATTCAATTGGAGCTAAGTGTGTATGAGGATATGTATAGCTGACCACAACTATATTGTGATTAAGGAGTGTAGTTTTTTTCATACTAGGTGGAGTGCATGAGAATTGTGTTGGTTAAAACAGTATGTTTATGTTATATTTTTATGTAACAGGTCAAGTACTATTTATGGGAAGAGGAGAGCATCAGAACACTTGTTCCGGCTTCCAGTTATTTCTTGTGTAGTGGAAGATAGTTCTGAAACACAACCAGACGCTTTGAATTCATCTGCTTCAAGTGATTCTTCAAAGGTACTCTTTTGCCGTTCTTTGCATGCATTGTGAACGTTTGCCTAACGATTTTGGATATCTTGACCACCAGCTAGGGGAAGTCGGTGCCACCGTGAGCCTCTAGAGTCTATACACTTAGGTACACCTTAGTAGTGGAGCACCAATTAGTTAGATACAAAAACACTTTGATGGGTTTTGAAGTTGAGACATCTTTGCATCTGCATCTCAACTGGTTAAAGCTATCCTTGGTTTATGCACTTTGCAAAAGAGTAGTTTTGTCTCTCTGTTGGCTAGTTTTCTTTAAGGTAAGTTTTCCCTTCCTCCTTTACTAGATCTCTATGGAAAGATTGACTCTTGATGGGTGGTTTTCAGTTATCACCTTGACTCAGTACCTTTTTTTACTTCAGATTCGAAAAGAGTAACTTAACTTCAATTGGAAGTGACATTTACAACCCCCTATTTAGCAAAAGAATAAATTAGATGTTCTAATTTGCAGTTACATGGAAAAAGAATTTCTACTTGCCCTTTGGCCACTCAAGTATCATTTTTTTGGGCCAAGAAAATGACTACAAAATCTCATTTAGCTTCATTCTCCTGAGGAAAGAAGCCATAAACAATAATGAATTGCTTATTCTAGTATTCTGCCATAATTCCCTTGTGCTCTCGCAACAGAATATGGAAATATAATAAGAACTCAGACAGTTCATTTTCCTGTCAGATTTCCCTCTTAATCTCTGTTACATCATAGAAGAAATCTTTTTATTAATCACTTCTGTGGTACTTGTACATCTCTATCACCCCCATAGAGCTTCCACAGTTCTCTGAATCACAGTACGGAGTTTTCTTCCCCATTAACTATTTATTTCCATTCATCAAAACTCTCCAAGTTGGTGTGAAATTTATGTAGTTTTCTTTGTTTCCTTGTCTTGATGAGAATTTCTTTTCTAGAAAAATCAGAATAAGTTCTTTGAATCAATTTCGAATTGGGATTTGTTTAATTCATTCATTTTAAGTAGGCTGCAATGATTTGATCTGAAGATAATTAACGTGTACATTCCAATGTTTAAGTGCTCTATATATGACATATGAAAACCAACTTTTAAATATCCATTTCCTAAATTGTAGGGATAATTTTTACTAAAGGGTAAGCATAGTCTAGCTATATTTCAATTGGTAATGAGGGTGAAATATTTTGTGTCCGTCTGTTTGAGAATTTAACTTGTGAACTCAAAGATGCAGAATATATATGGCCTTTATCCTGAAAGAACCTCATCTCTTTCTTCTCTCTTCACATCGCCAAAATTTTAAATCTAAAATTTTCAAATAAAGCGATATATCTCAGAAGTTGTTTCCATTTATATTCTTTTCTCTTTCTTGTTGTTTCTTCTTTACCTCTTACCTTTAGTATTGATGTGTTATTAGTTTTCAATTGTTCTAGTTCAGTTCTCTTTTTGGATTTCCTTAGTTTCTTTTAACATTTTGTTTGTGTATTCTTAATGTGGGGGTACCTTCTTGTAGGAAGCAGTATTTGACATGAAATTACCAAGAAGAAGTCTGTTAGCAACATTTACATGTAATGCTTGTGGTGCTCGTTCTCAAAGACTGATAAACAGATTAGCATATGAAAGAGGCACTGTGTTTATACAGGTACTTAGATTTGAGTGTATAGTCATGCTGTTAAGCTTTTGATAATTGCAAGCAAAACTAATTTTCTTACGAGATAGCAAAGTCGAATAATTCTCTCTTAATTATTTATTCACCAAGATATTTTAGGTAGAAGCGCTAGATAGACGATTTAATCGTTGAAGGTATTAATGGGTAATCTTCTTAGTAGCACTTGTATTATATGGTGCTTTCATTTGTTCTCCTCAATTTGAACTATTTTTCCTAAAAATATTTGGCTGAACACATAAGTTTTCAGGTAGTGGTCACCATATCTGAGCCGTTCATTTGCTGGGGACATATGGGATCTTATATCCCTACCTTAATGCATGAATAATTATGTTTTTTTGGTCCTGCACGTTTGTCCAATAATGGTTTAACCAATCCTTTGGACTGTTGGAACTTTCGTAAGTAGTATGAGGGATTCTAATATCGATTTTCGTTACATGTATGATCAGAGTTTAACAACCCTAGTTCTGGATTCAGATATCTGACATATTGTTTGCATGAATACTTCTAATACCAAACTGAAATCTATAATTAAACATCTTTTGAGTATGTGGTATTTAAGTCAAATAATGGTGTGACATAGCTGTCTTATTTACCTGTGTTTCCTTTAAAAAATTTTGTTAGTATAGAAATATGTCAACTGAAGATTCTCATTTCAGTGTTCAGGCTGCTCTCAGTATCACAAATTAGTTGACAACCTTGGACTTGTGGTTGAGTACAACTTCAAGGAAGAAATTAGTATGGATCCAGATGCTGATCAAGATTGATTGAAGTTTAAGCTTACCTTTAGGCCCTAGCAAGAGAGTAATAGTATAGACAATGCAATTTTGTAGGTGAAAGAAAATCAATTACATTCAATGTAACAGTCTGGATGAAAAGAATATCAATGAAATGACAACAATGAAAATCATATTGCACATTATTTTTCCTCTAAACACATAAATAGTCCCCATCTCATTTCAAAAAAATTCTTTCTGGTAATGAAACATATAGCTTTTCGTGTCATGTCTGTGGAAATCTCAGATTACGATGGCCAAAAGAATAGTCATCGCCAAACCAGCATTCATCCACATTCCAGATGCGCTTCCTTGCAGTAAAAAGGTTGCTCCATTCTGCATTCAAGAGAGAGAGTAAGTGATTTTATCATATTAGAGCTGTTCCTGTCTATGTACTACGTTATTTTCGAAAAATTACAGTTACCAGATGGGGAAAAACGATGGGAATGTTACCAAATTCAGAGTAGGCGATGGCGCTGGTGTCACATCCACAGAATCTTGGATGGTTGGTGGTGCTGGCGGGCTTGGCACAGTTGGTGCAGGTGCTGGCGCGTGATGGTGCTTATGCTTGTGCTTTTTTCTTTTGTGCTTGCCATGAGCTGGTGCTGGTGCGGGTGCTAACTCTGGTGCTGCTACTGGTGATATCACAGCAGGTGGAGGAGCGACTGGTGTCGGTGCTGATACTGGTGGCGCCTTAGGTGGAGACACTGGTGGTGTTACAGGTGCTGGTGATGGTGGCGTTTGTGCTGGGGCTATCTGAGGTGGCGGGACTGCTGGTGGAGAAGCAACTGGGGCAGGTGGTGGTAATACTGGTGGTTGTGATGGACTTGAGACTGGTGGAATTGGTGGAGATTGTGGTGGTGGGGTCGCTGGAGCAGAAACAGGGGCAACTTTAGGCGGAGGTACTATTGGAGGTGGTGCTGAAGTTACTGGTGGCTGTGATGGTGCAACAGGCGTAGTGGAAGGCGGGGGTGTTGCTGCAACAGGTGTCGTAGTAGGTGGAGGCGTCGTGATTGGTGTAGATGGTGATGCAGCTGGTGCTTGTGCATTAGCCATCACAAGCCAAATGCAAAAACTTGAAAGGTAAATCAACTTAGAAGAAGCCATTTTGTGCAGGATTTTGATTGTCAAGAGCTCTCTACTTATATACATCAACAATATTATTTTAACTTGTAAATAAGAAAAAGTGTTTGGTAGAAATGTTTTTTAGGGGAAACTTAGTTTTATGTGAATGCTACAGCATGTCTAATCATTTGTCAAAATTGGCACAAAAATTTTGTGCTTAATTGTTTTTATGTTTCTTCATCACAAGATTTATAATCCATATGAAAATATGATATTGGTCATATATTGCTATCAACTACCATCTCAAGCATCAAAAGGACCATTGTATGTCATTTTTTTAAGTTAGCCTATTATTTTCAATCTCTACATTGTTATAAATGATCCAATTTATGTAGTAAATAAACTTTGATGCACCAAATTTATGTGGTAAATAGACTTGGAATCTTCTCATAGTTCATTTAAGTGAACAACAATAATATATCCAATATAATTCTACAGGTGGTTTATGGGAAGAGTGGAGCGTACACAGACTTTTATCTCTACCTCATAGAGAGATAGAGGGGTTGTTTTCAAGTTCATTCTAGTGAGATCTACTTCATTGCAAAGAAACACAGTACACAAAATATGTAGCTCGGTTGGTTGATTATTTGAACTTTCACCTTGTTGATTAGGTTTCGATTTCCCACCTCGTAATCTTACTCGTAAAAAATAAACAAAAAAAATACAGTACAAGAAGTTTAGTAGAGGTTTTCCTCTTTTTTTTAGCAAGTTTTGTTCTTCCAGGAAAAGCAAAGCTAAGTATGATTATACCAAATGTCATAATGGTGATCAATTTTGTATTTTTTTGTGGGGGAAATGATCTCTGTCATGTTTATTACTTGGCAATGCAGCAAAGGCAAAGTGGTTACATATTTAAATAATGTTAAATTTAACTAAGCTATTGTTAATTATTATTAATCTGTGGTGTTAATACACATAAATTGAAACTAATTAAACAAATGAAAACACAATTTTATTATCAAAGTATTATTTTTTGGTGGTGGTTGTGGGGTGGGTGGGGGGTTATCATGGTACTAGAGATGAGGTCAACAAATACCAGCAAACTTTCTTGATTTTGATTTGACACATGAGCTATGCCTTGGTACACAGTCCCAATCCAAAAAAAAAAAATCTACCAAACAGATTGCTGTCTTTCTTTCATGTCATTCAACTATAAATGTGGCAATTTCCAAACTATTAACCTAGCTCTTTCAATGAACCTTTTTCAAATTATCACAAAGGATTTGAAATTAATCAATAAAAATAAGCCATGACACTTTCATTTAATCATTTATTAGTAACTTTGTAGGTGAGAAAGATATCTATTTCACTTTCCTTTTCCAAACTGCTTTTGAAATTACCAAGATTTATCGAAAACAATCTCTTTACAAGAGGAATCATTTGCTAAAAGTTGACATGTGAAAATAAGTCAGAATTATGCACCAAGCAGTACAAAGTTGGTTGTAACTGACTCTTTCCTTGAAAATAACAATAACTTTGTTGATAAATCCAGATGTTTAAAGAACATAAGTTGTTGACAAGACCATGAACCTGAAAACCGCGAAATAGAGTGTAGAAAGAGAGTTTTATCAATACAATTGTGGAGTAAGAAACAAAAAATCACAGGCAGAACATGATATGAAACACGTCGTTAATCTTGCTGAGAAATTTCGGATGGTGGTGTCTTGAAATGGGAAGACATGAAGGTGGTGGTGTAGAATCAGACTCCTTTTCCTTTTCCTTCTTCTTCCTTCTTAGTTGAAAGAACTGCTGCATAGCATCTGCACAGTCTGATGCCAGCACTCCACGTCGAATGGTTATGTTTGGGTGGAAAGGATGAACTGGAGCAGGAGGTTTGTTTGTTGGTTCCAAGCTCTTTTCTCCATCTCCATCAGGGAAAAGCCTGAAACATTATGAATAACAAACCTTTTATCTTAAAAAACAAAAGAAGTTCTTGTGGAACGGTGTATGCAGGAGTTTTCGTAAGCAATGTCAATATTTGAAGAAATGAACAAATGAAAAAACTACTACAGTGACAAGCAGTGACATTCTTTATATTTGTATCCACTATTTTAGTTTTAATAAAATTAACGAAAGTGATGTCATGTGACATCACTCGAGGCAAGGTGTATCCGCCCCAGGTGAGCTCTATGTATGACTAATAAAGTACATATCGAGCAAAGGTAGCAAGATAGGAGATCCAACTTGTGATCACATAGAGATATCAATGTTTTTAACCATGTTTGACGCAAGGGAAGCAGCAGAAGAATAAGAAATAAGTAACAATGAACGGTGAAAACATACAGAAGTTAAGGGTCAGAGCACTTTTGTATCTAGAGGAAGATAAATTTAGCAGCTACAAGAGTGATACTTTAACTCACGATTTGGAACAAACAAACAGTAAATTGGATCAGGTGTCATGGATAGGTATGCAAAAAAGACAACCATGAAGCACAAACTTCAAGCAGCGTGAATCAGACGGAGAGGTGCTAGTGTTCACTCTTCAGCAAGCTATGGAACTTGAGAATAAGGTAAAAAAGAAAACAAATGGAGTAGTAAGAAGTGTGGATCTGTTTTTGGACAATGACAGAATAACTAGATTTTAAGATTTGCTTCAACTAGGCACACCACGTTTTTGAGACCAAATTATCTGTACATTCTCATCTACAGCATAACATTCAGAATCTGTTATTTATCCTTTGTATTGAACAGAAACCTACATAACTCATGAATCAAAAGATTCAGCAACAATGATAAAGATGAACGAGAAAGCATCACTACAATACATGTGGATCAGTTCTTAAGTTCACCAACAGAGCCCTTCGAAAGGACACAATATTAGCAGACTGTGTGCTCCAGAAAAAGCCCGTTCGAATTAGCTGATCGTAAATTCACTGTTGTAATGATTCCGAAAAGCTGTAAAATGGCTAAAGTACTGTAGATGCTAGACCATGAAACTAGAAAACTGTTACAGCATGTGACAGCATAGGAAACAGTAAATAATCACTATATCTTAAAGCAAACTCTGGTCCTTCCATAGAATCAAGGCAAAAAAGGTGCTGTTTGACTAATATATCATGTGAAATCCTAAGCTTAAGAAATATGAATATCCTAGACTTGTAATTTGAGAAAGTTCAAAAAAGTTAACACTTGCAACAAGAGATTTCTCGTAGGATATTATCTCAAGTACGCATCCGTTCTCTGAAAAATTCCACCTTTCTAACTTTGGTAGGTCTAATAAGATTTGTTTACTGCTGTGAATTTCAAAGGAAAAGGTTCCTATGTGTACTGCTAGTTTCAAACAGGAATAATTTCAAAGGTTTTTCTGTTAAAATCTAAGAACTACGTGTTCCAATTTTACTTTTCGAAGACCTACCAGAGGAGATGATAAATCACTTACTGGTGACTTTAAGCTATCAAGTGAACAAATATGTATGATCTTTCTTACCTGATCCAGCTGCCATCAGCCCCTAGGAGCTTATTTGGAGCTCCCCATACAACAGTATCAACTCTAGCTTGAAGTATTGCTCCAGCACACATAGGACATGGCTCAAGAGTTACATAAAGTGTGGTATCCTGTAGGAAAAAAAGAATCGGAAGTTATACAAAAGAAGAGATCCACAACCTTCCTGGAATAGCATTAAATTTATTGATCAAAGAAAACTTTGATGTTCTGGAAAGAATATCCAGCTATAGCACATTTTCACCGTTTCTGATTTACTTCATTTACCAGAGGCATGTTCGTACACAGGTGTCAATTAAATCATGTACCGCATCAAAACACGATGAAGCCAAAGCATGCAAAGGAGAAAAGACAAAAGAGTATTAT
This sequence comes from Solanum habrochaites, assembly GCA_027704765.1. Taxonomy (NCBI): domain Eukaryota; kingdom Viridiplantae; phylum Streptophyta; class Magnoliopsida; order Solanales; family Solanaceae; genus Solanum; species Solanum habrochaites. The sequence goes on from JAKWJA010002493.1 coordinate 4,422,902, forward strand.
GGTAACCGTAAGTTGAAATCTACTTGTCATATTTAACTCATATTCCCCACGTACATCACATTTAACAAAGCATTATTAATTATTGAATATCTGGCTATTATAATTATTTCCCCACCTTGCCAATGCTAGTTTCTTCGAGAAAAAGAAACAGAGTAAAGAAGCGTTTGATCTATAGCATACATGAGAAAGAACGTGGTGTTAAGGATAGTAGAGGTTGCTTGCGAATTAGGTAATTGGCTACTAAATAATAGCTGATAGCATTCATCTATTTTTCGGTTCACAAACGAGTACAGAACATTTTGGTAGTGCTTCTTCCTATTTTACTACCTATAACAGTACATGTTATGTGACAAATGATATCCCAATATAATGGAATCACCCCATGCTGTATAAAATTCAGTGTGCTAGTGTCTCAAGTACAGTAGCCATAAAAGTATAAGGAACTACCGAAAGTCTCCATGTCCGAAGTGTGCTTGAAGCCTCACGTATGCACAGCATTTCTGCATGGGCAGTAGAGTCACGCAGTTCTTCTACACTGAAACATGCATCTTTATTTGTAAATCAATGTCTACGGAGGAGGAAAAAAAGAAATAGGAAAAGCATGAGCTACCATGACTTACAGGTTGTATCCACGAGCAACTATTCTTCCATCATGAACCAGCACAGCCCCAACAGGTACTTCCCAATTATCAGCAGCCTTTTTGGCTTCCATTAGTGCTTCCCTCATAAACATTTCATCAATTTTCCGCTGATCGCTTTCAAGCTTGAATGCGTCTTCCCACTCATCAAACCTGTCTTTTTCAAATTGATGGGACCTCTGAAACTTTCCGTGTCTCATTTCAGCATCTTTAACCTTAGACCCTGATACCTCACCAGAGACTGGGGAAACTGCTTGCCCTTTGCTACTGCTGGATGGAACAGCTTGTCCAATTTCTGCTATTTCTTCTACAACAGGTGTTCTCATCGGAGTTGAAGAAATCGGAAGCCCCCCTTCTGGGACAATTGCACCATAGATACCTTGAAAGTTTTTACCAGTAGTGTCTTCAGCAGAAGGCAGTTGAATAGTTTTAGATGGTGAGCTGCTCTGTAAAACAATTGGTGAATATGATGTGTACTTCATATGTGCCCTTGAGCTGGATGCTTCTCCAGAACTATGAGTGCGAACAATTTTCTGCCGTTGCCAGTCCAAAGATGCAGATTCTTGGTTCGGCCTTCTGATTTTTTTTGCATTCTCACTATTATTATCCTCTGCACCAGAAAACCATGTTTCGCTACTTGTGGATTGATTAGATGAGCTCCTTCGACTAGATTTAGAGGTCAAAGTATGGCGATCAGAACGAGACCATCGCAAATGAACAATATCTCCAATAATATTCCACAAGGACCTACCACTTCTCTTGACAACAGCTGTTTTGTCTTTGTCTGCATCCTCTGCTACTTGTATCTCAGGAGACTCCTGGACAGAGGGCTCAGTTACATCCCACATTTCATCTGAAGGTCCCTTAGCCCTTGAAACAAAAGAAGATTGCCTTGATTCATGCTCATTTGATTGAGAATCACCACAAACACGTTGTCCAACAACTTTTTGAGTATGTTGCTCTCCCTCATTACTTAACTTTGTCTCAGTGGTCTTAATCTCCTTCAGAATCTCAGTGTTTGAAATCTCATGCCTGACCTTCTCTACAAATTCGCCGACATAATGTGTCGAGGATTTCTGCAATCGATCAGCTGAACCAAGTGCATCTTCATGGGATGTGAAATTTGAAGACGAACCATGAACCTCATCCCTTCTGGCTTCACCATGTGTTATGCGCTGAGGTTGTGGAGGCCTATCTGAGGTAAGTTCGTGCTGTAGTGAAAAACCTCTTTGAATGCCTGAATCAGAAACTGATTGAGTTGAAAACCCAGTCTTTGACTCCATAATTGATGAGTGTCCTGATAATACTTGGGAAGATGCTTTCGCCTCTCTTTTGTTTGCCTGTGTTACTTCAACACTGATAGTGTCACTAGAATGAGTAGTTGACGTACTCGACGCACCTAGTAAGGTTTTTTCCTCATGTGATTCCATCACTGCTTTTGTGTTTCTTGCGTCACTTATTCTGGCTTGGGAGGAGTGCTCTTTGAATTCTACTGATGACTTGTTGAGAAGGTTTGTATAATCTTCCTGATTTTTCATCCTTGTCTCTGATTTCCTATGTGAAACATGATTTTTTTTTTCATCAGCTTTAGTTAGTCGTTCAGCTTTTTCTCTCGACTCAACTAACTCAGTGATCTGACTAGATTGGTGGTGCTCTTTTAAGACCCTCTTCCTGAGTTCAGTATCAGAGACTCCCTGAATTGCTGACTCCATCTTAATGTCATGTTTCTGGATATTAGACTCTTGATTGAACCTACGATATCTTCTCCTATATTCATCTTCCCTTATGATGCTCCCGATTTTTTTACTATATTCTTCTCTAGCTTGCTGAATTTGAATCAAAGCCTCGTTGGAGGTTTCTTCCGTTTCATGATAAGATTTTCTTGTGCTATAATCAGTTTTAGATTTAAGGCCATGACTCTCAGATGTATCAACAAATTGTTTATACTTCATATTCGTATTAGATTGTCCTGCTTGCTCATGTTGTCCAGTTGTTTTTCCCTCAAACTTTGTAATCGAGGCTGATTCTTGTTTTGTGTCATCATATTTTGTGGAGGAACCAGCAACCTGTTCAGAACTACTTCCATGAATCTGAGATATCCTTGAATTCCTCTGCATTGATTCGTTTCTTGATGCAATCTCCTCAACTGATATGTCGGTAAGCCTCTTCTCCGATTTCTTTCTCCAGTCACCAGTTGCACTATACAATCCCACTGCAGAATCATCCTTCCGTGAAACAACCCCTTGTTTAGCAGTGTAATTCCGATCTCTTTCCTCCACTGAAACACCTTCACTCTTCAAATATCTTCCATGTTTCCTTGACGATTCTTCTTCAAAATGTTCATCCTCAATCTGCAGTTCACTGTCAAAATCAAGGTCACCTGTTGAAGAAGCAGAATAGTATGAAGAACAGCTAGAACCATTTTTCCTCAGTCTCTGCCTGTGGTCCTCCCTTCTTGAAAAACTTTCTCTCCCTTCTTCTCTTGCTCTTTCATTGTCATTCGTCCACAACAAGGAAGCTCTTTCTTCCTCCGTGCGCCTTGTTGCTCGGTTCTCCCTCCTAACCAATGCTTCCCTCTCTTCTTTTCTTGCTCGATCTCTATGACTCTCCCTCAACAAGGAAGATTTTTCTTCCTCTGTATGTCTTGTTCCTCGATTCTCTCTCCTAACCAATGCTTCCCTCTCTTCTTCTCTTGTCCGAGCTCTCTGATTCTCCCTCAATAAAGAAGCTCTTTCATCCTCTTTATGATTTGTCCTTCGCCTCTCTCTCCTTAACGATGACGACCTCTCTTCTTCCCTTCTCTTGTCCTCCTTCCTCGAAGGAATCACTTCATATTCATATTTATACTTTGACATACTCCCTATACCACCCGATTCGTCCCTCTTCTTCTTACCAACATAATTACTCACACCCCCATTTTTCCTTTTCTCCGCGTCTATCCTCTTAGACGACCTTCCATTCCTCTCTCTCACACCAAACACCTCCTCATCCACATCCTCAGTCAACAAGCTAAGCATAACCTCAGCCTCATCAAACTCCGAAACGCCACTGCTACTTCCCTCACTCCCTTCCTCAAACACCAAACACCTATATCTCCCCTTCCCCCATTTCCCCCCTCTTCTACTAACACCACCATTTCCTTTCAAAGAAGAAACTTTCTCATAACTACACTCCCTATCAACATCATAAACTGGAAATCTTGAACAATATCTATCTAAACCACCCAAGATCAGTTTTTTACATTGAATTAAAGTAGATTGTCTCAACCCATATAAGGAATTAGGGCAAATAGGCACTCTGTACAACATAGAAGCATTTGAAGAACAAGAACAACATGATGGAGATGATAATAAGGAAGAATAAGCTAGTTGGTATCCACCAAATCTATTATTAGAGCAATAAGAATTATCATAATATGAAAATGAAGATGACCCTTTACACTTTAGTGTAAGAGTTGAACTTACACAAGTGTTATACATGGCTAAAGAGGATTAAAGATTGTACCTTTAATGGCAAAAATCTCTTCTTTTTTCAAGATTCTGTAGAATTATTAGGAGAAAATCCAAGTCAGAACAGTGTTGGATCAGATTGGAGAAGAGAGAGATGAGGAATTTTTGTTACCAGACAAAAAAAATTACAGAGTTTTTTCTCTGTGGGTTGGGCGTGGGGTGGGGGTGGGGGCATAAGTTAATGGTAATTTTCGCATTGTAGTGATATATGACTCGATATATTTATTTTACATGGAAAATATGCTATATCAGAATATTTTAAAAAATTATGAAAAGAGTAGTTTGATGTACTAAGTTATCGTTATATACAGATTGAAGAAGGATTGGAGTCGTAAGGGGCTATTATATGTAATATTGTTTTATAGAGATTGTTTTCATAGTTTAAAATTGTGACTCGTGATAACATGGTAATAATATTGCGAGTTAAGCAAAAGATTTTGCTTCAAAGTATTATAGTAGTATGTATAGAACTATGTCACCATCAAGTATGATGTAACAATTCAAATGTAGCACCACACATGGATAATTAGATGACTGAACGGTTCATAATTATGGTAAATTTATGAATGTATTCACACGTAAAAGGTGAATTTCAATTCATGTCTTTAAAAAATAGTCAGATTCATCGAGTTTCAAATTTCACCTTGTGAAACTCAGGACGCTATCTTTGAATTTTACTCATGAAATTTAAAACTCAATATAAATTATTCGTTAGAAATCTGAAACCTCGTGACGATGACTATTTCTCAGTTATAAAGGGTGAAAGATGTTAATTTTTTAAATTTTACCTCTTAAACTTCCTATGCAGTGTGTAACCAAAATGAATGGGCTGTTATTAAAGTTTAACCCAATAAATTGGGCTTCTGTTCGATAGGCTCTGGGCCCATTTTTCAGGTTTGTGGTTTCATTTTTATTGACCCAAGATATTTGAAACGATAACACTTAAATATACAATTTATTTTACTAAAAATTACCGTGTCACAAAAAAAAGAAAAAAATAAAACCTTTAACTCTAAAGCATGTGAATTTGAGCAACAACACTATTTTATAAGAATATTTTTAACAAGTTTCTAAAGATTCAAATTCCTCTACCTAATAAAATTTAAATATATGATATACTACTTTAGCCACCTCTACTTCATTATGGAATATACACAATATACTAATACTTAAACCTTTAAGCCCATATGTAGTCAACGACATTAACATACACCTTAGTTTTAGTTTGTTAATAAAAAAAATTATGATTACGTAGATAGCAGTTTAATGCACGAAGCATCTCGTGTTCATTCACTAAATGACAGTCATTCTGTGTTCAGCTAGGACCAAAACAAGTTGTACCTCGAGAATTATGATATAGACAATTTACTTTAATGCAAGTATTAGTGACGAATTTCATGGCTCAAACTAGGGGTGGGCATAAACACCGGAAAACCAAAACACCGAACCGAACCGAAATTTTTTGGTATTTCAGTTTTCGGTTCGGTATTCGGTTTAATTTTTTGTATTTTCGATATTTTGGTTCGATTTTCGATATATATTACTTTGAAATTTGGTATTTTTCGATTTAATCGAAATGGATATCTTATTATTTTTAAATTATATTTATTTAATAATTATTAATATTAAATAATTTTTTAAAAAATAAGAACCCCTAATACCCTATCATTTTGACTCTTTTACATACTTTTCCTTTCCTCCTAACCTCATCCTCTCCTCTTCAGGCAGTTCAACTCTTCTTCCTCTTCTTCTCTTCTTCCCTCTGCTTTCTCCCTTTCCTCTTCTACTTCTACTATGGTCCAGCCGCCGTCCACCAGCAGCCAGCAGCCCACTAAACAGGCCCATTAAAAAACTGAAATAAAAAACCTAACCGAATTAATAAAAACCAAACCGAACCGAAATATTTCGGTACGCAATTTACAAAAACTGAAAACCGAAAAAAAAAACTCGATCCGAACCGAAATATCCAATATCCACCCCTAGCTCGAACATGTATCCTATAGATCACACAGAGATAACTTTACACTAATTCTAATCAAAGCTCTCCTTTGTGTCTTGTCACAACTTCTTTTAAAATATTTCGATTACTTTCACTTTTTTTAAAAAAAAAGTTGGATGACACAATCACATTTTATGATTTTTATGTAGTAAAAAAGTAAGAATTTCTATTAAAAACTATATGCTTTTCATATTCTTTTTCAATAATAGTGTCCCTATTTCTTACTATCCGATAAACGTTTTGTTGAATTATGGACTTTTAAGTTTTCGTCCTATCGTGTTATAACTTCTAGCAATCCTTTGTAAAATTATTCCGTGATTTAGTTAATCAAGTTATTTAGATTTGAATATTGAATGATTAAATTGAAGCGACAAAAAAAAACTACCTAAATTTTTGCTAAATTATTTTTAATTTAAAATATAATATTCAACTTTTAACAATTTATTATGGTTGACTTTTCTTTTGACACAATAATTTATAACTTCAATTCTAGACTTTCATTTTGAAAATTCAAACATGACCATGTGAACTCACTCAAATACTATACTTGTCCTAAAGAAGAACCAAACTTGAAATTTCAATAATTATTACTAAATTGGTTGAAAACCGAAGCAAGTCAATGTACAATTTCACATTAACCTGTAATATATATATTATAGATATATATATATATAATATATATATATATATTACTATATATATATTAGTCCCAACAGAAATTCAATAATTTTTGATTTATATCATATATTTATCTAAGAATTTATTTATATATAAAAATAATTACTGTAATCCTTAGAATCGCTTGTATTGAAATTTAATAGCTCAAATTTCTTCTTCTTTTACTTTTTATTTTTATTTTTTTAAAAAAGATAAATTTATTGTGAATTGTATATGATAATATCATAATAAGATGAAATTTCACATTAACTTTGCATGAGAAGAACTAGACCAAGTCAAACTTAAAACTTGAGCAAAGAACCATTCAAATTAAGAACATTTATTTTCAATAAAATTTAAACTAATTGAAAATGAAAGGAATAAAATAAATACTTTAATATTTTGATCAACAGTCAATTCAACAAAAATACAAAAAAAAAAAAAAAAGAGCGTGAGTTCTAGACCTTATATGAGACATATATCTAGTAATATTAACCAAACTAAGCCATTATTAGAAGTCCATTCATCAAAATATATGTTTTTTCTAAAATTTTACAAAACTAGTATAAACGTATCCACTAACGTTTTTAGGATATATTTTATTTTTTTAAAAGTTGATGACGTCAGATTGATATACTGTACTCATAGTAACGTTTAATCCTAAACGTTACTGCAATAACGTTTAAAAGTAAAACTTTACTTACAGTAACTTATATCAACCTAATGTATTAGTTTTTTAAAAATAACATCATATCCAAACTTCCTGTGAAAGACGTTTTACTAGTTGTGTAAATTTTAGAAAAATGTATTACTTTGGTAAATTATTTTATATAATAATTTAGATATCTAACCAACAAATAATTTGTAAAAGTATACCTTAATTAGAACTTGCCAAAAAACTAAGATTATATATAAGGGTATTGAATATTTCAAAGTCTACATACGTACTCGAAGGGTGAATTCACATTTTTAAGTTTATCGATTCAAGATTCTAAAATAGAATAATGATTGTGTGTGCAAAAATGACAATCTATACATAGATATTAAATATATCTTTCTATGCCATTGCCTTTATTTTAAGAAATTGGTGCGAGATGTCTTCCGAAACAATTTTTAATTTATCGACCGTTTCATTCACATAAACAATGACTGATTAATAAATGGATTTATGTCATTGCCTCTATATTTTAAGAAATTGTGCGAGAATAGTCATTGAGAAACAATTTATTAGATTATCGACCGTTTCACATAAACAATGAATGATGAATAAAATGGATTTTATGTCATTGCCTCTATTTTAAGAAATTGTGCGAGAATAGTCATTGAGAAACAATTTATTAGATTATCGACCGTTTCACATAAACAATGAATGATGAATAAAATGGATTTTATGTCATTGCTTCTATTTTAAGAAACTAGTCATTGAGAAACAATTTATTAGATTATCGACCGTTTCACATAAACAATAAATGATGAATAAAATGAATTTTATGTTATTGCCTCTATTTTAAGACATTGTGCAGGAATATTGAGAGGCAATTCATTAGACTATCAATCTGTTTCACATGAATAATAAACAAAATAGATTTTACTTTCAATTACTATATTTTTTAAAAATATTGATGGATACATGTGAATTTTTGTAATTTATTTTTATAAAATTTGATACGAATAAAATAGAATTTTTTAAAATTGAGTAACATAACCAATTAGCATGTGATAAAACATGGTTTGAAGTACCACAACTAGTACAAATTTGACAGATAAAGTTAAGCCCATTTTTAGCATGACTAATCTTTTGTTTATTTTTTTTAAGAAAATCATCATTTATATTTCACTGTCAATACATATAATATACGCTGATGATTGAAATGGTTAACCAAAAAAAAATTTTTTGACTAAGTAAACGTTATTTTTGGTGCTGACAATCATATTGAGACAAATTAATATTAACATATGCTAAAAAAAAAAAATACCATCATTGTGGCGTAACGCATCAATAACTCACACATGGACCATATCACAACTATTTGAAGTGTCAAAAATGCTTCATATTTAATTAGAAATATTAGTTTTAAATCTTAAGTATGAAATTATTTTTGATATAAGTACGACGATTCTTTTCATTTTTCTCACTAATCCAAATTAGTGAAGTCCTTAAATAGATACTAAATGATTATTTTTTTTTAAAAAAAAAAAACAATAACAATTCATGGCACCATAAAGCAATCGTGTTTATCTAGTAAATATAAATTGATGATTTTAATGGTAAAATCAATTATATGTTAAAGTGGAAATATATATATTTGAATTATAACTAAGTAATAAATACTAACTTATATTTATTAATTTGACGTAAATATTGTACGGAGTAACGGTTTTCTCAAAGAATCTTCCATGTATGAATTCTTGACTTTATTTTCAAATTCTACTACTTGATTATAGGTTTATCCCCAATGAGTTTAATTTCCAAATTCTACTACTTGACTTTATTACTATTTACACAAAAAAAAAATGAAAACTTATACTAGTTTTTAACTTAATAAATTATATATTCACCAATTAATAAATTACACGAATATCGATAAGATTTTCTAGATTATATGCGTGTAATGTGATTTTTATTTAAGTTAATTAATTAATGAGTTCAGATCTTCAACAAGATTATTATTTAAAAAGATTTAGAACACCAAAAAAAGGATCAAATTTGAAAAATAAAAAAGAGTACTAGGTCAAGAATATTAGAATAAAAATATTACTAACTATTTAATAATTAATATTTTGTTCTGAAGTTTGTGATGGATGGTATAAGATCTTTTTAAGTTTAGTATTTTTTATTTTTTAATGAAAAAGTAATTCTATAATATGTAAATTCAAATTTGATCAGCTTTAGTATAAATATGAGATACCAAATAAAAAAATCGTTATAACTTATAAGTATAGTTACAATCAAAGGGAGGCATGTGCTTAAATCATGACAAATTCAAATATTTACTTTGGTTATTTTGGACCATTGCAATAAAATAATAAACTTTATCTCCTTTTTGTTTTTTAATTTATTTCTTTTTGAATTCTATATTACTCAATCATGATATTAGTAAGTAAAATATATATTTTTCTTCAATTATTTAATCTAATATTTTTAAATATATATACAACAGCTAGCCACTGTTGCCTGGCCAAAGATTCTATCAATATTTTCTATAAAGTAAATAATCACATTAGTCGTGATTTTTATATATTATAATGTCATTAAACTTTGTGTTCAATGCAAATATGTTATTTTATTCAGAAATGGATCTACATTACATGATAAAAATTAAATAAAATGTAATTGTTTTAATTCAAATTTAATATTATTTTTTAATATATAAATTAAAATCGTGAATTTGCCTCTCGATCGCTTTCGAAATCCTGTCATTGGAATTAGCACAACTACGACAGTACATATGCCAAGTTGGATTAGGTTTGTTTTGCTCGCCACGTATAAGAATATAATATAAAATTTTGTATATATATATATATATTATTTGTTAGTCATTTTGACTTGTTTCACTCTTAATAAAAAAAAAAATATAAAGGAATTATATATTAAATTGTTTTTATTTATTTGATGTTTTTTTGATAATTGACATGTTTAAATAGAATAGTTGTTAACACAAGGATACAGTCAAAAATAATTATCTTAAATTTTTAAAAATGATAATTATTTTAATTTTTTTATACCGAAATGATATTTATTTTGAAACAATTAAATGCAACTGAAAAGTTTAATATTAAAGAATTTTCAAATATATAGAAGTAATATTTGCGTAATAATTATAAATACTTTTCAATCGAGTAAAGAAATATTCCCCCGTCCAGTATTGTTTGTCATGATTTCTATTTTTAGAGTCAAACTATAAAAATTTTGACTAACATTTTAAGATGTATTTTTCATCATATTAATATACAAAAAATTGCACTTTATATTACTTTTCATATAATTTTAGAATATCGAACTTTTTTGTTTGAAATAACGAATTAATATGATTTAATTTAACTTTGAAAATTAATCAAATTGACTTTTAAAAAATGCAATATGACAAATAATTCTGAACGGATAGAGTACCAATTAATAGTGGTTGAAGTAGAGCATTACATTTGTTGATATAAAATTTTTAATATAAAAATTAAAATTTAATTATATTTTAATATAGATATTGAACAAAAATATCGAGAGGAAAGAAAAGAGCACCAATTACTATGGGGCCCATATTGTGTGCAAAAATTGGTGCACGTTGAAATATAAAAAAATATTTTAAGTCACCAACAAATCATTATATTATTTTTATTTCTTCATATAATATAAAATATAGCAATTTAAATTATATAATTTTATATAGTGTTCTTCGAGTTTCGTCACAATTGATAGAGACGTTAATTGTTTTTTAGACTGATTACTTCACTAATATTAAAAAGGATTATTCCGTTAATAGATTCCGTTAATAATTTTTTATTTTTAATCCCCGTGGTAATAAATTTAAGGTTTCCAATATATCGAATCATCAACTTTTAAATTTTTTTGTTTGTGAAATTACTATAACCATCAATTAAAAAGTTTTTTCTAGAATTAATATTTGATCAATAAACTATATGTATAACACAATAATCAATATATATATATATATATATCTATACTATTATATATTATATATATATAATATAATATATATTATATATATATATATATATATAGTGTTTGAATCTCATTAAATAAAATTAAAGAAAAATATTAAAAATACTTAGTATAATTGGCAAGTATTAAAGAAAATAACACATGAAAAAGTTAAAGAAAATTCAACATCTAGTATATATGCATAAAAATAAATAAACAATATTAAATAGTATAATTCTCCTCGAGAAGATTCGAGTGAATTCTGTTAGCCCCAGGGACGGACCTAAAGCATGCCGAGGATGTTCACCAAAATCCCCTTAATAAAAAATTAAGTTGTATATTTAAGGTAGTATAATAATTTTTATGTTTATATATTGATTTTGAACCTCCTGAATATAATATTAGAGATTCAAACAATATTCTTTTTTTTCGAACCCCCTTTATAAAAAACATGAATCCGCCACTGATTAGCCCTGCTTAACTCCATTCCTAATAAAGAAATTATTTCCGATAAAATTTCGGCTCAAAAGAAAAGTTGTGCAATTTTTATATATGTAACAACTAACAAGAATTAAGTAGAACAAAATCCATAGGGCTCTTCATATTAGTGTCATTTTCATGTAATTAAGTTCAATTTGGCCCATTTAATTTCTCGGTTAGGTACTACTCTCTTTGTTCATAATTGTTTGACAGGGTAAAGATCATGCATTTTCCTCAAGAAAAATTTAATACAAGTTTTAATTTGACTAATATTATCCTATTATATACAAGAATATTAAAAGTCTATATAACTTTTCAATTGAACAAAATGAAGTAATTATTAAGGGTAAAATTGAAGGAAAAAAACTACTTATTTATTGATTGTTTAAATTGATAATTTATCTTGGATATTTATTTTTAGTGTATTTGTCAAACAATTGCGGACGAAGAGAATAGTACAGTATAATTTATTACTCTCTCTGTCCCTATTTAATTTGTCCACTTTAGAAAAGACGCACATATTAAGATAACAATAATTAACATAGTGAAGTTATAATTTTACCCTTATTAAATATGGTTTCAAAAATGATGAATTAAAATTATGAAATTTTCAAAAAGTTTAAATAAGGGTATAATAGAAAAACTTTTTTTATCCTTTCTTGATTTATCAAAATGGTTAAGTAAAAAAGTAATATCTAAAAAAGGAAATATAGACAAATAAATAGGAACGAGAGAGCATTAACTCTCATGTATTTTAAATTCAAGAAGTTTCAATTAGTTTATTCATCTTTCTGCAATTAATATTAAACTGCATGGACTTTCTAAAATTTGGTACATTTGGACCACACATTAAACGAGTACATATACTTCCTACATCTATTTTTAATTAGGAAAAATTAGTAAACTAATCAAAATAAATAACATATTTAAGTAAACATATCCCTAACCTTATATATTAGTAATAATGTCAAAATGTCATATTTTAAAAATTTATGGTCCCAATTTGTCTTCCATTTATCTCTTTTCCTTAATTCATATCCTTTGTTTTTAAAAAAAATCATTCTCTCTCATATTTATCTTTCAAAAATGTTAATTCTCTCTTCCATTTAATTTTTTTTTTCTCTCTCATGGTTATATTTTCTGATTTTCCTCCAACCTTCCAGTTGCAAATATTTTTTTTGCCCATATATTTTAAATTGTTCTTTTAATCCAAATTGAATCACAAAGACCATTTGATTAAGGTACCTCTAATCTTTATCCTATTTTCATATTTCTTTTCTAATTTTATTTTTGTTTAAATCTTAAAAAAATGTTGTTTGTCTTTTTCCAATTCAATTTCGTTATGATTTACTCTCTCATGGCTGAATCCAAGGGCTTACTAGATGTATTCTCTTAATCAATCAATTTCTGTGATTTTTCATCCTTTAATTTATTTATTACTTAACAATAGTGTATAAATGTATGATCCCTGCTAAATGAGGGAGAAAGACCGTAAGAACATTTACAAGACTCTTGGTGTGTCAAACCTTCCTCCAAATTCAGAACGCAAATGTAGAATTTTTGTCTACTCGTAGGATCTTGAAAAGACTTACGAAGATCGTATGAGTTTGTCGAACTTTTCTATTAGTGTGTTTTGGTATTATAGTTCTTTTTTATATTTGGTATTCCTTCTAAATGTGTATTCAAATCACTATGTATAATCAATATTTGTATTTATTAAAAATTTCATGTTGCATGGTTTATGATCTTGATGTCCCTAATTTGTATTCATCAAATGTATTTCCAACTAGTTATGTATTTTTTTATAAGAAGAACAACTTTCTATTAGTTTATTTGTATTCGAATACAAATACAAATAATAACCTATTGGAATGAATACGACGACTTAAAAAAGGAAACAAGATTTTGAAAGAAAATAAATACACAAAGTGAAAAATATATACGAATACCAATGTTTCTTAAATAGCTCCAGTTTATTTGACTAAACATATGGAATGAATACCAAACTAAGAGCGCGGTTTGGCTCAGCTTAAAAAAGCTGGTCAAACTGACTTAAAAGCTTATTTTTGACTTATTTAGCTGTTGGGCAATACTCAAAATAGCTTATTGTTAATTTTTAAAAACTTAATTTTAAGCCAAACGCTAAAGCGGAGCTGGGGTAGAGGTTGCTTTTTTTTTTTAGCTTATTAAAGGTCTGTTTTAATAATTTGACCACATTTTATCTTTTTTGCCCTTTAATAATTTTTATACAATCTTCAAAATTACACATAACCCTAACGATCTCTTTCTTTTTCATTTTCCCCTTTTCACGTTTGAACATACAACTTCACACTTTTATCCAAACACATAATGCTTATTTTAAAAATAAGTTTATTCAGCACTTCAAAAGTACTTTTTTAAAGTTTGTTTTTTTTAGCCCATCCAACGGGCCCTAAATGGTATTCCAACTGAATTTGACATTTTTTTCTAATTTGTATTTATTCTAAGGTATGCCAACCTAGTTATGTATTTTATTTAAGAATGAGTAGCCCAATATTCAATTATTTCTTTTCAATTTTATATTTCATCACTTTTTCATCATACTAATTTTTTGTATTTTATATATCATTATAACAAAATTCTAAATAAAAACTAGAATAAATAGAAATACAAAAAAAACATATTGAAATCTATATACAGGATTTTTTGAAGAAAAAAAATAACTTATAGGAAAAAATATATGAAAATACAATATATTTCGGAAATAGATAAATTCCGGCATACCTAATTGGAATGAATACAAACTAATAAAAAAAAAAAAAACTAATAATAATATAAATAGAATATATTGTGGAAATGAATATAATTTAAAAGGTAAACATTCTGGATAAAAAAAAAAAATTTAAATTTATTTGAAAATGTACCTGATGAGAAAATTAAGGATGCTTCCTTGTTTGAAGACTCCCCCCTTAATTTGCTTTTCCTTTTGTATTAATATTATATTCTTTAAATAAAAATAAATAATAAAAACCGTAAATAATATACATAACAAACTAAATACATTTTGACTAAATATTGAAAGTGTTGCTACGTAGTCCTCTTAAATTCTAAATATACATTTTGAAAATCTTCCTAATTTTTTTTAGGGTCAAATTATTAAAAAAATTATAAAAAAAAATTGATTAACATTTTATGATATATTTTTTTATTATATTAATATGTAAAAATTTTAATTTATAATATTATTCGTAAAATTATGAATATCTAATTTTTTTTAAAATATCAAATTGATGTAATTTAATTTAACTATAAAAATTATGTCAAGTTAATTTTTGAAAAATAGAACATGACAAATAAAAATGAACGAAGAGAATATAAGTTGCTTTGATTACCATACGTGTTAGGCATGATGTTTACATAATACTCTCTCCGTCTCATTTTATATGTCACTCTTTTCTTTAAATAGTCAGTCCATAATACTTAACATTTCATAAAATCAATGCATAAATTATCATATTCTTCCTTTTTTATCCTTCTAAGTTATTAACTTTGAAAATATACATTTGACCAACTTAGAAAAGTTAAGTAAATGATTCATGTTCATTGGTTAAATTAATTAATTAAAATAAATTAATTAATATTCATTAATTAAAAATTTGAGTTTCGAAAAAATCGATTAAGGTTAGAAGGATAACGTTACTATAATTTTAATTACTTTAGTGCATTTATCAGTTTTTTTTCTTAAAATTTTATTTATCAAAGAAGTAAAATTAATTAATAGAAAACTCTAATTAGAGTATATACACTAACCTCTCATCTTTTATGGCTTTGACACGAAAGATTTTACTGTCTGCAATACTTATAAGTAATTATATTATCAAAGATTTTACTGTCCGCAATACTTATAAATAATTATATTATCAAAGATTTTACTGTCCGTAATACTTATAAATAATTAATTTATCCAAATTTTCTGTCCCAATACTTTATCGTAATATATTAATTGTGGACTTTTTCATGAATGTATTTTTTTTTTAAGGTGAACAAATAAAAATAATGAAACAAAAAAAAATTAGGAGATTGAGATATCATGATTTTGTAGTTGTACGACAGTGGTATTAATGTGACATGACTTTTGGCTAATTGTTGGCACTAATTAATTAGCTAATTACGTGATAAAAAGTTACAACTTAAATCTACAAGATTATTTTATTACACAAACACATGATTTTTTATTACCTAGTCTAATAGTAGCCAATATTATAATGTAATTTTGACATTCAATCAATTAAATTGAATCATGTAAATTAGGTGTAATTCCACAACAATGATAATTAGCAAAGAGTTTAAATTTTACTCATGGACATCGTGCAAATTTTCACACCATTTGATAAGTTAATATATAATTTAAGGGGAAATTGATCTGAAAAATATTTTAATTTTAATCGAAATTATTATTATTATATCAAATTTTATGGAGGACCTTTTACCCCCGAACTATTTTAATAGTGTATTTTAAAGGTATATATGTGTCTACATAGACACATTACTATTTATAATTATGCAATATTTTTTTGTTCACGTGGGCACATATATACCTTTAAGATACACTATTAAATAAGTACAGGAGATAAAAAAATCTATTTTAAAATTTGATATTATAACAACAATTTCGATCAATATTTAAATATACTTCCGACTTTTCCCCCTAATTTTAATGTTAGTAACTTTTGACAGTTAACTTGATATTGCAATTAATAATAAATATAAAGAAACAACATATTGAAATCTATTACATATTGCAAAAAATCATATAAAAAATATTTTGTAATATTATAAATGCATTAAACATAAAATTTCATAGAAAATGTGACATAAGGTAATAATTAAAATATTATTTTTTAAAAACAAAATTCACTAAAAATTATACGTAGTTATATAAAGAATATTATCTCTTTATTTTTTTTGTCAAAGATATCAATTTAAGCTTTAGATTATTATTTATTTATTTTTGAAAGAAAGAATTCCCCTTTTAATTAATGAGGTTTACACCACGTAAATAATAACTAATCAAATTTCAATATAAATATACGAGAACCAAAATCGAAAAAGTTAGAAGTGAAAAAGTTTGCCATTTCTTTATATCTTTGACGATCTTTAACCTATAGTACTTCTAATATTGTGGCCAAAGAAAATATCATTTTCATTAAAGTTTAATATTACCACTAGTAATATGCCACATATATACCAATAATTTATTGATACATTTCTTCCTTCAAAAGAAAAAAAAAACATCAATTTAAATAAAGGGTTGGATAACTATTTCAAGGGGGAATTAAAGTTGACAAGATAATATATGACGACATCGATCAAAATTACTTTTTGTTACTTTTTATTTCATTCGTTTCGATTATCAATTTAATATTTATATGTGTATATATATATACACACGTGTACTATATGATATAATTCTTCGATAAATAATATTATTTGACAACCCTCAATTGTACATCCATCACAACACATATCACCTTTTTAAATATTACTTATGAAATTATACCAAATAATATGTGTTAATTAAGTTACTCTCTTTGTCCGCATTTAGTGGTTATGTTGAGCTTTCAAAAGTCAATTTGACTAATTTTTAAAGTAAATTATATTGTATTAATTTAATATTTTAAAATAAAAATTTACATTCAAAAAGTATTATAAATTATACTCCCGAATGACCCTATTTCCTTTTTAGTCTATTTAAAAAAATGATCTCTTTCCTTTTTTGGCAACATTTAACTTTAACTTTCTACGTGACATATTTAAGACCACAAATTAAAGGGCGTTTTGATACATTTAATATAATTTTAATTTAGAATTACAAGATTAAAAAATCTTATTTCTTTTCTTCAATTCCGTTTTAAGTCAAACTAGATAATTTTTTTTAAACAAAGAGAATATTATATATATAAAATAAAAAAACATATTATAAAACATTAATTAAAAGTCTTATAGCTAAGAAAATCATGACAAGGGAGTAATTAATAACATGTATCACATCATGAAAGTCAAACTAAATGTTAAGAGGGAGGAAAAATAAGTCCCAAATTTTGGTTGTGAAAGGAAACATCTACCTAAAAATCAACCCTTTCATCCTTAATTACGAGGTTTCGGGTTCGACCTTTCTTGATTTTAAAGTTATTTTTGTTAAAAAACATTTTACCTTCACTTTTCAATGTAAATTTGAAATTGATCTGACTCTAATATGAATAACGAACACCGATTGAAATTTTTTTTTTAAAAAAAACATCTACCTAAAACTTGATGACTTGATTAACCAAAAGTCCAAAATAGTCCCTCAAACTTAGATAAGTTTTAATTTTGGTCCTTGTAATTTTAGTTAACTAAGCACATTCAACCTTCGAGTAATTGATATGCAAACTTTTAATCCCTACAGTTATGAATCTCCACAAATTTAGTGAATTATTAAATGTTAAATCACTTAATTTATACCTATATTATATTATATTTGTGGTGTTAATTCATATTTGAGGGTAGCTTAGTTATAAAATAATCTTACCATATTACATATAAAGGGAGCAATAACCCGCATTTAATTAGTTAAAAATTAAATATAGTTGATACTAAGTATTATAATAACTATCTAAATTAGAATTCATCATTAATGGAAGGTTTTATTATATAATTATCCCTATATTAATTATCTAGAATTTATAGTCAAAAATTGTAAACGGACGTCTAATGAGAAATGTTTTATCCTTCCCTAAATATGGAAATAAAAATTACCAACTATTTTTATGCATTAATCTCTCTTCTAGATACACTCATTGTTATATAAATTAGTGGATGATATTACTTTTCCTTTGGAGGCAATTTTAATTATTAATTATTCATCGAGCCAAGATAAAAATGATATATTAATTGTATCTCTAACTATACTGAAGATATATTGTTCAGTACGAAAAAAAATATTTTTTAAAAAATAAATGTATCTTATCTTTTTCTGTGTGTATTGTCTATGTTATGCAAATTTAAAAAGTTATTAATATTTCTATATAATAAATATAGACAAAAAATATCGATGATAACAATGAAAAAGTAGGTAGGGGTGGTAGAGATAGGGGCCAAACTATATAGATGAGAATGAAAATGAAATATATTGAGAGTCTGATTAATAAAATTATTGTAAAAAATATGTAAAGTGAATTCAAGATTAAAAATTTATATTTGAAATTTATAAATATTAAAAGTTGAAAAATAAATGGTTGACATATTTTTTTTAATGTGACATATATTTTAAACCAAATCGATTTTTAGCTAATTAACAAGATATTTATCCAAGATAAAATAACACGAGCATCACATTGAAGTTATAAAATTGGGAGTGATCTTAATATTTTTTGTATTTTTTTTAAAAGTATAAATATATATATATAATATATATATATATAATATTATATATATATATCTATATTATATATATATATATAATCCAAACAAAAAAGGCCCCAATTGATCATTTTCACGTTATCGTCACTTAAAAGCGGCTTTTGGTTTAGAGTATATCTCCACATTAATGCTAGTTGATTTCTATCGTAATATTTTTTCCAATCACTTTATTTATATATCAATTTTATCTTGCAGATAGAACGACATTAAGAGTGGAGAGTTACGATTTTTAAAATTTAATGAAGAATATATTTTTATATATATAAATAAAATAATTTTTATGTGTATTATTATAAAAATTTAAACTTCTTAACTTATTTATCTATTAATCTTTTTGTATTTAAAATTTTATGAAAATTTTAACTTCGACATCACCATATATAATTGCATTCATGAGAGGGACATGAGGTGGTTGGGCATGAAGCCTACCATAGCGTTTATTGATCATTTTTATATCTTGTTTTTAAAAGAAAATATATTATAGCGAAGTTTTAAATTTTATTGGTATGATTTCGTAATAATATTCTAAATTATATAATCATGATTTCTTTTTTTATTTTTAGATAATTCATAATTGCTATAATCTCTGTCACAGTCTCTGTCCTTCGAGTGAACACTTTGTACGCATTGGATTAAGAGTCTGTTTAGCTCAGCTTAAAAGCTGATCAAACTGACTTAAAAACTGATTTTTGACTTATTTAGCTGTTTGATAATACTCAAAATAACTTATTTTAAGCCAAAAGTTAAACTTACGACAATTCCATGCCTTTTAACACAAAATAAAAACATAAAAAGAAAAGTAAAGTATATTATAATATTTAATTATATGCTAAGAATTAGTATTAAATTGAACCAATGAATACGCCTTCTTATAGACCAATCAAATCGTTAATATCAGAAATAAAAAAGAGACAAAAATGAAAATAACACATGCATGTAACAAACTATAAAAAAGTACTGATATATTCATCAGTCATACGCAATTGTTCTATCACTTTATCGAACAATAAAATTATAAAAAAGAGAAATCATATATAAATTATAAATATATCTCTAATATTTTTATACGACTGATTATCAATTAATAAATTCATATTAATCACATATATAATTACGATATCATCAATATGAAGAACTAGAAAATAACTAGTTTATACAATTGTTTTCTCTTTATATAAGACATCAAAAACTAAATATAATTTAGAAGCAAAAAAATGTAAATATTTTACATTTGCAAGATTTACTTTTTTACTATATACTTTCTAAATCTGAAACAAACTAATCATATGCTATATTTTAATTTACAGTGTACAAATTACTCTGAGTATTTCTAGAAGTTTGACCATATTATACACCTAAATTAGTTGGAAAAAATAATTTCAGATAATATTATAAAATTCTTTCCCTTTTTTTTTCTGCCTTTAATTCTCTTTACTTGTGAAACAAGAAATATAGTCAGATTCTAATACATAGATCAATTTACTAGTACATTGTATATTAATTAAAATAGAAGCTTCTACAAAATAAGACAGTTTTTAAAAACAAATAATTTTTTTTGTTTTTTTTCTTTCATAATTTTCTATTTAATTTTTAAACAAGAAAGACTATTTTTTTTCCTATAAAAAGTTTAAAATGAGATTTTAATAGATCAATTTACTACCATCAAATATTAATTAAAAATAGAAGCTTCTATAAAATAAGATATTTTTTAAAAACAAATCATTTTTTTCTTTTCATAATTTTCTGTTTAATGGTTAAACAAGAAGAAAATAAAATTTTCCTATAAAAATTTTAAAATGAGATTTTAATAGATCAATTTACTACCATAAAAAAATACTTATGAAATAGAAGCTTCTATGAATCTAGACTTTTTTTTTTTTTACTACTTTTCCACCACAAGTTAAACCTTTTTTTTTTCTTAAAAACCACCAAATCTGTTTTTATTTCGCGAGACTTTTTCCAAAAATCATCAATAAGTTTTGATAATTAACGTCTCCTTTTTAAAAAGAAAATAATACAAGAAAATATTAATAATTATCTAATTTTTTTAATTTATTATTTTAAAACATTAAATATCACTTATGCATGTGAACTTACGTAAGAGCTGATGTTAAGAGACTAATATTAAAATTAGTTTTTTTTTTCCTTATTTTAACCATTTTTGACTATTTATTAGTCACACGTTGCACTCTCAGCAACATGTTGGCATATTTTTTGGCCTTTTGATACGGTAATTTGTCTTATCTTTTTCTCTTGTAATTTTTTTTTAATTTATGAAAAATTAAAATTAAAATTACTGTTAGTATATTAATTTTCTAATTTTTTTTTAAAAATTTATTCATCTGAGAATAAAAAAATATATAGAAAAAACTGTTCATTTTTTTTTCTTTTGTCTTTAACCTCTCTAAACCAAAAAACACAGAGGAAGACCAACAAACAAAAAGACAAAAAGGAACAATTTTTTTACTAAATTCTTGAAAAAATTATTCTTTTTTTGTTTTTTCCCAGCATGAATTGTTGAAAAGATGAAAACTTTACTGGGAAATTACTATTTTCTTTAATGGGGTTTTGATTTTTTTTTTTTTTTAGGTGAAAAGATTTTAATTTTTACTTTTTTTTTCTTCAAGAATTCATTTGCGCGTGTAGAATCAAAATATATGTCAAGTCAATGTATATGAAAGAGGAAATGTAAGAGAAATAGAGAGATCCCAAGTCAATGTTCAAAGGTTTTGTGCTAAATGGGAGAAAAATCAAATATTAGAACAATTAATTATTTTCTCCCAAATTGAGTTTTTTATTGTCTACTGTACACCCTTTTGTGTATATTGTACAATATGTTTGTATATTATATATATAGAGAGAGAGATAGTAGCTGGCATACTCTCTCTCTTCTTCATTAAATTTATGTTACTTTGATTCTTTGATTTGTTCAAGCTTGAAGTTTAGGGATACTGGGACATATTTTGCATCAGCTGTTGATAAAGATTAGAACTTTGTAGCTAAATCTTGTGGTCAAGACTTGTTTTTTTGAGTTTTTTTGTCAATCTTGGAACATCCCCACCTACTATTTCCTCTAGTTTTTGGCTATATTTGGGTTAGTTACCCAATTTCTTTGTGTTGGTTCATCTTTTGTGTCTGGGGGTTTGGAGATTTTAGTTGGGGGTCAATTCTTGAGAAGTTATTTGTTATAAAGTTCTGATCTTTGGTGTTTCTGGGCATTTTCAGAAGGTGATTCTTGGGAAAAAAAACTGCATTACCTCTTTGGGAGTTTAGTTTCTTGGATTAGTTTATTTGGGTTGTTTCATTTTTGGTGTCTGAGGTTTTGGAAGCTTTAGCTGGGGTTCAATTATTGGAAAGTAATTTATCATAATTTCTGACTTTGGTGTTTTTCTTGGCATTTTTCGAATGTGTTCTGAAAAAAACTTCTTATCATCCCTTTGGAGTTTGGTTTTGTTTCCTGTTCTGAGTAGTTGGTTTCTGGTATTGGAATGAGGACAGGGAGAAGGAAGAAGCTACATTTTAGCAATTTTTACTCATTTAGATGTGGGAAAGCATCAGTTTTGAGTGATGATCATTCACAAATTGGAGGGCCTGGATTTTCCAGAGTGGTGTTTTGCAATGAACCAGATAGTTTTGAGTCTGGAATTAGGGAATATGCTGGGAATTATGTCAGCACAACAAAATATACTGCTGCAACTTTCTTGCCAAAGTCCTTGTTTGAGCAATTTAGAAGAGTAGCTAACTTCTACTTTCTTGTTACTGGTATCTTGGCTTTTACACCATTGGCTCCTTACACTGCTTTAAGTGCCATTCTTCCTCTTGTACTTGTTATTGGAGCTACTATGGTCAAAGAGGGTATTGAAGATTGGCGTAGAAAACAACAGGTATTCACTTCTTTTTCCAATTTAATGTTTAAACTAAATCAGATCTTACTGGTAAAAAAGAGTCTAAAAACTATGGTCTTCTTATCTTGAAGAAAGTTTTTGATGTTGTTGTGGCTGCATAAAATCAGTGATATAATGATTTTGTTACTGGATTATGTCTGTCAATAATTTGAGGGGTTCTTGAGATCCAAATGATCTAAAATGTGAAATTGTAGTTTTTGGAGATTCTCCCAGGATACCAAAGTTACCATTTTGAATTGAAAGTAATATTCCCTAATATTAGTCTGATTTTCAATCTTTTTTGTAATTTGGGACCAGCTTCATTCTCTCCCACTTGATCTGGTTTTCTCATGTATGGTACAGATTCTCTTTTTATATATAGATTGATGGAAGTAGTTTATACATTTACTTCTGCTTCTTGTCACTGTCCTGCCCGGCGTGCACACAGTTTGTCATCCGTCTTCTTGTTTTCTCCTTCTCAGGATGTTGAGGTGAACAGTAGGAAGGTTAAAGTACACCAGGGAGATGGAGTTTTTAATCTTACTGAATGGCGACATTTGAAAGTTGGTGATATTGTTAAGGTGGAGAAGGATCAATTCTTTCCGGCAGACCTTCTTTTGCTTTCGTCTTGTTTTGATGATGCGGTTTGCTATGTTGAGACCATGAACCTTGACGGAGAGACTAATTTGAAGCTTAAACAGGCATTGGAGGTTACTTCATCCTTGCATGAAGATGCAAACTTCAAAGACTTTAAAGCTTTAGTTAAATGTGAAGAGCCTAATTCTAATTTGTATACTTTGTTTGGAAGTATGGAATATGAAGACAACAGAATCCTCTTCACCCCCCAGCAATACTCCTCAGAGCTCTAATGCGCAACACAGTATAGATATGGGCCTGTTATAATTTAACTGTCTGACACAAAGGGTCATGCAGATGCAACAGACCCCCCTTCTAAAAGAAGCAAAATTGAGAGGAAGATGGATAGAATCATTTACTTCTTATTTGCAGTTCTATTCGCAATTGCTTTTGTTGGATCAGTCTACTTTGGAATTGTGACTGAAAAGGATCTAGATGACAGACATAACAGGTGGTATCTACAACCTGAAAATTCAGACATTTTCTTTGATCCCAGAAGAGCTCCTGCTGCTGCCATGTTCCATTTTCTGACTGCTGTGATGTTGTATAGCTACTTGATTCCTATCTCCTTATATGTGTCAATTGAAATCGTTAAAGTTCTTCAGAGTATCTTCATTAATAAGGATATTAATATGTACTATGAAGAAACTGATAAACCAGCACATGCCCGCACCTCAAATCTTACCGAGGAACTCGGCCAGGTTGACACAATACTTTCTGATAAAACTGGCACACTGACTTGTAATTCAATGGAGTTTGTCCAAGTCTTTCCGTGGCTGGACTTGCTTTATGGGACGTGTTTACAAGAAGTTTAAGGCCATGGCTAAGAGAAATGGATCTCCACTGATGGCAAAAAGTAATGATCATGGTGAGGATGGTGTTGTTACTTCTAGGAAGTCCACCGTTAAAGGTTTCAATTTTGAAGACGAAAGAATCATGAATGCGAGTTGGCTTTTTGAGCCTCATTCAGATGTAATACAGAAGTTCTTCCGTTTGTTAGCAGTCTGTCATACAGTCATACCAGAAGTAGATGAAGTTACAGGCAAGGTTTCTTATGAAGCTGAGTCTCCAGATGAAGCAGCCTTTGTGATTGCTGCTAGGGAAGTTGGTTTTGAATTCTTTAAAAGGACACAGACAAATGTGTCGGTACATGAATTGGATCTGGAATCTGGCAAGAGAATTGAGAGGTTAGTTAATTTGCAACATGTTTCTTCAATATATGTTTTCAGCATTTTTTAGTTTTCTGAAAGTCTCCTATATTTGGCTGGCTCTTGCGCAAGTGCATCATTATTGATTATCCATAAAGACCAGTTGGTAGACAATGCAGCCTAGTACCAGTGACATTTCTTGTTTATTTTCAAAAAGATGTTTAATCTCTATGGGAACTTAAGAGAATGAATGCCAATTTTAATTTATCGATATTTTACGCAGTTCTATAAACATAGGCACTTTTTTGTTAAGAGTAATCTTAGAGATCTTTTTATGCAGGTCATACAAGATTTTGAACGTTTTGGAGTTTAATAGTACAAGAAAAAGGATGTCTGTCATTGTAAAGGATGAGGACGGAAAGATCTTGTTACTCTCCAAAGGTGCTGACAGTATCATGTTTGAAAGACTCGGAAAGAGTGGTAGAAGGTTTGAACAAGAAACAAGGGATCACGTGAATGAGTATGCTGATGCAGGTTTGAGGACCTTGATACTGGCTTATCGTGAGCTCAGTGAAGAAGAATACAAAACTTTCAATGAGAAATTTTTAGAGGCCAAGAATTCAGTCAGTGAAGACCGTGAAGCAATCATTGATGCAGTAACAGATAAGATAGAAAAAGACTTGATTCTTCTTGGTGCTACTGCTGTAGAGGACAAACTTCAACCAGGGGTAAGTTTTATGAACAAGAACTGTTTCCAAGAATGGTTAATTGATTAAGTGTCATTTGGATGTCTATTGACTTTTCTGTTTCTATTCATGCTAGGTTCCTGATTGCATTGACAAACTTGCTCAAGCAGGCATAAAGATTTGGGTTTTGACCGGGGATAAGATGGAAACAGCCATTAATATCGGGTATAGTAATTGTTTATGAGTTTTTGTCGTTTTTATTTGATACAAGCTTTGCATGTCCAAACACATTCTGACCAAAATGTCTCCTGCAGTTATGCGTGTAGTTTGCTTAGACTAGGAATGACACAAATTATCATAACACTGGAAAGCCCTGAAATTATAGCTGTAGAGAAAGCCGGAGAAAAGAATGCCATTGCCAGGGTAAATACATCTCGTGTTTAATGTGTCTCGTCAATTTCCATAAATGCAAGCTTGAGTCATTTTGAAATGGAACAAAAAAATTCTGCCATGTCTTGTAAGCCTATGATTATGTTCCTTTGCGTCTCGACAATGAGCTTTTTGAAGCTGAAAATAGTTCACTGTTTCAGCAAATGATTGATGCCATTACTCTTACACTCTCTCTGTGCACCCATGAGTTTAACATGCATGTTCACTCTAAACAATTCAATATCCATGAATTAAATCAATAAAGAACCACATAAAGAATGAAAAAGAGAAAAGTTAGAGCAACCCCTCCTATTATCTAGCCAAGAGCCTTCTTTATTTGCATTTGTGATAGGTACATAATTAAATATGTGAAAATGGTTCCTCATATTTTGAAGTTTCAATATTCATGAAGTTGCGTTTGATTCTTTTGAATACAGGCTTCAAAGGGAAGTGTTATACAGCAAATTACTGAAGGAAAGGCTCTACTTACTGCTTCAAGCACAGAGGCATTTGCTTTGATCATTGATGGGAAATCTCTTACATATGCCCTAGACGATGAAGTGAAAGATATGTTTTTAGACCTTGCAATCAAATGTGCCTCTGTTATATGCTGTCGTTCTTCACCAAAACAGAAGGCACTGGTAAGTTGAAAATTGATTTCACAATCCAGACTCTATGTTTTATAGTCTACTCTGGTGCTTTAGTTTGACTCTTTCTTGGAAAATATAGGTAACAAGACTTGTCAAAAACGGTACCGGAAAGATTACATTGGCAGTTGGAGATGGAGCTAATGATGTAGGAATGCTTCAAGAAGCTGATATCGGAGTTGGAATCAGTGGCGTCGAAGGAATGCAGGTTCAAGAGCTTATACTATTCTCTTTCCTCCTTGTAGCAACTTTGATGATTTTCTCACTTATGCTTTTCCTCCACCTAAATGTTCTTTCCATAACTTTTTCTTGTTTTTACTCATCAGGCTGTTATGTCAAGTGATGTTGCAATTGCTCAGTTCCGATTTTTGGAGCGCTTGCTTTTAGTGCATGGCCATTGGTGTTATAGAAGGATCTCTACTATGGTAATCTATTTTCCGCTGATTTTCTCTTTTAGATTTGTTGTCTCATCATTTGTAAGATGAGATAAAAATGTGTTAAAAGAATAAATCTCACCGTCTTATGGAACTGTTTCAAAACAAAAAGATATTAGTATTGGAGCAGTTTAATAACTGGCTTTTATGTTTGTTTCCCTGCAGATATGCTACTTCTTCTACAAAAACATCGTATTTGGTGTCACTGTGTTCTTATATGAGGGATATGCATCATTTTCTGGACAACCAGCATACAATGAATGGTTTCTGTCAACTTACAATGTCTTCTTCACATCACTCCCGGTGATTGCTTTGGGAGTTTTTGATCAAGATGTATCTGCCAGATTGTGTCTTAAGGTATGTTACACTTGATGCAGTATTCGTTTTCGCTTAAAATATATATGCTTATTACTAGTAACAACAACAGACTCAGTGTAATTCCACAAGTAGTGTTTGGGGAAGGTAGGATGTACAAGACCTTACCCCTCCCCTACCTTTGTGGGGTAGAGTCTAGAGAGGTGTTTTCCGAGAGACTCTCGGCTCAAAACAAATGTAATCAAAGCATGATAACCAGCAACAAAGTAGCAAGCGATATAGCAAGATAAACAAAACAAACGATAGTGAAAATTAGGAGAATAAGATACTACAAATATATACCATATCGCTTGGCAATCTATTACCCTTCTACTCTTACGCTCGGCCCCCAAATCTTCCTATTTAGGGTCATTGTCATCAGTAAGTTGAAGATGTGTCGTGTCATATCTAATCACCTCCCCCTAGTTTTCTCAGGCCTACCTCTACCTCTCCTAAAACCTACCACAGCTAACCTCTCACACTGCCAAAAACTAGTTATTATCAGCTGTTTTTGTATCTGTTATAGCTTCTTGGACATGACATGGAATTAAGTACTTTTTCTTAGCTTCTAATTTTTTTTGATATTATGTGGCAGTTCCCTTTGCTGTACCAAGAAGGTATCCAGAATCTCCTTTTCAGATGGCGTCGTATAATTGGCTGGATGGTCAATGGCGTTTGCAGCGCGGTGATAATCTACTTCTTCTGCATAACAGCACTAGATCCTCAAGCCTTTAAAGAAGACGGTAAAGTTGCTGAATTTCCTGTTGTTGGCGCAACCATGTACACATGTGTTGTTTGGGTTGCCAACTGCCAGATGGCTCTTGCTATCAGTTATTTTACCCTAATCCAGCATATAGTCATCTGGGGTGGAATTGCTCTCTGGTACATTTTCCTTCTGATTTATGGAAACATGTCTTCAACATTTTCCACTACCGCATACAAAATCTTCGTGGAAGCTTTAGCCCCATCCCCATTCTACTGGATAATCTCAATATTGACAGTCATTTCAGCTCTAATTCCATACTTTGCATACAATGCTATTCAAACGCGGTTCTTCCCAATGTACCACGGGATGATTCAATGGATAAGATACGAGGGAAGGTCTGAGGACCCAGAGTTCTGCCATATGGTAAGACAGAGGTCAATAAGGCCCACAACCGTAGGTTTCACTGCTCGTTCATTGGCTAGAAGAGATCCTTTGGAAGAGAAGAAAGAGCACAATAGTAGCCATAGATAACACCTGAATAGGTATTCTCAGCAAAGACATTAACTTTTGGACCTACAAAAAAACCACTGTCAAGCAGGAACTTGCTCATTGTACATGTTTTCCGAGCTGGTCCTGTACATGACTACTGATATTGAAGCCACAGCGTCGAGGTTCAATTGGTGCTAAGCTATAATAGTAGATAACATGTCTGAAATGAGCAAAGATGTCTCATGAGTTTGTAAATTTTGCCAACTGGTAATATATTTGTAATTCTTTCATTCTATATCCTGTAAAATTGTTAAAGTTTTTGTTGTTGAATACCAGAAGCAGAATAGCAGATAAGCTACTTTTTCTAATAAGAAAGAGGAGTGGATTTGTTTTGAGTTATAAGACCCAATGTGTACATTTTTATTTTATTTTTTGCAATAAATAATGAGCATTTCTAGTTCAAAAGGACATTTTGCATCTAAAAATACTCCAACTTTTGTCAAGAATTGTTGTTACGATCAAACTTTATGGAGAACCTTTTACGTCTTGCACTATTTACTAGTGTATTTTAAAGGTATATATGTGTTCATGTGTAACTAGTGTATTTTAAAGGTATATATCTGTTCACATTTACACAATTTGGTTACTTCTCTTTAATAAACATTGATTGGTAACCTTGAATAAATTGTAAGTAACCTTCAATAACATGTTAAATCGTTTGATGGTTTAAATTCTTTTTACACTAGTCATCAATGCATCTAACTTAAATCCATTAGAACAAAAAGTATCCCAAGAACTCTTAACAAATATGAGATTTAGATAAAAGGGCATATGATAGTGTCATTGCAAGTTGAAAGATCCAAAAACTTGTATCAAATGAGTATGAAAAACATCATAATCAACTGTTTCTTTATGTATACATGTTGTGATTCTATCTGTCTTTATCACATCCTCTTCATCCCCACCCCAAAAGCTTCCAAAAGCAAATTCACCCTTTTGAGAGAACTCCTCTAAGACCTTTTCAACTTCTTCCATACAACACAAACTCTCAAGTTCAACTCTCAAACATCCTCCATGATCTATCAAGATTTCATCATCTTCATGTCTGTTGATCTCTATCTCCCTAAAAGTTTTCTTGTTCCGTCTTCGATGTCTTAGTTTCTTTATACATTCTTTTGTTTTCTTTAGCAACTTGTATGGAATGTTAAGCAAGAACAAGATGATGATTTGGAGGATCAAGCATTGACAGCAGCAACATATGACTATACAATCGGCCGCGAAAATGTTTTTGTCTTCCATTTTTTGTGCAAGATTGAAGGAGAGAAAAGGTGATGGTAATGAAGAAGGCTATGTATAGAAGTCATTTCTTGTCAAGGAATAGGTTGCTTTGTCTTTATAGAAGAGTATATTGATGTTTGAAGTATTGAAATTTTTAAATATTGCCTCTAAAGCTAATGAAAAATGGAACTGATAGCTTAAAACAAAATGTTTAAGGAAGCATAAGCTGTCCTGTACTAGTGACTTGTATTTCACATGTTCATGGATAGGCTAAGAGAAGAACTTTGCCTATGTGAACTTGCTCATATTGTCGGTCTCAAGCTAGGATGAAGGAGAAAGATCGCGTTAAACAAGTCAATTTGTGATGTATTGGACTGTAACATGCTTAAATGAAGCGATACGAACAGTGATGATTCATATAAACGATCACAACTTTGCTTAGGATTAAAGCATAGTTTGTTTGTTTGCTTATGGATAGCTAGCAGAGGGTTCACTCAACATGCTTGATTATTTAGGGCTGTCTTTGACTTTTTGCACTTGCCTTCCAAAGGAAGACAAGATCTTCTCAATCTTGCTTTTCTTTATTCCTTGTGTCAATGGATGTAAAGACTTTACAAGCAAAACTTAAAACTTATAAGACTTTCTATTTACATTCTTTTATCACGAACCAGCTTAAACACACCTCGACTATTACACCAGGTGCGCGTACACTTCTTTTAAGCAAATATTTCCAAATCAGTGAATGCTACCAAAGAAAATGTGATGACATGCACAAAAAAGGAAGGGGAACTACATGTTCCCATCAATGTCTACATATTTCCACCATTTGAGAAGAACAAAAGAAGTGGAATAAACCTTTGAAAGAACAAAAATATTGGACGTGGACAAAAAAGTTCATGTTACTTACAGGAAAAATTTGCTACTAAAAAACCAGGGCCTATATGTAAGCAGCGAAAAAGGAAGCTACTTATAAAACAAAATCAAAATCACCTCGGAGAGGCAAACGCGTACCTCTCAACGTAGGTGCTTTTATCTATGAACAGATGAATATACACTTGATTTAACAAGACCTTTAGCTGTGTACTATACTCTATCTTCAGCCGACTCTCCACTATGCTGTGTACCTTGACTAAAAAAATCGGAACTAAAATCTGGACTACCAAATGCCATCCTTCGAAACAATCTTATTTCTGCAGATTGATCTGCAGAGTTATATATTGTACTTTCGCCAACTTTCATCCCATTGGTTAGATCAGACGCAGACATGTTATCAAAAGCTCTCATGATCTGTAAAGAATAAGAATGATCGGAATGTAAAGTCCATCATGACAAGTCTTGACGGTGCTTCAGGCGTAAGATTTTAGTGAAATGAAGAATCAATTACCTGTCCCATCCCTGGTCTCTTTGCAGCTGAGTGGCGCACACAAGCTGCAGCTGCCTCAATCAGTTGAAACATCTCAGGGATAACATAATTCCTCTCGAGGCGTGGATCTACCAGCTGATCAAATTCCACTTTCTCAAGGGCATGAGAAAGCAACGGTCGTGCCTGGAAGAGAAAAAAGGATCAAGTTGCAGCATGTCTCACCAAGTTTTACATCGATACGATTTCAAAAGAGTGTTAGGCTGATTCAATGTGAGTTGTCATGATAAGTAATAGAATTTAGTTCTACTCGAAAGAATAAACATTCTCAGGAACCAAATGGAAATAGAAATAACTTTCTGTAAAAGCCTTCCTGCTCAGGTAATTAGAGGGAATAAATCATTTTCCGTGTAAGAAAACGGTTATTATATGGACTCAATGGACCTTTACAAGACAGAAACTTCCCAAAAATGAAACACCAAAGTTGTGCAATTAGTACACTTCTTTCACTCACTCAGTCATGCAAGCTACAAATAAGTCGGAATAGAGTCGAAACACTTAATATCCTACAACATTAAATCTATCTCCATCCTTTCCTTGTTTTCTCCTATTTCACCAAGTTCTTGTGCAGTGAGGAAAATGACAGGACGAATCAGCAAATCCTATGTAACATTAAACGTAGAGGTTTTCCTAGTAAAATGGACTAAACACAGTACTTGTACTCTGCCCATGCATATATGTTAACTTGTAAGTGAGAAATAACCAGTGCAGAATTATCACATAATGTGGAGAGTGGCTGATGAAAAAGACCTCATGCCACTTTGGACTCGGAGAAAGAAGAGATTCGTTTGACAGTAAACATACCCATTCAACTAGACTCTCGTCCCCTAAAGGCTGAGATGTATCAACAGGCTTCCGTCCAGTAATTAGCTCCAGAAGCACAACCCCAAAAGAATATATATCAGATTTTTCAGTCAGCTTGCCAGTTGATGCATATTCAGGAGCCATGTAGCTGAAACGACACAAGGTATTAGAATAGACACATAAAGAGGAGGAATATAATACATTGTCTCCTATATTCCACTTTGTGTTCAAGTTGGTGAAGGAACATACCCAAATGTTCCCACAACACGTGTTGTAACATGAGTTTTTGCATCCTGAGCTAATTTAGCTAATCCAAAATCAGAAACCTGTGAAAAATAAATAGAATTACAAGTCAGTTTGCGAATCAAAAAATGCCACTAATGGAGTTTGAGGATGTCGACATACCCGAGCCTCAAAGTTAATATCTAAAAGAATGTTTGATGACTTGATGTCTCTGTGGATAATACGAGGATTGCCTGTCATCACCAGGAAAGATGAGTGAAACCAAAGAAGAGTGTTTATTATGCAATCTAGAGTTCAAGAGTGATAATTAGAATAAGTGTCCCATGTTGGTTTATAGGCAATTCTCTAATTCGAAGAGTGATAATCAGGTACATATTATCTGATGGTGTAATTTTTGCAGTTCTTTAGTCATATTTTATTCACCCAGATAAGAAACAAAGTGCAGATAATCAATCATAACTATAAGAATTAAAGAAGTGAAGAAAGTTACAATCTTCATGCAGATAAGCTATTCCACGAGCTGCACCAACAGCAATCTTAACACGTGTTGTCCAATCCATAACAGGCCTTCCTTCGGCTGTAAATTGCAAGTATCAACATCTAGTTTTAATGACAAAATGCCAACAATGAGTTATTATTTTAAAAAAAAAAAGATTTGTATTTACCATGAAGATGGAAGTAAAGGGTGTTATTTGGGACATATTCATAAACAAGCAGTCTTCTATTTTCAGAAATGCAATAACCTACAAGGGAAACCAAATGGCGATGGTGTACTCGACTAATGATTTCAACTTCAGCTCTGAACTCCCGGTCCCCCTGGCGCCCACCAATATCTAGCTGCTTTACTGCTACATCCCTCCCATCTGGTAGACATCCTTTGTATACAGAACCAAATCCACCTGCCCCCAACAAATTCTCAGCCGAGAAGTCACCAGTAGCCTTAACTAGTTCTTCATAGGTAAACCATATCTTTGGATTTCCAAATCCACCAGATCCTCCAGGAGAATTTAGGAATTTGTTTCCAGTTCCATTTCTTGTATCAGGTGTTGATTCTTGTATCTTCAATAAGACGGAATCTGTACACAATTTGAGCATCTTCTCAGATTGCATTAAATTTATGAACCACAAATATTACGTTGATGTTGCTTCAAAAAGATCTGATACATATACTGACGTGCTAATGAATAATATACTAGTTTCTGAAAAGTTACCAGAATTTGGGGTGGAGCCCGAAGGGGTTGGCATGACATTTCCGCCACTGGGACGAAAAGCCTTTTTCTTTCGTTTCCATAAGCACCAACCTACTAATCCAACAATACTAAGCAATAAAACAGCAACAATGACGCCAATTGCAACTGTACCTCCAGTTCCTATGCCGCTACTACTGGAACTGTTTGCGCTACCTGCTGCATTGTCACTGGGCCTATCGGTAGCGGTTCCACCAGAAGGAACTGATGGTGAAGGAGGTGTATTTTTAGGAGGTTCCAAGGATGGTGTAGGAGGTGAACCTTGTGGTGGCGTAAATGCTGGCGATGGAGGTGTATTTGCAGGGGGGTCAGAGGCTGGGGTAGGAGGTGAACCTCTTGGTGGCACAGACGCTGGTGATGGAGGTGAATTCACGGGTGGTGAACCTTTCGGAGGTTCAGGAGATTGTGGTGGTGCAGTAGGATCCGGATTCTGTGCAGGTGGTGGAGGTGAAAAAGGTGGAGAATCAACTTTGGGAGGTGGTGAAGGTGAACTTGGAGGAGTGGTTGGTTGTGGTGGAGGTGAGGTAGGAGGAGGATCATCTTTTGGAGGCGGTGGAGGTGAACTTGTAGGAACAGTTGGTTGTGGGGGAGGTGAGACAGGTGGAGGCTCAACTTCTGGAGGTGGTGATGAACTAACTGGTGGGCTAGATGTAGGTGGAGGAGCACTAGCAGGGGGAGGAGAAGATTGAGGTGGTGGTGAACTGGAAGGCGGAGGAGAAGATACAGGTGGCGGTGAACTAGCAGGTGGGATAGGTGGAGGACTAACTGTTGGAGGAGCGGATTCTGTAGGAGGGGAAGCCATTGGAGGAGGCGATGTCACGTTACTAGGAGGCGGCGATGTCACGTTACTTGGAGTAGGCGATTGTGGTAGTGTTGGTAAGGCCGGGGGAGGAGAAGATTGTGGGGGTAATGTTGGAGGAAGAGAAGACACGGGTGGTGCTGTCGCATTGGGCTGAGATGCAGGGGGCGGAGAAGAAAGCTGAGGAGGTGGACTCAAGACAATTGGTGGGACAGGAAATGGTGCAAGACTTGGAGGTGGAGAAACTACTACTGACATTTCACCACCACCAAAAACTTGCTAAATTTACACCATTTCTTCGATACTGTCAAACTCTCCAAAAACCAATCAAATTTAGCAGTATTTCAAGAATTCTAAAGGGAGGGGGGAGGACGGTGTGGGAGCCTACCCAACGAGGCACCACTTGCTCTCCTGAATTCCCCACCAACAGGAGGTAGTGTCTACCACAAACATCAAATAAATTGCTAAAATTGGTACCCCAGAAGATCAGAATTCGTAAACCAATTCGCTCCCAAGTGAGATGAAAAGCAATCACTTCCTTTCCAAGCTAAGCACCTAGCAATTTCAGACAAAAACAACAAAGATTCAAGCTTTCCGCAAATCCAACTCAGTAAACTCGTCGAACAACAAAATGACAAAAGATTCAATCTTTCAAGAAAATCATTTAGAATTCACCTATTACTGTAAAATAAAAAAGAAAAAGGTATCCAAAATGCAATGTATTGCTTCTTCCTATGTTTAAATCAGTATACTGGAAAATTAAAATCCATAGAGTAATTCATTCCCAAGTAAAATAAAGCACTTTAGTTCCTCTCCAAGCTAAACACCAACGGATATCAGAAAAAATAATAATACAAGATTCAAGCTTTCCACAAATTCAATTTGGTAAACTTGTCGAATAATAGAACAACAAAAAGATTCAATCTTTCAAGAAACCAATTCAGAATTCACCAACCGCTATAAATTAAAAATAAAAAGTAATCCAAAATAAATGAATTGCTTCTTCCTATGTTAAAATTAGTATCCCAGAAGATCAAGGTCGTAACCAATTCACTCCCAAGTGAGATAAAGCAATTCACTACCTCTCCAAGCTAAACACCTAGAGATTTCAGGAAAAAGCAACAACAAAAAAATTCAATCTTTCCACAAATTCAACTCAGTAAAACTCATCAAATAACTAAACAACAAAAAGGTTCAATCTTTCAAGAAACTCATTCAGAGTTCACCAAAACCACCACAACGTAAAATACGAAAAAGTAATCCAAAATGCAATGAATTGCTTCTTCCTATGTTAAAATCAGTATTCCCGAACATCAAAATCCGTAAACCAATTCACTCCCAAGTAAGATAAAACAATCACTACCTCTCCAAGATAAACACCTAGGAATTTCAGGAAAAAAAGAACAACAAAAGATTCAAGCTTTCCACAAATTCAACTCAGTAAGCTCATCGAACAAGGAAACAACAAAAAGGTTCAATCTTCAAGAAACTCATTCAGAGTTCACCAACCACTATAAAGTAAAACACGATAAAGTACTCCAAAATGCAATGAAATGTTTCTTCCTATGTTAAAATCAGTAACCCGAAGATCAAAAATCCACAAACTAGTTCACTCCCAAGTAAGATAAAGCAATTCACTACCTTTCCAAGCTAAACACTTAGGAATTTCAGAAAAACAACAACAAAAGATTCAAGGTTTCCACAAATTCAACTCAGTAAAAACTCATCGAATAACAAACAACAAAAAGGTTCAATATTTCAAGAAACTCATTTTAGAATTCACCAACCACTATAAAGTAAAAAAACGAAAAAGTAATACAAAATGCAATGAATTGCCTCTTCCTATGCTAAAATCAGGATCCTGGAAGATCAAAAATCCGTAAACCAAATTCACTCCCAAGAGAGAAAAAGCAATTCACTACCTCTCCAAGCTAAACACTTAGGAATTACAGAAAAACAACAACAAAAGATTCAAGCTTACACAAATTCAACTCAGAAAAAACTCGTCGAATAACAAAACAACAAAAAGGTTCAGTCTTTCAAGAAACTCATTCAGAATTCACCAACCACTATAAAGTAAAAAACAAAAAAGTAATCTAAACTGTAATGAATTGCTTCTTCCTATGTTAAAATCAGTATTCCCGAAGATCAAAATCTGTAAACCGATTCACTACCTCTCCAAGCTAAACACTTAGGAATTTCAGAAAAGAACAAAAACAACGAAAGATTCAACCTTTCCACAAATTCAACTCAGTAAAAACTCGTCGAATAAGAAAGCAAAAAGAAGGTTCAATCTGTCAAGAAACACATTCAGAATTCACCAACCAGTATAAAGTAAAAAAACAAAAAGTAACCAAAATGCCATGAATTGCTTCTTCCTATGTTAAAATTAGTATCCCGGAAGATCAAAATGCATAAATCACTTCACTCACAAGAGTGAAAAAACAATTCACTACCTCTCCAAGCTAAACACCTAGGAAATTCAGAAAAACAACCAGAAAAGATCAAGCTTTCCACAAATTCAACTCAGTAAAAACTCATCGAATAACAAAACAAAACAAAGATTCAATCTTTCAAGAAATTCATTGAGAAATCACCAACCACTATAAACTAAAAACTAATCTTCCTATGTTAAAAAAATCAGTATCCCCGAAGATCAAAATCCGTAAACCAATTCACTCCAAAGCAAGATAAAGCAATTCACTACCTCTCCAAGCTAAACAAGAAGTAATTTCAGAAAGAAAACACACACAAAAAAAAAATCAAGCTTTCCACAAATTAAACTCAGTAAACTTGTTGGACAACAAAACAAACAAAAAGATTCAATCTTTGTCACTCATACAGAATTCACCAAAAACTGAGGGAAAAAAGAAGATTAGCATAACTCCATTACACACATTCCCAAGTCCATATGATAATCAAATCAAGAAACTGAAATCACTGATAACCTTCATAGCAGAAACAGAAACATACCCAAATCACCAAATGTAGAATCCTAAAATCACCTCATAGATAAAAAATCACAAAACCCCCAGATACCCAAATCAAGAAAAGAACCAAGAAAAAGCCCAAAATCCCAATGTTATCATTCACATCTAAAAATTCAATCTTTCGAACCAAAACCCCATAAATCTAACTATAATTTATGAAGATACCAGCCAATCAGATAAACCAAAGATTGTTAAAAATTCAATCTTTTTCCATGTAACTGGCAAATGATCAAATATAAGAATCAAGAATCAATCTTTAAAACAAAAAAATCAAAAAGAGAAACAAAGCTTATTACTTATATGGGGTCTGCAAAATCCAATCTTTCTAGTGCACCAACAGTGAAAGCTATGAACTTTTTTTTTTAAAAAAAAAAAGTATAAAATTGAGAAGACAAATGCATATATTTGTTACACATATATTATATAGGGATTATGATGTTTTTTTTTTCTATATTGTCATAAAAGTCATTATTTTCATGATTATTAAATTAATTTTCTTTGCTTTCTAATACGTCAACATCAAATGCATAATATATAATAAATAAATTTTAAAGCTAAGATTGCGCAACGTTGCATCTATCGCATAAAGAGTCAGCCCCAACATAAAAAACGTTTATGTTTGTATACTATCTCTGATTATTTCATCGATATTTGTTATCTTCTATTAATATATGTTAGACAATTTTTATGTAAATATATTTTTTATCACTATATCATTTGAATTGATTTGTATAAACCACATCATATCAAATAAGTTTATCTGTTTTTTAGATAAAAATGGTGTTCGAATCAAATTAAACGCATTTCAACTGTGTTTCATTAAGTATATGGCTTCCACCAAGTGTCCATGATAAGAGTCGGGTACGGAGGGGTGATTAGACAGAATATGATGTATTTTCACTTTACTGAATACATGATCTTAGATAGAAAGAAGTGGATGATATAAATTATAATAGAAGATTAGTAAGTAACAGTGTGTTGTCTTGTTGTTCGTGTTCATATTAGTAGTTGTAATATTGCTTCAATAGTTTCTTGTCTTTCGATTTATGTTAGTCAATTTCTTATACCTCAATTATCTCAGTTTTTATTATGTTTCTCTTTTTTGTTATTAAATGTTATTTTTTAAAATATTTTTCTTGAATCGAAAGACTATCGAAAATAATTCTTTACCTTTGAGATGTACATTTCACCCTTTCTAAATTTCACTTGATAAAATTTCACGAATTATATTATATTATTATTAGTAATAGTAAATTATATAATCATGTGAATAGATTTTAACTTTTTATTTCTACAACATCTACATCCTTCTCAAGTCTAACTAGAACTTTATCATATTCCCTTTTTACCCTCACTTTAAAATAATTAATAATTAATTTTCACTTTTAAACTTAAACTCTCAACTTTTAATTATGATGATAGAACATATATTGTACTAACTAAATAAATTTATTTTCACTTAAAGTTTCATATTTTCATGCCTCGATTAATTTAAATTTTGCTGAATAATAATAAAAAAATAATTACTTATAATATATTTGTGCAAGTTACAATTTGATAAAAAAACCTTACATAATAAAAAAATAAATATTTGTTGATTATTTTCTATGACTGTTATTAAAATAATTGTTATGAAATTTTGCCAACTATATACCTTGAGATCAACTCTCATCGTATACCAAGTCAAAATAAATAAATCTCCCTTTTGACCTTTTCAACGTATAGATATTGATATTTTAAACACATTAATTAATAAGATAAAATTAAAAAAAATGAGTATATTACAAAATAATCTTCCAGAATTACTAAATAAAAAAAGCACCGTCACCAAATTAACTTGTATATGTACTTTATTTGAATAAAGTAATTAGAAATAATTAAATTTTACAAAATATTTCTGGTATATCACATATAGAGCCAAATAATGTTAGCTGACATTTTGATTGATCACATGGCATAACAGAGTAGTTCGATATATAATGCATTACAAATTTGATAATAAGTTATAATTCAAAAATGTGTGACATAAAATATTACTGTTTGCTTTTATAATTAGATGATGATTACGATTATTAGTATTAGATTTCACTATGTTCATATTATTCAAGAATAATATTAATAATCACACTAATTTGTCAATTTTATTTTATTTTTTTGCTTTAATTAATCAGTATGAGCCCACATCAATTATTATATGTTGATTCGATAAACTATTATGTGGTTACAATTAAGATGATTACTAATTAAATTTAATCATATATGCTTAGATTTTTAAGACTGCTTTGTAAAATTTAGTAATTGACAGTCAAATGCTAGTTGTAATTGAAAAAGAAGAATGAAAAAATCATTTAAATAGTGTCCACTAAAATGAAGTAAATAAATATATAGATTGCAAAAAAAATAAAAAAAAATCATATATATTATCATAAATCTTATCGATGTGTAAAACATTTGAGATCATATGTACTAGTTTTTTTCACATTTTGAATTAAAAATTTACGATAAAAATGTTTTATTATTTATATATTCAATTAAGATAAATTAATAATTAATTCAAGTATTTAATTTAAATCTGCTAGCAAATCTGAAAGATTTCCAATGTATTAAGCCAAAAGGAAAATATTTGAAAACTCTTGGAACAAAATAATTATAAAGGATAGAAAAATGCAAAAGTATTATTTTTTTTATTTTTATTGTGGTTAAAATTTGAGAAAATAAAAATTTGAACCAATAAGTGGACCTTAAAAAAAATATAATTTTGAAAATGAAAGGCATGAAAGTTGCCTTTACTTTACTACTTCAATATATCAAATAAAGCAAAATATAAATTCTCTAGTTGGTTGATATTGAATTATTCTATTTAATTAATTTGACTTTGACTGGATTTTTTCTTTATTATTTATCAAAAATCAACTTTTTATATAAAAAAAATATATATATAAACGCGTTATTTAAATTTTAGTTTTTATTAGCATCTAGGTGTTTTTTTATTCCATTTTCCTAAATGACAAATCCTTATGGGATTTCTCAAAATCTAATTAGTAAATAATTGAATCCATAGTAACAATGACATTAATAATATAATTTATTGTAAAATTAAAATGAAACTTATTACAA
Organism: Solanum habrochaites; assembly: GCA_027704765.1. Classification (NCBI taxonomy): domain Eukaryota; kingdom Viridiplantae; phylum Streptophyta; class Magnoliopsida; order Solanales; family Solanaceae; genus Solanum; species Solanum habrochaites. The sequence goes on from JAKWJA010002493.1 coordinate 4,463,593, forward strand.
CTTGTGTTTATTTATTTATATAAAAAAATAAATCATTTTTGTTCTATATGTGGTTGTGCACGTGCATAACGGTCAAAGTCCAACTTTTATATGCACAAGTACATCCCTAAAGAAGCGGATGGGATGAGGGCGGGGGAGGAAAAAGAGTGGGAAGTTCTTGTTAACATGAGAGTAATTAGTTATTTTTAATCACACCTCCTTGATTTTAAGCTGAACATGTCATTTTCATAATGTTTAAACTTTTATAAACACATTTTGCTTAGTTCTAAACCTTAAAAGTAACGCAATCTGTTATGTTTAACTAACGATTTACGCGAGGGAAAGAAAAACTACCCTTTTCTTCTTGTAATTATCGTCGTTGTACGTCTGTAATAATGGAGTAATACGACTCACTCGAATTGCTGGTTAAATTTAACATTTTATTTTACTTGCTTGCATCGTTATTCTTAAGGTACCTTTGTGGGGTGAAGAAATTGTTTAAGATAGACTATCAGCTCAAAAAAAAAAAAATACGAGTTACGTCGTATATATGAAGAACTAAAATGGTTATTTTTCATATAGATTAAAAATCGTTTCTGCTTCGTGGTATATATGAAGGACTAAAATAGTCCAACCTTTATACATTTAGGATCATTTTGATCATTTTCTTAGGTTCAGACCAAACTCAATAATTTCGATTCAAACTTTATACTAATATTTAAATATTTACGTAAAAATTAAATTACTTAACACGTGATATCGTTATTCCGAAACGTCGCCACAAATTTTCAAAAGGTATGGGGATCATGTATTTTTTGTTAGTGGTTGGGTTGGTGGAACAAAAGATGGGTCTAATTACATGCAGAGACAATCGTACGTTTTGCCCACTTTCTTTTTACGCACTTTGTAAGGACTATATTTTTTCTCCACTTTCTTTGTATCTTTTATTCCCATAAATAAAATATTTTTGGCATATGATGGAACGATGAATTTAAAATTTAAATATGAAAAAATTGACTCATAAATATTTATTTGACTTTAAGAATATATGTATAATTCGATTGTATATTAAATTATGATAAAAATTATCGAACTGATAAACATAGACAATTGAGTTATTTTGATAAAATGTATGTATACACACACGTATGTTATAACATGTACACAATGTCAACTTTTGTATTAGTATATTTTTGGAAGACATATAATATAAAATAGATTGAACATTAATTTGGATATGATAAATAAAAAATGTGATGATTTTTTCTATATTCTAGAACTTTTAAGTTATAGTAATAAAATAATCTGAAAATTTTGTTTATGGTCCTTTGAGAGTCATCAAGAATTAAAGTTGATTTTCCAAAGTTTAATTATTCATCTTGACTTTTTATTTGTTCAAAAATTCAAATAAATTAATGTTGTCCATATCTTTGCTTACATTTGCAAAATTTTAGTTACATAATTTTGAAATGATGTAATACTTCAAGGCCTAATAATACACCATTGTTCTATTGTTCTTCAATGGGAATATTTTGTAATTAAGTAGCGCGATTAGGGTTTATTTTTGCAAAATATATCAAAATTTAATTGTTAGATATATCGATACATATATATGTAACATGTGGATCGAGATCGCTGATTCAGATAATTTTTCCTTCTTTCAAATTCTATATTGGGCTGGGCCTAATTAAAAGTTGGATCCATAAATGCACAAACACTCAACAATTTCTCTATCCCAAAGCTCATATTTGCCTCACCATGTTTCAACATTTTCTGTATGGGGGATTGGGAGTGTAACAACTAGAGTCGTTTGGTTGGTGACAAGTTATACTGAGATTCACAATCTCAGTAATTATAACTCTGGAATAACTTGTTCACCAACCAAACGACACTTTTCAAGCAAGAGAATCGATCATATATTCTTCAAGTATTTTCCCAAATTTTCAACTTTTTCTCTCCAACTTTGAAGTCACAAATGAGTACATATGACTCTACACAATACAGCAGAATGCATCATGTCAAAAGCTGCTGAATTTTTAGAAAACAATGTGAAGATGTCATCATGTCAAGACTACCAAAAAAGAACTTACTCGTACTTAGTGGACGTAGCACGGAGAGTATATCTCCCTAGAGTACATCTCCTACCTGAATTTTACTTCGAGCATTCAGCTAAACGAACAAAAGTTAAGTGCATTGTTACTCTGGTAACGTTAACACAATATGCTCTCGCTCTTCAAAGAGGGATCAGTTTTGAGTCAGTTTCCCAATCTGGAGTTTCTCCTCGTATGGATTTCAGCTGCCCAGCTTTTCCCTATTTCTGTTTGAAACTTTCCTGCATGTAGATATTACACAGATCATCGACATATGACTCGTAATGAGCAAGACTGAAAAAAGAGCATGGAAATTAAAAGGATCAATGACCTGCAGTTGAAAGGAAAAACTCATCCAGCACCTTTCCATGTTCTGTCAAAAACAAAGTACCAACGGAAGTTACAGAGAGAACATAGTATTCAACCCATTTATAAATTTGAGTTCATAGGATAATAGATACAAATATATGTAACCGAGAAATCACATGGCTAAGTGGGACAGATTGGGAACTCAGTGAATAATAAGCTCTCCCTCCTACCCTTTCTCACTTAAATACCAGGTTTTTGTTCGTGGTAGGTTTGAACTTTTGATGTGTGCCTAACCCACGTAACACGTGTTGCACTCTTATCACTAGACCAAATTCAGAGGCATAATAGATAAGATTATATAAGATACTCTTTGCTTCCTGATCTTAGTCCACGAAGAGCAACCTTACAACTAACTGCATAGGCAGAGAACTTTGCCTCAGGAAGTTAGCACCATACACCAACTAGTGACACACAGATACCTCAAAATATCATAACAAAACTTCAGACAAACTAAGCGCTTTCAGCTGGCACTCTATGTGAGCATTCTAACTCCCAAGAGGTGCAAAAAAAAAAGTGGCACTCAGACTGATTAATGAGCTCCAAGAACATTTTATACCAGATGATGACTAGCTATGGGCCAGAGTCACCAGACGTAGAACAGATTTAAGAAAGAACTTCAGAAAATTAGTTTACTGCACTAGTTCTACCTTTGATACTAAAATCACCTTTCAAAGTAGTGAGAGGCACAAACTAGAAAAATATATTCAGTAAAAGTAGTAGGTTTTGATTCTGTAACTTAAATATTTTTGGACAATAGTTATTCACCTGATTCATATTCCAATGCCTGCAGAATCATTTCAACCTGGAGAAGATTGGAAAAGACGTGATATCTATTAGATGTTATATGATTTAAGGACCTAGTAGAGTGATAAGAGCCAAGGTGGTACTCATTATATTAGGAGGGGTGACAGCATAGAAGCGGTGAGTAAATGTAATTTATCATCACTACAGGTAAAGATGCAAGAACGGGATTTATAGTGGAATTTGAAACCAAGATAAGCACATTCACCAATCTCTTAAAGCAAGTGATAGCGACACGAGAAGGTTACAAAACTAAAGTCTAAAGGAACAATACCATCTTTTTCCAGATTCTAATAAGCAAGACAAAATTATTACGAGCATAGTTGCAGTGTCTCCAGCTGTTTCCAATGGGAGTATATGAAGTAATTTTAAAGAAGACAGGGATGAAAGAACCAGTAATTGAGAAAAGCTAGTGGAGAAACAAATTAACAAATCGCTCAAAGTTCCAAAATGAACTATGAACTGACAAAATTAGACCAGGAAGAAGTAATACACTCAAGATGTGAAGCTTCTCGTAATTTTACTAAATATTGTAAGGAAGTTAGTAATTCATACCTTGTCAAAATCTTTTACGAGATTGGCTTCCAGTGAAGCATTGTTTTCATACTCTTGCCATAGCTCTTTAATCTCTTCAGCTGGAAAGATTATAAAAAACGTCATATTACATTGTCACTTTACTAGAGTTTTTGACTGCTTCGGAGAGAAAATAAGGTATGATATGAAAAATAAAGTAATACCTCTCATTCCTCCACCAAGAACTTTGCACATTTCAGTCAAAGCAGCTTGCTCAAGTCTGCTTTTTTCAGCCTTAGGTACACCATCAGATGGAGTTATATCTCCGACAATTGCTACAAAAGTTCAAAAATACTATCAAATGCAAAACCTCAAACTTATAGAAAATAAGGTGAAAATCTCAGTCCCAGTCCAACCTAAGACGGAATGAACATGTAGAAGAAGAGAACACCAAAGTGAAACTGATGAAGGCGGTAAACATAATTTTTACAGCAGAAAATACTATGGATATAAGAAGATTGGTAATATACGCAAGTGGTTTAGTAACTGCGGTATCAACAGCATTTTCTTTACTTGGATAAACTTATAATCTTAGAGCTTGATGCTTCTTAGATCATTGGAACAAAGGAGAAAGGCAGATTAACTAATAACCAAACAGTAAACTGGTACCACAAAGTGCACAGCCAATCAAATTTATAAGAAAAAAAGGAAAAGATGAGCCAACAGGTGTACATTTTTCTAGTTCACAGTATCCCCGTATACAAGTAGTATACTAAAAGGTATGAAAGATCTACGCCAAAATATGGTTCTCCATAAAAGTCATCCATCATCTATACAAGCAAGCACCTCATGAATTCACCAAAAAGAAACTACAGATACACAGCTACTCCTCAGATGTACAAAGAAATCTCCGTATGCAAGTATATACCAAAGAGAAGAGAGATCTAGGCCAAAATATGGTTCTCCATAAAAGTCATCCTATCATATATACAAACAAGAACCTCATGCGATCACCAAATAAGAAACTGATGACACGAGGCTACTCCTCATGAATACAAAATCTTTCTAAATCCCCTTAAACACTCCTAGTTGTCTCCTCTATAACGCCCTGGATGATTTCATTTTTTCTTTCTTCTTCCTGTTCTTTTTTGTTTGCTTGGTGTGCATAATTGCCTCTTTCCATATATCCCTGAAAACACTATATGCCTGCTCATCGTTCCTTCTTTTTTCGGGATGCTTCTGTAGTAGCAATTTTTTCAACATTTTATGTTGAAATAATCATACAAAAGGGCAGTCACAGCAAATAATTTAGCCTACAAGTTGAAAATAAAAACATTGAAATATCAGAAAGATGAGTTCGCATTTGGAGGCAATACCTTCTGCAATATCATGAACAATGGCCATCTTGATACACCTGTTACATAAATAGAGAAGCACTATGATTACCTACTACCTGATAACAGTCAGGTTATTTTAACATAATTTTTTAATCTATGGGATGAAGTGAACAGATGAACATAAGCGTCAAGGAAGTAACACTACAGAAAGAGCATCAAGATCATGTCTGCATGAACAAACTTCAGGTTTCTGAGTAGGAACTACAACCCACATTGAAGAAATGTTCATCAAATGTAAACCAGGCTCTACAACCAAGCAAATCATATGTTCAGTTTGCAGAGCTCTGATCATTCATATACGGGCCCTTCATACATTAATCAAACATCAGCCCAGTTCAATTTGTCTAGATGAGAAAGCAACTCAAAAAAAAATCTAAAGAAACCCCATCGTAAAAGGTGAATACATTTTAGATGCTACCACCCTGGGTAGATATGCTGGAGATCTCATAAAATTTCAGCATTATATCACAAATCAAATAAAGTGCCAAATAATCCTCTATGTATGCTTTACATGAAACTTAATAAACTTCTGAAGATGACTATTTCCTGTATTAATCAAAAGCAGCATTATAACCATTAACAAGTTGATAATTAACATAAATAAAATATTACGTCATAAGTTCAAGACGATTGTAACCTCAATACTCAACAATAGAAGCCATTCCAAGGGAAGGCAAAAAAACACAGGAAGGTCACCTTTCCCTGTTAACACCAGGAAGGTCGCCAACAATCAGAGCCATCAATGACATACGATACATATGATCAGCAATAGATTCAGAACCTTTTATTGCATGATTTACCCATCCCTTCCGCTTTGTGGTCTACAAAACAAGTAGAGGCATTATGGGATACATCTACCCGAATTAAATACAGAGCGCGGACAGGAAAAAAATGCAAAAAGGGAATAAAAGATTAATAATTCATCAAGATAGCAATGTACGGTAAAGAGGTTAATTAAGAAAGATATGTCAGCTTAAAAAATGGAGGGCACTATGTCCTGTTCCTAACACCAAACTATAGAAAGTACAAAACCCTTGAGTGTGAAGAGGAACTCAGATTGCCTAGAAAGAAATTCAAACCTAATTTCGAGGGTAACGGGGCACAATTTGTTACTTTCTTAGAAAGCTTTTGTTTGCAAAAAGAAAAATCATCAAAGCTAACTCATTATCATTGTTTGTTAAACATTGCACCAAGGAAGTCTCTCTTTTTGCTTGAGGTCTGGATATATACATCAATGCCTACATAAGTTTAGAGAATCAGATGGCATTTAGAATGAGAAGACTGCTGGGAATATACATTTTCTTAGATGGAACAAGATAATTACATGAACTGCATAAGTCTTTCCTAACTGTCCTTTTGGCTAGCTGAAGTTTGTGGATTCCAATTTTGAAAGGCCACTGCCTTTGCATGAAAGAATTAAAGGTTTGAGAAAGCCAAAATGAGCAACAAGTTACAGACTCTACCTTATAGCTCAAGAAAGTTAATAAATGGATTACTTATATTAACTGCATTATTTGAAACAATGCAAAGTGACCTTTTTTTCTTATGTTTAGTGATACATATTTAACTAAGACAGCTTCAGCTCAATGACTAAACTCAATATTTAGAAAAGGAACGATCTATTATTGTCTCCGGGGCTTTTGTGAAGTGGTACGGGTTAGGCATACGTGACAAGTTCGAACTTTGCCACGGACAATAGTTTGGTAATTAAGTGATGAAGGGTAAAGATGCATGGCCTTAACCCAATAGAGTTTCGAAACACGCACCATCAAGCCCTCGAGGATTTCTTGGTCATCAAAAAAAAATGGAGAAGGAACTCTCTATTAGATTTTAGTTTCTAGCTGGAAAAGCCTTAACTAGGCATATGTACATCCTTTAATCCATCAAACTACAAACTTCAAATATATACAAGCCGAAATAGCAAATTCCCCAATTCCACTTCAGTCCTTACTTACAAACTCAAGACTCTCTACTTCTCCCTTCAATGTGCACCATAAATTCATGAACTTAGTCACTCACCATTATCGCATACCACACTCTCATCCACTACATCATACTCTGCTACGGCAGTTTGTCCGTGGACAATTCCAACAATGCCCCACCTCAACACAAAACTCCCAATATGTCCTCACATTTTCAAATATGTAAAAGATCACAACTTTATCACATACCCTCATTTTATTCTACAAAAGCATAGTAAAAACATTTTTTCATTGACTACAACATATTTTGATCTATACAGGTTAAAGCTGCATATAATAGACCCTTGTGTGTCCCGTCCCTCCCAGAGCTTAGTGCACCAAGCTCACCTTTTTAATGCTCAAACCTCAAACCAAGTCAACACACAAAAGTAACAATACCCAAAAAGTAAAACTGAAAACACATAAAAATCTCTCCTTCATGAAAAATCACATGCATGGAAACATTACCTTAAGACTATGACACAAAGTGAGGAAATCAATGGCATTGGAAGGAGAAGATGAAGCTCCATCACTGTCATTCTTTGATGACCCGGACCCGGAATTCGAGATACTCGGATCCAAATTCACAGAACCCGGAATGGGTTTCTCAGAACAAGCAAAAACAAGCTTTCTAGATTGAAAATCAACCAAAAAAGAAACCTTTTTAAAAGAAACCTGATGAAAAGGGAAAGAAGAGTAATGGGTTGATGATGAAGATGTAAGAAAAGGGGAATTTGGGTTTGCTTTAGCTGCCATCATTGTTGCTAAACAAAGATTCTTGAATTTGGGGGAAAAAATTTGTTTGATTTATTTCGATCTTGTCGAATTCTTTTTTCCAAGTGTTTGGGGAAAAACAAAGAGAAAAAATGGGCCCTTGGTTTCACCGCTCAGTCGAAATCCGACTAATTTAGATTTGCATTAAGTAGGACCTCATTTGAACAAACTAATTTAGATTCGCTCATTTGACGGTGGGGCTGTTTAAAATCAAATTGAAATCGATAAGTCAAATCGATAAAAAAGTTATTGATTTATAGTATTGGGTTATTGGTTTAGTGGTTTTGATAATGATTTTGATTTTTTTGTTATCGGGTTATCGGTTCTTAAAGGTTTGAAATTTTTCTTAACGGGTTAACCGATAACTCGATAGTAAATTAAATAATAATATTTATATCCTTTTGTATGTAAAGTCCTCGACTTAAAGTTTAATTTTCTACTTTTATTTTTTATTGTCTCAAACACTTGGTTATTCAACAATGTAAAAGTGTTTAGTTTTGACCAAAATGTAACTTGTGAACTTAAGTGCATGGTTTATTTGGTTTGTCACCTTGTTTCGAAGTGATTTTCAATGTTTTTTCTTTTGTGTCAAATCTTAATGGTTAAACCGATAACGATGAAAAACCGATAAGCCAATATCTTAATGGATCTATAATGGTTTAGCATCTCTACAAACCGATAATCAATAAGACAACCCGATAAACTTCAAAACTGAACTGAACCGACCGATACACAACCCTATTTGTGGGGTAACAATTTAAGCTCAAATTTGAGATCTTTCGATTAATTCAAATATGCGTTTGTTAAAGATTTAAGTTAAAACTAGAAAGTGTTGATTATTTTACATTCACATGATCTAGGGTCCATTCGAAGAATAGCTTCATAAAAAAACTAAGCTCAAACCCCGAGATTTACGAGAGGAACAGGCATGTCCAACATATTAAATCCTTTGATTGGTGATTGTTTTTAGGGAAAATTACGTGGTTTAGCAAACTTATATTAATTACTCATCATAGCTATAGTTTGTTATAATTACCACTCATGACTAACATTATACATTAAATATGTGGCTGACTTTGAGTTTGTATAATTAATCACGTTTGCATATGTATAATTCGCCAGAATATACAAATACATATGTATAATATACAATTATTCTTATATACACATGCAATTCACCTCTCTCTTACTCTCTGCCCTCCCTTCTTTCGCTCGCCTCTCTCCTCCCTCTCCCTATCTCGCTTGTCATATATACAAATGCATATGTGTAATGTATAATTGTATACATATACAATTCATCTCTCTCCCACTCTCTGCCCTCTCTCTCTCGCCTCTCTACCCCTTCTCTCAATCTCGCTCACCTCTCTCCTCTCTCTCCCAGTCTCGCTCGTCTCTTTCCTCTCCCTCCCTATCTCTATTGCCATATATAGAAATACATATGTATAATATACAATTATCTAACTAATATACATATACAATTCACCTTTCTCCCACTCTTTTCCCCCTCTCTCTCTCCCAGTCTCGCTTGCTTCTCTCCTCCATACAACATGTAGCTACAAATGGTAATTATCAAACTATATTTATAGAGAGTAATTATGCTATTTTTAAATGGTTATATGTGAAAGTTCCTGTTATTTTTACTTGTTTGGGATATTATTTTTAAGTTTTGCACGGATTGACATTTCAATTAAATTTTTTAAAAATAGAAATCCTAAAAGGAAAAGGAATGAAATTAAAGTAAAATTATTTACTTTAATTAAACCAGGTTTTCTTGTATAAATAGGAACCAAAATATACCTATAAAAATATTTATTATGTGTAGCCGTAATATTACTATATCTCTAACAACCCTTTTGTCTCATGGAGAAGGAGAAAACAATTGCTCAAACAACATCTTCAATATCCCAAGATATTATTTATGAAATATTTTCTCGTCTTCCTGACAAGTCTTTTACACGTTTTAAATGTGTCTCGAAATTTTGTAACTCTCTTGTATCATTCAAAGTCCTTGCATGGACATATCCTCGAAAAAAGTTTTACACCATAAAGCAAAAATTTATGATTTTAGACGAATCCAATTTAATCGAGCCTGAGGAGAAAATCGATAAGAAAGGCTCCGCTCATCTTATTAAGGAATTAGATGGCTTCCCTTATCACAAAATTGACTATATTGAAGGTTTGTTCTGCTTATGGAATCCAAGTCAATTACCTCCTATTATTTTCAATCCCACTACAAGAAAAGTAACATATATTTCGTGTCAAAATCTTGCTGACGATGAAATCGATGAGTATCATATTATATTAGGTTATGAACCCGAAAAAAAGATGCATAAAGTTCTATTGATAACATATCCTCATAACTATATATTGTCATCATCAAGATATTGGATTTTTACTATAGGAACAAGTGAATCGTGGCAAGAAATAATACTTACCAATTTATTTATGACACCACCCTTGAAAGGAGTTTGTATCGACGGAGTTATTTATTTTTTTGCTTACCACAATAGAGGTAGATATCTCAAGATGACAATGGTTTGTGAGATGGTTGAAGAGCGTAGAATTTCAAAATGTATCTCGTTAGTGGGTCAAGAACCATAGAATTATTCTGCGAATCCTCTCTAGAAAACCGTGTCGTTTGGAATTTATTCCTTGATAGATGGGTGAAGGTGCAAATTAGCCTGTTGTTGATGTTAAAGAAGGAATAACGAGAGAGATAATTTTGAGAATTTTACAAAATTCTCAAACTGAAGAATGGGTGAATCATACTATTGTTTTTCCTCGACTATTAAGTCGAGATATAGCAAAAGATAACATATTTTATTTGAAGAATTACGTTTATAGTAATACTTTGAATGGTGAAATCGTATTAATGAACTCCTTGATCAAGCCAAATTGGATGTTTTTTTATAATTTTAATAAGAATAGTTGGAGAGAAATAGAAGTTTTGGGGTTTGAAGAAAAGGTTAATATTTTTGGTATTTGTAGTTATATAGAGAGCCTCTTACCATAAGGATATATTTGATTTTATTTTTTTGGTTCTGTCGCGTATTTAATAAAAATTTATGAATTTACAGTATCTTTATCCGTTTGACCTATTTTGTTTTCCATAAACTTAAATATTCAAAAATTATATAAAAAGTACTACTGTTATAAATTATTATTTCTTTCTATATCGATGTATAAAGAAATATATTTATAGTAATATCCATAGTGAAGGATATTTAAAGAATTATATTTTTGTTATTTGATGAAGAATTGTGTATGTAGAGATATATACTCTTAATGGTGAAATTGTATTGATGAAATACTTGATCAAGCCAAATTGGATATTCTTCTATGCTTTGAAGAAGAAGAATTGGAGAGAAATTGAAGTGTGGGGCTTTTGATGAAAAGAATCGTTAGTCAATCATATTTTCGATAGGGGTAGTTGACAATTGAATTTGATTTTGATCACTATTTTTATATTCGCAATAGTGCGAAAAGAAGGTCCGGCTCCAAGTTGTTCAAGAATAGTGGCGTTGAGTTTCTCGACCCTTTGACTCAAAATTATTTAGTACTATTTCTCGATGGGGCGGGAAAGCGATATAACTCAGCGGTAGAGTGTCATCTTGACGTGGTGGAAGTTATTAGTTCGAGCCTGATTATTCATAAGCCCAGTGTGAGTTTTTCTAGTTGGATTTGCTCCCCCGCCGTCGTTCAATGAGAATGGATAAGAGGCTCGTGGGATTGACGTGAGGGGTGGATGAACCTAGTTTCCTAGAGCAAACCTCCATCGCATAATGCAAACCATTTGATATAAATTATGCCTTGGAATAAAAAACAATTCCGAATCTGCTTTGATTTTTGATATATGTAGTTATGTAGAAACCCTTTTATTTCAGGATGGTCTTTAATTTTTGTTTTTAAATTTAATGATTTTTATTTTCTACTTTGTTGCTCATTTAATAAAAAAAACTATGGACCAAAATACATTTTTAATAAGTATATGGCATTGGTTGTGCAATATTTTTCAAAATATGATTTCCATACAACTGTACACTCAACATAATCACACATATGAAATTTCAAAAATAATCGTCTTAGCGATTATTTAAATAATTGTAGCAAAAACGTAAATGATTAATTATATATTATAGCAAAAATATTGCTTGGATTAAGTAATTTAACGGTTTGGCACTAGCCATGACAAACCATGCTACAGGGGTAATACTCTATTTATTTATTTTCACTTTTTCAAGTGTGAAAATAATTTATTCTAGAACGTTCGTGGAACACATTTTGAATTTGAGACCTTCAATAACTAAGTTTCAAGTCAAGCTACTTATAATTAACTACGAAAAGTAAGTAAGAAAATCTCGTATTTAAAGTATTCAATAATATTTTTGTCTTACATTAATGAAGACTAATTAGCCTTTCCTGAAGAGATTATCTTTTGATATATTTTCTAGGCTTTTCGTTAATTTTTTAATGCGTTTTAAGTGTCTTCTAAATTTTATAATTCAATTAAATCTGATCCATCTTTTATAAATATTCATGAAAGTCACTTTATATTTCGTCCTCATAAAATAAAAATACTTGGACGTTCAAAAGATGAAAATAACTTTTATATCATAGATCAACAGACGGAACATAAAAAAACTCATTGTTATTGAGGAGTTTGATGGATAATTTTCATTATTTTAATGGTTTGTTTTGCTTATGGAGTACAAAAGAGCTCCCCCCCTGATATTTATAATCCTATTACAAATTAGTATAATAATAATAATAATAATAATAATAATTGCATAATACATAAACACGTCATTTAACTTGGTTTTAGCAGACATCTATATCCTCGAACTTTGCATGTGAATATGTAGACACTCGCGTCATCTGTGACATAATACAAGTAGAATGTCTTTGTTCATTCAATCAACAATACAAAAAATTAATTGAAACAAACTTTAATCCATATATCATCATATATATTTCAATTTATTAAGTAATCAATACTCAAAGTTGATAGTATAAAAAATATTTGAACATTATTTCAAAATTTTTTAATTATGTAGAACATGTTTTGAAAATGAAAAGAAAAAGAGAAGTTGAAAAATCATTAATATTTGAATGTGAAAATGTAATAATCAAATTAAGAGAAATAAGTATTTCTAAAAATGAATTGACGGTGTAACTTTGTTGTCCACTATTAATGAATAGTAGTTAATCTCTTATCTATTATGCTTAAAAAAATAATTTTTCTGAGATTAGACGTGTATTATAACAGAATTAGTAAAAGACAATCTTTTAATTAAGAAAATAAAGATTTAAGGAGTAATCATTTTTCAAGAAGACTATTGAAAAGGAAAATGGAAATAAGAAAATAAAAGAGTTGTCATGTTGAAAAAAAATTCCGAAAACTTTCGGATATAATATCTGATTATATTCTTTTGACTTCCTGTCAAGTCTAATTTTGAGACGCTCGGAGAAACCTCAATGGTTATGAACAAGAAAATAAGTGCGTATGCATAAATACAAGTCATTTTTCTTACGAATATATAAGTTGGTTACAATTGTATTTGGAATTGAGAGGATTTGAAATTTTATTAGGATGTAACGTTAATGTATAGTAAGTAACCTTTTAATTTATTTAAAAGTCTTTAATATATATGAGGACTTTATTGTACGTTTTAATAGTTGTAATCACTTTATCTTCTTAAGTTTTAAATTACTTGCTAATTGGAAGATTACTAGATTGTAATAAACACTATATTGTCTCTGTATTCAGATGACAAATAGAGACAACAACGACCTTGGATAACAACATACCCAGTGTAATCCCACAAGTAGGGTTCGAGGAGAGTATGATGTACGTAAACCTTATTCTTATCGTTGTGGGATAAAGAGGTTGTTTCTGATACACCCTCGAAAAAAAAAGAATTCAAATCACGATTATAAGAAAATATAAGACAACAAAAAACAGGATATGAAGACTAAAGTTTTCTAACCTTTCACAAATATAGCTGAATTCGATAAAAGAAGTAGAATAAAGAACACCAACCAAAAGGAAGAAACAAGTATCACCTCTCGTCCTGCTTCTTCTTTAAGACAATAATGGCAACGAAAAATATTCAGATTTTGACAAGAAACCCAAAGGTAACTCAGATAAGCATTTGATAGCAAGAAACAAGTATCGAGAGTTTAGTAGAGATTACAGAAGTTACCTCTCGTACTGTTTTTCCTTTATATATCAAAGCACAACGTCCAAGAAAAGCACTACTTCAAACTCAGGACATAATCAGAACGTCACTACTCATGTACCGTTTAACCCAAACAAGGCCGGCCTGACTGAGAGGCCAACATCAGCTTTGGAGACTTGACAAAATGGACGAGGTATGCTTATGCATGTAGAGTTGTACTACCAAAACTCAAAAAGCATCCATAAAATAGTAAGAGTTGTCAGGTCTTAAAGCTAAGTTATACTAGAAACGTAGAAGCAAAATGTGATATTCTGGAGGAAGTAAGACTAATTAAATATCTAAAACTATCTCAGCCTTTGGATAAGCATTTGAGATTTGAAAACTTTCCCCCATGAGAGTTTTGAGTGAGTAAAAGCTTGGAATGTATTTAGTCGCTTCATAGCCACCATTGTAAACCTTAACCTTCCTAAACTTCTTGTCTTTTGTGTTGTAAGAAAGTAGCTCTTGTTGCCAGAAGGGTAAGTACTGGGCTACGGACGTAGGAAACGGGGAAGAAAGTGGAGAGATCGGAACGGCAATACAGGGCAGAGAAACGACTGCTTTGAATCAAGATTTCTCCATCTTTCCAAAATATGATTGGTATTAAATCAGAACTACAGATATGATGCGGAATAGAATTTGTCAAAATGCGATCTTTAGTCCAAGAATCAGCTATTCCATCCTCTTTCATCCACCATATATCAACATGCTGAAAAGAGAAACTATCAGTCAAACACAAACAGTTCCCCCAACTCCGCTAGCCTCAAACCCAAAGAAGGAGTTTTCAAACCAAGTGGAACTGCCACGGGCTTCACCTCTTCCGTCACAAGATTAAACGAGTGAATGCTAGCACTTGTTTTAATATCATCATCATCCTTCAGCCAATAAAGAACACCATTGACATTCACATTACCAAATCTACCAAATAACGGAAAAGCAACCTCCCCCGCATTTCTCCATTTCTCATCAACTCCAAGATTACAAACCTATAATTCAGACACTTCAGGACGACCCCGAAACTTTCTAATCACTGACCTCAATACCTTATACTGTCCAGAACCTTCACTATAGCACAAGGTATAAGCAACACGACGAACCCTCTTCTCCCATTCAGCCAATTTAACCTTAAAATACTCACCCAAAAGAGGATTGCTAATATAAAAAATCGAATAGCTTTCATCATACCTATAACCACTCCACAAACAAATCAACCCATTACATGAACCAATCAATTTCAACTTTGATCTATCAAAACTATAACCAAATCTATATTTATGTCTAGGGAGGTGAAACTTAGAACTCAACATAACAGGTCTATTTCGCGGGCGAGAATAGTAATCATAATCTGCTTTAAGTTCAAGAACTGAAGCAACAGAGTCATCATTCGAAAGCAAAATGCAGGGGAAATTACATGATCTTGTTTGATACATCTTAACAAATAAAGGGTCGGAAGCTAAAAGATTATACCAGTGTTTGCAAACAGTTTTACATCGGAAAATAGGTTTGATTGTCAATCTTGAAATAATTTCCACCATAATCTCCCTCGAAAAATCCATAATGGTGACTTCTTACGCCCTTTTTCGCTTGTAATCACATTTCACATATACATATTCCTTAACAATTTTGGGTTTTTGATTCTTCAAACTTAACATTCGGTTTGAAACAGTGACAGGAACATCAAAAAGTTCCATTTTTTCTGTCTTGCTCATTACAGTGAAATGAACAAGTTCCCAATTTTAGGGTTTTTTGGCGAGTAACTTTGGTAATTTGGGCGCGGAAAATGACTGCTTATAAAGATGATAATATGTCGGGAGTCTAAACTAATATTCCACTCGCTCGATGTTTGGTATTCAAATAATTTAGATTGACACATTGCGAGACTCATTTTTTGGGATAAGATTTAAGTCATATGCAAAGGTAGTTTTGATGAAATTTTGTAAATCATCATATAATTTAATATGTTATAACATGTTATAAGTCATACGAGGTACAACTAGTCTTTCAATTACGAGTTTAGTTGAATCAAGTCTGTATAAATTAATTAGAATCACAAATTCATAATTTTTAAATTTTAACTCTATCTCTAATTACTTCGACTATAATATTTTTTTGTCGTAGATAATGTTTCAATTTTTTTCTAGAATACTTTGTTATACTATCTTTTTTATATTTTGTTATGACTTTCCGTTTTGTCAATTCTTTTTCCGAATTGCTTTGTATTGTTTTTCATCGAGCTAAGAAACAATAAAAAAACGAACTATTTATCTCCGAGATAAAGCAAAAAACTACAAAATTACCAAATCAGACTTATCAATACCGTACCATGCCTATCCCTACCTGGTACACTTTGTTTTTGTTGTTTCACACACAATGTTCGGTACTCATAATTTGTATAAATTCAAATTTGTGACGGAAATTCTCATATTAGGGTAAAAATACTCCCTTACAAAGACGATTTCGTACTATGGAGAATCGATCACTAGACCTCTAGTTAAAAATAAAGAGTTTAAAAGCGAATGAAAAGCCGCTAAGGCGTGGAAATAAACCCAATGGAATGGCTGAACCCGGTCTATAAAGAAAATGAATAGCAATAATTTGAACCGGGCAAAACCCTAAGGAGACCTATAAAAACACCTCAACAATACAAAACCCAAGTTCCCTCCTATTTTGCCAGACTCACAGACAAAGTGACACCCATTTAGCTAAACCCTTCAAAGCAGTTGAATTCTATGTGTTTTTTGTTTGGTGGGTAAAATTCAAAAATGGATCAAGATCAACAATGGCTTATCAACTGCTTGAATGCTACGCTTGATCCAAATCAACAAGTTCGTTCTTTTGCTGAAACTTCTCTTCAACAAGCTACCCTTCAACCAGGTAATCTGGATTGATCATAAATTAGTTGGTGTCAGCTGTATGGATACTTGATTTTGCTCAGTTGGGTTTTATTCCATTGATGGGTCTGTGAATCCTTGCTAAAGATTGGGTTGGTGGGTGGGTTAATTTTTGTATTTGAGTTGTTTGGGAGGTGCTTAAAGTTCTCTTATTTATGTAAAGTTTGGATCTTGGTGTAGTTTAGTGGGTTTTAATTTTACTGTAGCTGGTTAGCATGTAGTTTACCTTCCTCAACCCCCACTTGCGGGATTACAGTGAGTTGTATTTGCTTGGAAGTTGCTTAATGTTTTTGAATTTATGTTAAGTTTGAATCTTGGAGTAGTTTGGTGAGTTTCAGTATTACTGTAGCTGGTCTGTGTGGACTCTACCTGCCTCAAACCTCACTTGCGGGATTATACGGAGTATGTTGTTGTTTTAGTTGCTTGGTAGATGCTTCAAGGTCTCTTTTTTATGTAAAGTTTGGATCTTGAAGTAGTTTAGTGAGTTTCAATTTTACTATAATTGGATTGTGTTACAAGGTTGGGATCAAAATTCAAGTCTTTAATTGTGACTGCTCTGTGTGCACTCTACCTGCCTCAGAACCTACTTGTGGGACTAAAATGAGTATGTTGTAGTTGCTTGGAAGATGCTTAAAGGTCTCTTATTTTTGTAAAGTTTGGATCTTGGTGTAGTTTAGTGAGTTTCAATTTCATTGTAGCTGATATTAATAGAATTATCGTAAATTAGCTGGCATTGATGTGTTGGTACATTCATGCTAAAAAATAATGTGTGTGGGTTATTTTTCTGTTTGAGTTGTTTGGAAGATGCCTAAATTCTCTTATTTATGTAAAGTTTGGATGTTGGAGTAGTTTAGTGAGTTTCAGTTTGGATGTTTTGAGGAGAGTGTGTTGGTTAAAATGGTGTCAGAATACAACATTTTGACTTCAAATTTTGAAACTAACTGCCCCACAGGCTATGGTATAGTGTTAAGAGCATCAAGATTGGTGTGTGCATAAGGTGCACGTGTCGAGCTGTTGCAGACAACAGTTTGTATCTAAGTGGAAAAAGATAGAGCAGCGGACCTATTATATACTGAGTGTTGAACTTTGTGCTACTGGCTGTTGGGATTTTGTGTTTATCGAAAAAAGAAAAAAGAAAGATTAGAATCTAACTGTTCATGTCAAAGATTTGAGATACTCTTTTGTTGGTGCAAAGGACACTATGTATATGAAACTGAAACATTACTAGAGTTTCTAGAGTCCTTTTAAGTTGAACAAGGACATACTTTTGTTTTTTGAATTATAAATTGGCTTCCAGCACTGTCTTTATGTGTATGATTAGTACACTGCAACCTTTCTCAAAAAGATCGAGGTTCAGGCCTCAGGGAGTTCAACGAAAGAGCAATAAGAATGTGTTAGCTTGCTGGTCATTGTAGTGTGAGGAACTAGGTCAAAAATCTTGTTTGTACGCTATATAATTGTTGCAATCTAGCGTGACCATAATTTTGTAACCTCAGGTAATATCAGTTTTCTCTTTACACTTGGATGACCGTTCTTAACTTTCTTTATAGCATATTCCTATCTCCAAGTAAGGTAAAAAAGAAGAAGAAAAATCATAGAAACACCAAGTATTGTTGATCTATAAACATGTAGTGCTATCCATGAAATCTTGACTACTGACATAAGTTACAAGTCTGGAATTAAGCTTTCTGCTATGTTTGTGAAATATGGTGATCTATAAACATGGATGGGTTTAGATATTCCGGGACCCTTCATGAATTTATTCATGTTATTTGAAAAAACTTCTATAGATAGGATAAACTTTAACCTTTGTTAATTTTGTCTTCTCCTGAAGGTTTTGGAAGCTCATTGTGTAGAATTGCGGCAAAGAGAGAGCTACCTTTGGGATTACGTCAGATATCCTGTTATATATATATATATGTATATATATATCTATGTGTGTATGTATAAACACACACAGACACACATATATATTAATGTAAATGTATATATTAACTTCTTTCCTTTCAAATTTTACCAATGTGATAATCCACGATGATTAGGCTTTTGTGCGCCATTTTTTTTGTTGATTGCTTGTTTGTTTCTTCTTGGCCTTGTAAGCTTAACTTGCTTTTTACCTAGCTGCTGTTATTCTAAAGCAGTTTATAAAGAAGCATTGGCAGGAGGGTGAGGAGGGTTTTGAGCATCCTGTTGTTTCAAGTGATGAAAAGGTTGCTTGTCCTATTCTTTTATCATTTGGATCTGTTTCAGCTCCTAATTTTTTTTACCAGTCTTATTGCTTCTTTCATATGCAAAATTTAAAGACATTTTGCAGTCCTTTAACATGTGGCTTTAACTTTCTGTTGGCGTTATTAACTTTTTCCTTATTTAAAAGTCTAATTTATTGGTCAGTTTGTGCTGTTAAATGTTGAATAGTCATACTATAACAACTGATTACTTTGTTATCATATGGCTAACTAGATTATCGTGATATATTCGCTAAACTTTTGTTTAAGGTAGCATGAATTTTCTTCATGAAGATGCTGTTATTTTAACAGGCTTCAAGCATTTGCAGGTGGAGGCTTCCTTAGAATTTTTGTGGTTTGGATATCAATGGCTTTCTTCCTTGCATGTTAACTAATTTTTTGCTATTTTTTTGATGGGCAATTCGGGGTTTAGAATAAGCAGTAAAGACAAAATTTTCCGTTATTTCCACTGATTACACCCCTTACTGATGCTGGAAGGAATAATATTTGGGGAGGTGTGGAGGGCATAGAAATTTTTGCTCTGACCACACCCCCTTCTGATTCTTGTAGGGAACAATCATTAAGAGGCGACTGTAGGCTTCTTAGGAATCCTTCAGGTTAATTATACCTACATAAATTTTCTTTGAACTCATTCTAAAAGGTATATATATGTGTGCAATGTGGTTTATAACCTTTGAAAAAACTTGGGTTTTGTAACTGCTATTTTTAGCCGAAAGATAAAGATTGGCTGGAGTAACCTTCACGACCATACGGTTTTCTTTTGTAGAACTAGAGGAATTATGGTGATCAACATAATAACAACTTACAGTTGGTGTTTGAAAAGATCAGATTTTCGATAGATATAAAATATAACAGCAGGATATTTATATATTCTCATCTTGTTTATATGTCATAGATTCAAGAAGGAAGAAACCTATAGCAAATTGAGCAAGAGACAAGGCTCCTGCTTGAACCTAATTTTTTTGTACCATATTGATTTGGTGATAATCAGGATAGCAATAAATCAATCTTCCTTTATGCAGCACCTACTTTATGAGGATCTAAATCCTATTGTATCTTTGGGATTACATCTCAGGTGTTTAGGGAAGCTCTGTTGTTTCACTTTCTCTATTCAGATTCTTGGTGTGATTCTGTGTGTTTGTCAGGTAGCTATACGTGGCCTATTGTTGCCATTGCTCGATGATCCTCATAGAAAGATCTGCACAGCCATTGGTATGGCTGTGGCATCTATTGCCCATTACGATTGGCCAGAAGACTGGCCTGATCTCTTACCATCACTAGTGAAGTGTATCACTGACCAAACAAACATGAATGCTGGTGAGTCATTTGTTTCACCTTATTATGAATTGAAAAGATTGGAATAAACTTTTTTTTGTCATCTGAATTATCATGCAACTTATTGGTTGGCATCCTTCTTTTGTTGACTTCTTAAAACCGAGGATTTAGAAGTCTGATGTTTAAATTGTGCAGTTCATGGAGCTTTGAGGTGCTTTGCTCTTGTGTCAGCGGATTTGGACGATAATATAGTTCCGAAACTTGTTCCTGTTTTGTTCCCTTGCTTGCACTCAATTGTTTCATCACCTCAGGTTAATTTTGTTTTCTGTGCCTTTCTTTTAATTTGCGGAAGTAGATATCTTAAATATCTGCTGGTGGTAGTTAGTAATTTCTTTTAGTTCTTTTGCTTCTTGTGTCACCCAGAAGTACTACTCTTCAGATTCCTCTCTTTTTCTGCAGATTTATGAGAAATCTTTGCGCATGAAGGCTCTTTCAATAGTTTATGCTTGCACCTCAATGCTAGGGGCTATGAGCGGTGTATATAAGGTATTTTCAGTCTGTAAGAAAAAACTTAAAAGTTTATACAACATTGTGTAATTATATCATCATTGCTTACTTCTGTGTGAAGACGGAGACCAGTGCAATGATGTCACCTATGATTCAATCTTGGATCAACCAATTCTCTTCGATTCTAGAGCATCCAGTGCCATCGGAAGACCCTGATGATTGGAGCATCCGGATGGAGGTCGATTTTCTGTGTTTTTGTCAAAAAATATATGATGCCGTATCTTAACTTTTTTGTGTCACAGAGTATAACTTCCCCTTGATACATTTAGGTGATAAAGTGCTTGAATCAGTTCCTCCAGAACTTCCCGAGCCTTATGGAAAGTCAATTTGGGGGTCAGCATTCTCATCTATTCTCCAGGACTAGATTACTCTTTAGTGTTATATGTTAAAGTGACATGGCCATGCATAGATGATAAAATATTCTGATATTTCTGGCTATTTTGTTTTGTTATCCTACTTTTTTTCAGTTTTTATGGGACCATTATGGCAGACATTTGTATCATCTCTAGCAGTATATACACGATCATCAATTGAAGGAATTGAAGATCCTTATGATGGGAGATATGATTCTGATGGTGCAGAGCAAAGTCTTGAATCATTCATCATCCAGGTAAAAGAGACTGAGAGCTGTTGCAATTGTTAATGTTTGGATTTTTAGATTTCAGGCTCTACCTATATCTGTTGGTGCAACATTTGAAATTGTTAATGTTATGTTTTTTTACTATGGAAACCTGGAACTTCTTTCTTCTCTTTCATATTAAAGCAGAATCGCATTTAATCTTCAAATTATTAGATCTTAATTATGTGGATCTCAGGTATAATGTGGACATTGACTGAACTCGGCGATTCTCATCTTTGTGTGTTCTTTTGTCTTAGCTTTGTCTATATGAGTGATACATTTTCTGTTGTGGTCTTGCAGTTGTTTGAGTTTCTATTGACTATTTTGGGCAGCCCCAAATTTGTAAAGGTATGATGCATAGCTTCTTTTAATTGTCTGCACCTTTTTGTTTGTAATGGTTGATGATGGTTTAGAGTTGGAGATATCATTGTAGGTAGTTGGGAACAATGTAAAGGAGTTGGTTTACTACACTATTGCCTTTATGCAGACAACAGAACAGCAGGTAATGATTATTTTCTTTTCAATTAGTTTGAGATTCAAAAGTTGCAATTGTGTAGATCTGGTTTATTATGGCATAAGAACGAGAGATCTTCTATTTTTGGTTATCTTAGCATGCTGAAAAACACATAATCATTAGTCAAACCTCTGATAAAAGATCCTTGAATGGCCTGAACAAATTTGTTGAATAACCATTTACTGAGTGTACCTGGATTTAAAAATACTAAGATTTGCAGCATTTATTTGTTATAGAAGTAGAAGCTACTTCCTATGGGCTTTGTGCCCCTTTGCTTCTATTTTCCAAACTGGGGAAAAGGTGATGAAGATTGTGCGTCACTAAATCAGAATCGTGTGGTCATGGTACTTGTGCATCTTAGTATATTTCTTTTGTGATCCTCTTGGTATCTTGTGCGTTGGCTTAAAGATGCAAATTCCTTGTTTTACTGGCAATTTAAAACCTGGGTTTGTCTTTGAGTGCTTTGTCTACCTTAATTATGGAAAATCATATAATAGCTATGCTTCTCGATCTTATCAAGGTAGGGTAAGGCTGCACACACACCACCCTCCACAACCCACACTTATGAGATTACATTGGGTATGTTGTTATTCAACAACTCTTAGAGGGAAAAACGTATTGTTATGAGTTCACCAGCAGATATGTCCCCATGGATATCTAAGAGTGGGGATGCTAAACAGAGGACTGATATGCTTGTCTTTCTGCAGAGTGAGTTAGGGAAGTTGTCAGTGGGTCAAAGTGATTATTTTTATTCAAGTTACACCAAAATGTTAAATATTGTAAACATCCAACTGAGCAGACTGTAGACTGTAGCGCTTCTGATCTGTTTCAAAATATTTATTATTTCTTTCTCTCCAGCTAGTGGTAATGTTCTTCAGTATGTTTGGGATAACAACACTGAACCTTTTGAGAGATTATGCCAAACTGCTGGAGATATATATTAAGTTCATTATATAGGGCAGCTTGTTTCCAGTTGCTGATTATTAGTATCAAGGTTGTGTCTACGATCATTTTCGTAGTATTTTTATTTTTATTATCTCTCCTCTCTATGGAATTGAGGCACCTAATTCTTTGTTTGCTACTTGATCACAACTTCACTCGTTTTTATACGTCTTATATAATTGTAATTACAAAAAGAGTCTTCGTATACCTTCTGTGTTTATCTTGTCTTTTTATTTGGATCCCAGGTTAACGCTTGGTCTGTTGATGCCAATCAATATGTAGCCGATGAGGATGATAATACTTACAGTTGTCGTGCTTCTGGTAAGCTGTTTCTAGGTGCTAACTTTCCCTCTTTTTCCTTAAACCCCTGAGGTCTCTCTATTTCTTTTTCTCTCAGTTAACAGACTATCTGTCAGTGGATAGAATTTACTAGTTATTTCACATTTAGGATCATTAACATAGTATTGCAGAAAGGTTCCTGTCATCAGACTTGTGAGATTTTAGTTAGAATGTTTAGTGCTTCCGCTAATGTGTGTTGTGGTAATTGCATTATTTTTTATCCCAACATATTTTTGCTTTCCCCTTGAATGGTCTTTCTTGCCATCACATTCTTGTACACTCTGTCAAAGGTACACAATGTCACTTCACAGCTTCACGAGAACATAGTATCTCTGATAAGGTACGTTCAAGCTTCATGCAAAGTATAGTTAACCACAAGAAGTACGTAGATGTACAATGTGAACTTATTTAATTCATGAACTTCTGCTCCCTATGAAACTGGTTTATCTCTTATGAATTATAATATAATGTTTCAGTGGTCTAGCTTGCAAGGTTGGATTTCTGGCACTAATATACCGACTAATGTGACAATATTTTAAGCTGTTGAGGGTTGACTTGTTCCACCCTCAAGACCAAATTTATTCTAGTGATGTGAAGCAGGCCAGTTTCACTTTCTTAGGGCCTTTACTTCTGAGGAGTTCTCTGATTTCGATATGGACTGTTTTAGTGGGATTTTAAAAAACTTAAGCTCATGATAGTCAATGAAATAAAATAAATAATCTTTTGTTTTCTCAGATTTGGGCGTCTTTACTGATGGCTGTGCTTTCTTTCTTCTTAGTTTTATCTATACTGTAAACTTGAATTTTGAGTTTCAGAACTCTGCATGCCAACTCTGTGCATGATATTCTATGCTGTCGGATAGCTCTATTCTGTACGTAGTTTGATATGAAACTGTCATCTCAGGTGCTCTTTTGTTGGAAGAAGTCATTAGTTCTTGTGGTACACAGGGAATTCATGCTATCATTGACTCTGCAAAGACGCGATTTAGGGAGTCTCAGCAAGAAAAAGCATCTGGTGCTTCAGGCTGGTGGAGAGTAAGTGAAAATGAAATACCCCATCCGTTTCAATTTGTTTTTGTGGTTTTGACTTGGCATGGAGTTTAAGTACTTGTGGTCTTAAACTAGAGATACGTAGAACTTACCAAAGTACCCTTAATCTTGTGGTCTTCAACATGCCATGTGGAAAATTGGAACTAAAGAGTTGCCAAAAAGGGAAAGAGACGTTCTTTTTGAAGCAGATTAAAAAGGAAAGTAAGACAAATAAATTGAAACAAAGGGAGCACTATGTTTTTGATAGCTTTGGTGCTAATTAGCTTATTTAACCGTTCTCAATGCTCTATGCTATACATGGACTTTGGTATGGGTAGTAGATATGTGAAAATGCATCTAGCATGAGTAGACTCAGCTTTCAGCCTGAAGTTTGGAAGATCAATAGTAAGTAACTATAGGGAAATGAAGAGTCTGGTTAAGGACTAATATGGTAGAAAAATTCTTTGACAAGCAATGTAGGATCATCAAGGTGTGTGACTCTGCTAAAGTTTATTAACCTGTTGTTGAACTGTAAATAATACTTTAACTTTCTTGGGTATCTACTTGTAGTCTGGTTTTGCATTATGATCTATGTATAATTTCAACATGTTTTCATTATATTTCTATTTAATGAATGAGAAGTTTGATGTCTTATAATCTGTTAGTTGATCTTGTTTATAAAGTCAAATGATTTCATTTATTGTACGCCAATATGAGGTCTAGAAGCATATTTAAAATCTGGGTGTGCGGGGGTTTCTTCTATCAGACCTATACAACTGTTGCAAAATGAAAAAATTTCCTTACACCAGCTATATTTTTAAAGAAGTGATTATTTTCGCTCTCTCCTTGTTCTACTTAATACAAACATCTCCTGCTTCCCTCATTGTGAAATCTAGAGAAGACAGTGTTATAGTCTTCCATAATATTTTCCGATGGTTTCCAATTCTCTGTACCATGCAGCACATAGTTGCAACATTGTCCTTGGGGTACCTAATTAATGAGGGAACAAGGGTCCATAGTAGCAATAGATATCTGTATCCTCCTCCCCGCTCTCCTTACACATCAATAGCACCATCTACCACAATCCTTCTTTATTCCCTAAGATCGTCGGAGTAGTAATTGCATTCCTAATGTTGAAACCATTGAGCAAGCTTTTAATGAGTACATCCTTCCATCCATTTTCCAAACCATGCCTCTAAAAACTCCTTTACTTTTGCAGAATGAAGTAGCCCGCCAATTTTTGGTTTGGCTTCAGTGTCTGAACAGCTACTTGAAGCTGAGGTTTGTGTTACTTCCAATACTTTTAAATGGTGATTTTCTGACTTTATGCTTGTTTAACTTTAAAAATAAAAGAGCGTTCCTGGTAGATTCCTTTTCCTGTGTAAATTGTAGTAACTACTTATTTTGTTTTACTTTCCTCTCAGGCCCCTGAAATCACTAAAGTCGGTTTAGGAGATACCTTGGAACAAATTCTTTCGGAAGATATGTCAACAGGTAAATCTGGTTTTGTAGATGAAATTGGATTTTAGGTTATGTTTTATGGAAATAGATGTGCGAGGTTCACAATATTGGATATAGTATTGACGCATGCTAAGATGGATGTTGAGATATCTCTCTAATAAATTAGTGCTCTTGTGGATTTTGCAGGGGTGAATGAATATCCCTTCTTATATGCCCGTATATTCTCTTCCATTGCTAAGTTTTCCTCCATGGTAATTGTCTTTGTAATTCCCATCGAAAAAAGTAAGAATTTATCTTTCGTTTTGCTATGCAACTGTATGACTCACAATTAATTGTTGTTTGCTTCAGGTCCAGCCAGGTCTCATTGGGGGAGCACTCCTATATGCGCCATCAAAGTCACTTGGGCATGATATTGAGTACCCTAAATTTAGTACTCTTTAATTTCTACTACTCCAAAGAAAAATAAAGACCTCAATTATTGATGATGGTTAACTACTACAGGCCTCCACCTGTTAAAGTAGGGGCATGTAGAGCACTTTCTCAACTTTTACCTGATACAAATAAAGAGATTCTCCGTCCTCATTTCTTGGATATATTTTCATCACTCACAGATCTTCTAAAGCATGTAAGTAACTATGAAAACAAACTCCTCCTTATTGTCTTTTTTCCTCTGTGGTTGTTGAAGCTAAGGTTGACTATCTGCTCCCCAGGCTTCTGACGAGACCATGCATCTAGTGCTTGAAACACTACAGGAAGCAGTAAAAGCAGGTAATTATTAGAAGAATATGAATCGAGTATAAATTCAACTTAGCTTGCATTTCCACTTTGGAGTTTCAAAGCTTTCGAGTGGGGTATCCCTTAAAATTTTCCAATCGCTCTATGTATGAAGTTTCTAACGTATTTTACCTATGTAGGCCCTGATTTGGTGGTGTCTATTGAGCCAGTTCTCTCTCCGATTATACTCAATATGTGGGCTTCGAATGTTGCTGATCCTTTTGTCAGCATTGATGCTCTTGAGGTTCTGGAGGTAGTAATTGAAAGGCTATTTTTTGATAACAGAAATTTAATTTAGTAATGTTGTATGGACTTCACCAGAAAAATGAATTAACATGTTATTGTATAGATGTATATATGTTGTAATATACATCTATTGGCTATTCTCTGAATCCTAAAATAATGTGATGAAGAATCCAACCTCTAGATCACACCTGTATGGGGTACCCAAACCCGTATCAAGGTACCCGTACTTGAGCAACATAATTGACTAGTGTAAGCAAGTCATCCTATCGTGCAACTTCATGCCAAAACCAGGAGAACTTCAACTAACTGCTTTGGCAAAAGTCAGTTCTGTCTTTGAACCTACCTCCTTTCCTTTGGCTCAGGTTAACGAGCAGTCTATATATGTGGTTTATAGTAAATGGATATCCCTAGTGAGCATTTATATATATGTGTGTGTTTGTTATAGATGTATTTGTGTATATCTATGTAATGTTCTCATTTTCAGATAAAATCACTTTTCATGCATTTGTCTTATTGAATTTATAGATTTTGTCTCGTGACATAGCTTGTTTAAGGACTTCATTTATATTATCTTCTGTTACAATGTAAATTGACCCCTATTCTCCCTTTTGCTTGCAGGCAATAAAAAATGCTCCCGGTTGTATACACCCAGTGGTTTCTCGAGTTTTACCTTATATTGGGCCCATTTTAAATAACGTATGCTCTAAATTTTAAGTCTTATTAAGGATTTTTTTAGGACTTAGGATGATCTTTTTTGAAGAAAGGTTGTATTAATTATCGTGCCTGATAGAAGTTTCTGTCATCTGTCAGCCACAACAGCAGCCAGAGGGTTTAGTTGCTGCTTCACTTGATCTCGTGACAATGTTGCTGAAGGTTGTGTTCTACGTATAATATAAGGATCTTTGCTGAAACCATCCTTACGTAACTTTCATATTTCCTGTCCGACTGGAAGATAATCTGTTGTAAAGTTATCTAATGTATCAATTATGTGTTTATTTCAGAGTGCCCCAACTGACATTGTAAAGGCGGTGTATGAAGTCTCTTTTGATCCTGTTGTTCGTATAGTCCTTAAAAGTGATGATCATAGTGAAATGCAGGTTATATATGTGGACTCTGTTTCTACTTGGAAATTGCTCCCAACTTACGCTTCTGTTAGTATTGCTTTGTATGATCACAAGCTAGAAGTAACATATTGATGTTGGTTTGGGTCCAGAATGCAACACAGTGCTTAGCTGCTCTTATATCTGTGGGGAAAGAAGAATTGCTTGCTTGGGGTGGTGATACTGCATTTGCAATGAGAAGTTTGCTTGATGTGGCTTCAAGGTTGGGTTGTCGTTCTTCCTTTTTCTTGAACCCTATTGAATCTTTTGAATTTCTAGTCGTCTGGTTATCATGCTTCACTTTGTAATATGGGGCTGGTGGAGCTCATCGATCACTTGCCATCATCTATTTTGCTCGATGAATCTCTTTGATCTTCCTCATTAACATGGTGTACACATGTCATATCAAGATATATACCAAAATAAATTGATTAATCTTTTTAGGATTATACTACTTTGCTGTAATAGTGGAATGCCCAAAGGAAGTATAAAAAGGGAGAAAAAAGATTAGAAGGTGAAAACTGTACTCTTATAGATTACTTTATACTTCAAAAGTATAAGTTTAGAAGTATGGGATGTTCATACTTTTCGTATGCTCGCTTTTTCGTCAGTTTTTCCTCATTTTTTTTGGCTCCTGGGTGGGCAGCGGGAGGTGTACAAGATGATGGCAAGACAACAACACATTGAGCTTGTCCTGTGATTATGTTTTGGGTAGCAGAATTGTAGACATATTGACTATACTGCTTGAACGATTGATTTATGCTAAATGAATGGTTTATTGTTGACAACTACTGCATGCAGGCTTCTAGACCCCGATCTTGAAAGTTCTGGAGCACTTTTTGTTGGGAGCTATATCCTGCAACTTATTCTGCATCTCCCTTCACAAATGGCCCAACATATCAGAGACCTGGTTGCTGCTCTTTTGAGGCGCATGCAATCTTGTAAACTTTCTGGGTTAAGAAGCTCTTTGTTGGTTATATTTGCCAGATTGGTATGGTTTCCTCATCCTTATTTGAGGATCTGTCTTTGCATTTTTGGCTTGTAACTGCTGCATATGTGTCAGTCTCGTTTCAGTCACACAATGAACTAAATTTGTATATACATGCCACTTTTTGGCGTAGATATTAAAAGGAAATAACGGTAGGCTCTAACATAAATTTGTGGACTACATACCACACGTAAAGATTCTTTTTTTTTTTTGACAAAGGTAACAGTTTTGTGTATTAATCTTCAGCACTAAAGGCTGGGATCCCAAATTTATACCATGGAGCTAAATAGTTGAGTATACTCAAACAAAACTAAACTAGATCCTGCTTCAGCTTACAAAGAACCAAGGATATCTATAATAGCTACAGGATGATCTACATACTCAGAATTGCATTAATAGCAAAAAGTGATAATGCAATTTATTTTAATCCTGTGTAAACGACTACTAATGCTCTCATAGCATCTCATATTTCTCTCGGACCATATGGTCCACCAAATCACTGCTGGGACAATTCTCCATCTGCTTTGGTCTGTACTGCACTACCTTCATTGTTCCAGCTTTCTATAGCCTAACTTGTCCTTTTTTTGCATTGTCCAGCATGTGCCCCTGAAGACTTGCCCTTTCTAAAGATTCTTTTTCCTAGTTAGCTTTTAATTCAATACTTTGGGAGGCTTTAGGATCAGAACTAAACCAAATTGTAATTCCTTTCAGTTTCTTCCTAGAAGCTGAAATTTTCGTAAGTCGTTTGACACAACACATCTTCTGATAGCAATCACATATTCCATGCTTTACAGAAAAGCTAGTATCTGCAAGTTTTTCAGTAAAATAAATCTTGGTGTGTTGTTAATTGCTTATTCTCATTTGTACTTGATGCTTTTCTATAGCAATGCGGAGAGGTTGTAATGATCTCGAGGTTTATCTTTCTATGTAGGTCCACATGAGTGCTCCTCATGTTGAACAATTTATTGAGATGTTGGTCTCAATCCCAGCAGAAGGTCATCCTAACTCCTTTGCGTATTTAATGGTTGAGTGGACAAAGCTGCAAGGCAAGTATACAGGCTTACTGGTCCTTCAGTGGCATCATTTTAGGAACATGTAACTGCATCGTTTGAGCATATCATTGATCATTTCTTCTATTTGCTTCATCTCTCGTGTAGCTTACTTATGAGGTTGTGCATCTTATGAGCTACACCATTACAGCTGATTGTATATTTTACTGCACTAATAAACGCGCTTATATTCAGGGGAAATTCAGGGGGCCTACCAAATCAAAGTTACCACTACAGCTTTGGCGTTACTTTTATCTACAAAGCATGCTGAATTGGGGAAACTGCATGTTCATGGCTATCTTATTCAGGTTGGTTGTATTTGTGCTTGATTCTGTTAGAAGCAGAGTCCACCAAAGACTCAAATCCATTTTGTGGTATTTTGAAGTCCTCTGCAGGGATAACTACACGCTCAAAAGCTAAAACAGCTCCAGATCAATGGACGATGATGCCTCTTCCTGCCAAGGTATTGTTACTGCTGCTATGATGGACATTTTCTGAAATTAACGCCTAAACGTGTATTTTTTCTTCGTATGTTCGTGCTACACTTTCACATGAATATATGCTGAGTACTCGTCAGGCATGACACCGTCTTTGTTTTATAGGACTTCTAATTCTTCACTTGACATCGCTTCCTCTCCTATTAATGATAAATTGATTTATTTTACCTCAGTCCGCATTTTCATCGGTGTTTCAACAATTGGTTTCCGATATTTTCTATGTATTCTTTTATTTTGATGTTTTTTATGCAGATATGTAATCTAGCTCTGCTGAGTAGTTAAACCATTAGTTTTTTTTAACAGAAATTATGTTTATTGACATGATAGATACTTGCTTTATTAGCGGACGCCTTGATCGAAATTCAAGAGCAAGTTTTAGTTGGTGGCGACGAGGTAATTGTAGTCTTAAAGCACTATATAGATACAAACACATAAGATCCTAAATCTTGCGCAAATTCCTTATTCCAGGATAGCGACTGGGAGGAAGTTCAAGAAGCAGACGTTGAGACGGATGAAGCCTTAATTCTATCAAGCAGTGCCATACCCCGTGGTAGACCATCCCATGATTACCTTGACGCGATGGCAAAAGCATTTGACGAGGTTTGTCAACGCTTCTCGTCTCTCTTTCTCATCTGTCATCCCGTCAAAGTAATCACCTCTTAATCCGTAATACGTTTTACAGGACCAGGATGACGGTGACGATGATGACCTTCTTAGTGGTGCCGACCCCCTTAATGAGGTATTTGTTCAGACAAGTTACATCATATCTTGAATCCTATCCTTCCATTTGTATAAACTGACAATCCAATTCAACCACATCAGATAAATCTAGTGAATTATCTAGTAGATTTTCTCAAGAAATTCTCTCATAGTGAAGGAGCAATTTTCAGTCATCTGTTGCAGGTCTGTTCAAGTGACTCGATGTAACGTATTTATACGAATATCTTATCTCGAAGCCCTAGTTATCGTTTTAACAATCGATGTCTGCAGAATTTAACGAAATCTCAACACGATGCTATTCAAATGGTGTTGAAGCAATGAGGATTCTTTTGTTGTACAAAAGGTGAGTACAATGTTCATTGTGAAAGTATATCTGGTTTTGGCCTAAAATGGTTCTTGGTGAGTGACTATGCGTTTGTTTGTAAAGCGAAATTTTATAAATTTTTTGATTATTTTCTTTCAATTAAAACGCGTGTAATTTAAGGTAACGAGTAACAACTTGTATTTGTTTGAGGCAATGTAAATTT
The DNA here is from genome assembly GCA_027704765.1 of Solanum habrochaites. Classification (NCBI taxonomy): domain Eukaryota; kingdom Viridiplantae; phylum Streptophyta; class Magnoliopsida; order Solanales; family Solanaceae; genus Solanum; species Solanum habrochaites. Next base: position 4,495,478 of record JAKWJA010002493.1, read on the forward strand.
ACGCGATGTGAGGCGTTTCTTTTATTGGTAGTTTGATTATATTCAAACTTGATTCGTTATAATTTATATTCGATTATGAGAAACATATATATATCATACATCGTTGTGATTGACGTTTAGGAGCTATTGCACTTATAAGCAACGATGATAGTATATTCAGTGTAATTTCACAGATCGGGTTCGGAGATGTCTACTTTGTGGAGATAAATTGATTGTTTATGAAAAGATTCTCGGCTCAGTGGATCAAAATAATTTCTTAAAGGAAAATATAGAAGTAAAGATGACATTGAATAATGTAAGTCAAATAATGTAGTAACTGAAGTAAAAGTAACTAGTTTAAGATTAATTTTAAATTTAGTTTTAGATATTTGAAAAGTAAATAAAAGTTACTACAAACATTGCAAATATTTATATCAATATGGTTTAAAAAAATCAATACATAAAGTATTAATTATTTAAATTTCGATAAGGTGAAATGTGGTAAGTATTTAAAACGAAGGGATTATGATATTTATGAAAATAACACCTTGCATATTACATATTTTTTTAAATTGGGAAAAGTATAAATATATCTTCGAACTATCGTAAATGGTATGAAATACTTTTTATCACACTTTAGGGATATTGATGTCCATACCTTTCAAAAACTAAAGCATATATATTTTTTATACTAAAGGAAATATATGTGTCATAATTTTATCCACCTATCCAACATCGGGTCTATGGATAAGATTGCATCACGTGTCCCTATTTAGTCTTTCGTTAGAGTGAAGAACATACACGTTCTAATTTTTGGATCACAGGGACAGCAATATCCCAAAAATATAACAGAAGTATCTGTATACCATTTATAATAATTCAAAAGTATATTATTCTCTTTTGCTTTTTTAAATTATATATGTGAAAAAGTGATATAATATAATGACTACCACTCATCTAAAGTCTAAATTGCTCATAATCAAAATGTACTATATAATTTAATTAATTGACATAATTGCGGAACAATCTTGTTCCACACCCAGTTTTGTTCTCCTCTCGCCGTTCTCATCCTCGCCCAGGGTTTGTCCCGCTCACTTTTTCTGTTCTTCCCGAATCCCTAGTTTTACGAGTTTTTCTGTCTCTTTCTTCTCTCCTGTTTGTCTCCCCTCGCTCTCGGGAGGTGTCTGGAGTAATGTTTTATCGATTTCGTTCCCTTTTTAACTGTTCTAATGTTCCTTCACGTGATATATTCTCAAGAACTAATTACATCTAATTGTGGTTTGTTGGTTTTTCCACATAATTTTGTATTATATGACAATTTTAGAAATTTTGACTTTAAATTTCAGATATATCTATCAATGAAAAGGTGGTTAACTCAATTAAAAATATATCTACATGATAAAAATGTGATTTTTGATGTTAGCAATAATAACCATTCCTTTAAATTTCATAATCCAAATATATAATAGAAATGTACTATATTCTAGTATAATTTTTTTTGAATATGATAGTAAAGTAATTTTGTTTCACATATTCATTTCTCTCTCCAAATTTTAAGAACAATTCATGACCTTAAACACTTTTAATATTCTTCACGAGATACATATTGCATTGAAAAAATAATAAAAATATTTGTTTTTTTCTAAAATTTATAAATTATATGGTTCTGATAATTTTGTATTATATGATATTTTTAGAAACTCTGATTTCAAATCTGATCAATGCTACTAACCAACAAAATAAATGGCAGTTAACACAATAAACGATGTACCTAATTAACATAATTTTCTTTAGTAAATATATATTACTTACATAAAGAATTTTCAACTTACAATTCACTTTTTTTGTATATTTATAAATTGATAATATTTTAAATGACTTGAGGATATATATTAGTTTGAATTTGAATTTTTTTATTGATCATTATCCTCCGCTAGATCTAATTTCTATTTCTTGTCTGATGTGAGATGTTTATATTGAGGTTTTAATTAAATTTCGTCCCACATAAAATTTATTAAATAGAAAATTTTTACTTGTCTGATTTTTTTAACCTTTTCCCTAGGGGTGTACATGACCAGTTGATTCGGGTTTTTTAAATATCAAATCAAATTATTTGTGTCAGATTTTTTAATTTATAAATCAAACCAAATCAATAAAACTCGAGTTTTTCAACTTCGGGTTCTTCGGATTTTTTTGGATTTTCGGTTTTTTTCGATAAAGTTTTCATACTAACGATAATTTTACTTGTTACATCAAATATTTCTTTAAGTCCCCTACCAAAATGCAACTATCCCTATCCAATTCATTCTCAAGAACATAACAAGAAAATACTATATGATTAATGGACACTAAATATCCAACAAAAAATAAAATAACCATCGCGTAAAAAAATTTGCCCAATTAATAAGTCATAATGAAATTGATCATTAATTTAAAAGTGCTAAAATTATGCTAAAATAAGTTTAGTAAGTATTAGTTTACATGACTAAATTATTAACAGAAGTAAATATTACATCATGTATTTTATTGTCTAAATTTATCATAAAACTAAAAAAAATATTGAATATTATTTATCATTCTTAGTCTTGTAAATTGATTTTCTTTTGCATTAGTAACCTTAAATTTTGATTTTTATTAAACTTTGTTGTATAATTACCAAGTACAATTTATGGACTATCATCTTTATTAGATTATTCATAATTTTAACTATCCAAACATGAATAAATATATAAAGAAGATAAAAAATTATGTTAAGTATAATAGATATTTTCAATTTACAAATTGACAACTAGTAATTTTTACGTTTTATACAATACAAATGTAAATTTTATATCTCATGTCCAGGGTTGTTTGGTCTCGGGTTCATTTTTTTACTTGAAACCAAATCAACTCAAATATAGTCAGATTTTTTTCTCAACACCAAACCAAATCCTAGTCATTTTTTTTCCGACTTGACTTAATTTAGGGCTTGATTAATTTTCGGTTCAATCTTGTCAACTTTTATCTCATGAGTATTCAAATTATAATAATTTCGATTAGTAAGAAATAAAAAACATTCTTTAATCAAATTAAAACTTTTTAGCTGACTATAATTACTCAACTATCCTCAATCCTTTTTTTTTTTCAAATGGGAGTGTTTGTTTTTATTTTAATATTACCTGAAAATGGAATTTAAAAAAAGAATTTTCTTTGACTCACTTAAAGCAAGTGAAATTTTTATTAAAACTACCACCTTGAATAAACAAAAAAAAAGTATAAGATTGAAATTTTCCATACTTGACTATTAATTAAACAAAGTACTTGCTTCATATTTGGTGGCTGACAAAAAATTGATATTCAATTAGTATATTATTGTGACTCTACTTTCCATTTTTATTTTTATGAGTTCCTTCTAGGAAAAGTCCTTTTAAGTTTATTTAATTTTTTTTCATGACAAGGGAAATTTGCAGTTGCTAATTTTTTGGTGTGCATAGGGTAAAACTCTCGTTCTTATGCAGTAGATCGTAAATCACATAGGAGAGTTAACCCGCATTAGGCAAGCCACTATAACAAAAATAATTTTAGCGGTATTAAATATTGATATTAATAAAGAGTACTAAAATTTTACCGGCATTAGTTAAATGCCATTAGAATCATATCGCTAAAGACTTTAGGGACATATACAAAGAGTGACAATTGCCGCTAAAAATACATATTTAGCGGCAATTAAGAAATAATTGTCGCTAATGATCATTTCTGTCGTAGTGAGCCTGGTGCAATGAACTTAATCCAGAAGGCAAACCCCTTGATTTCGAACTTGAAACCTCTAACATGGAAGTTCCAAGCTCAAACCACTGAGTCACTCCGAAGTTTATTTCATAAATATTTTCAAAATTTTGTTTGGTTATACATTTGAATAATTCTTTATCAATTTTTCAAGTGTAATTCTTTTCCCACTTAGAGAATTTCTAAATTTCCAGGTGAAATGCATGTCCAAAAATAATTTTAAATTTCATATATTCATTCGGTCTATATTTATGTAATGGTGTTTCACTCTTAAGGATTTTTACAATCAATCCAAATCGTAATTGAATAATGATGGAAAGTGATTGAGAATCTCATTAAAAAAATAGTCTTTAAAAAAAGGATTATTAAATTTATATTAAATAATGAAATAACTATTTATTTACTCTATGAATAACTGTTAAATCAAACCAAATCAACTGATATAATAGTATTGTTGATTTAAAGTTTCTAAGGGAAATAGAAGAAAAAAACAATAATTAACATTTGATTAGACATATGTAATTTCCGTCTGCTGAAATGACAATTAACTTTGATTAATTAAGAGGAATTACTAGATGTTAATTTTATCAAAAAAATTAAGAGCTAAGATGATTAAATTTCTTTTTCATTTAGTTCACCAAGACATTACAAAAGAATCAAGTTATTTTTATGGTATTTTTAGTCTAGTTTGAATTTAAAAATTATACATTGTTATATTTGAAAAATTTTAGGCATTTTTTTTTTAAGAAACACGTTTTATCACTAAATAACTTCTGTGGCTAATATTGTTTCTTGAGATTTGCATCATTAACGCACAATTATTCATGATATTTATATACATTTGTCCTCTTTTAATTCAAGCTTCCAAGAAAAATTCAACCAACGTTTACAATGTTTATATATATATAATCTAAAATTAGCAAATAACCAAAGTTTACAATGTTTATATATATAATCTAAAATTAGCAAATTTAGAAAGGAAAATGGTATATAATGCCAAATTATTAATTTAAATTAAATGTTATAAATATAGTTTAATTTAATTGTATCCAATAGCAAACTGTTGCTATTTCACCTCTATCCTGGTGAATCTCGCTCGCCACTTTTATTCTCCCTCGCCTCTCTCGCTTTTATACAAACACAAATGTATAAAATGTGTTTTTGTTTGAATAAAGCGAGAGAAAATTGTATATACACATATATTTTTGTTCCCAACTCCTACATCTCGCTCGCCACTCTCCTAGATTCGCTCTCCACTCTCCGAGGTCTCGCTCGTCACACATAAATTTTCGTCCTATACACTTATATTATACAAATACGATCTTCTACTGCCCAGTTTTTCTTTTGTCTTTCTTTCTCTCTCGCTTTATAGAAACACAACTTATACAATTGACACTGAAACAGATGATATAACTGTTTTCTTTTGTATATGTATAGCGAAATATATATATTTATATTTGCTATGGAGCGCAATTATATAAACTATAAATATCGTAATACATATATATTTTTTATGTTTGCTATATGTGAAAGTTAACCATGACATCTTATAGTCTTAATATTATTAAAATATCTAATTTAAGTGTGCATGCTACAAAATCAATTCAAGTTCCTAAGAAGGAGGTTAACAAAAGTATTGATCAGAACAAACCTATTTACTATATTATTATTTATCTATTTTGAAATAATTTATAATATATAGTATTAAAATAGGTTTTAATTTAATTTTAATTAAGCTAGAAGTCTCATTAAGCAATTGTTACGATATTGATTATCGCAATCAAAGAAAATGAACTTCAAAACGATTACTTCCTTAATTGAAGATAAAAAGTACATCAAACTCGTATGAATTTTTACCATGAGCAAAATAAATCAATTTGAATTAACAATATAACAAAAGCTAAGGTACATCAAATAAATCAGAACGTATTTATATTATACGTGTAAAAATTATATCGAGTATATAGGTTTATATTTTTTCCGAGATGATATAATTTATATGATGCACTTTATAACAAGACACACAATTCTATAAATAAGGAATAACTTATAATTAAACTTGAGATCCTAATCAAATTAGAGATATTTATCCTTTATAGATTATTTTATTAATAGTGAAATTATTTCTTTAAAATATGAAAATATATTATTTTTTGGGAAAACTAAAGAGCTATGATAACCAAACATTGAGGTTCTAACCTAATGATTGCAACTTCAAGTTGAGTTATATACATTACACACTAGATACTATGAATAGCGATGTATAATAGTCTTTGAAAATGACTTTTTTGACCTTTCAATTTATAAAGAATTAAGAAAAATCAATTAGAGAGAACAATAATTAGTTGTAATTACTAAGTGATTCAAATACATGCATATCTTTACAAAATCTAGGGATCTTTTTCTTCATCATCATCAAGCTAACTTGCCATTATTACAAAATAAAAGTAAAATAATGGCCATAATACATCCTAATAAGTAAGTAATTAACAACTATATATATTATTCATCTTCATTCCACCTATGTTATTAATATTCTTCGAAAACGCCACCAGATGCATGTAATTTTTTTGAAGAACCAAGCTTCTTTTCATTTATCGTAACCACCATTGACAACGATCTCTTGACCTAGTCCCCTCCACGAAATCAAACAACACAACCTCTTGATGCAAATTCACAAGTAGACGAGGTTGTTTGAGATGGTTTCGACACAACGGACACGTCATACGTCCCATACCTAACCACCTATCTAGACAAACCCTATGAAAAAGATGATCACATCTCAATTCTCTAACTTCTTCACCTTCTTCAATCTTGCACAAACACACTGAACATTCTATTGAACCCGAATTAGAAGACCCCGGTTCGGGTTCATAATGCATAACTTCAAGCTCATGATCATGATCATCATCATTATTTTGTGAAGAAATTGTATAAAGGTTATAAGGATGAGTAAAAGATTGAAGGAGAAGTATATTCCAAGCCCATTTCAATTGAGTAACTATAAAAACAACATAGTTTAGTACTATAGTTATCGATGATGATCGATGAACCATTTTTAGGGTTTTTTTCAAAATATAAATAGAGACTAGAAAAAACAGAAAAATAGTGATAGCTGATGATGCTGGTCGCATTTTTTTTTTTTTTTGGTAAAATGTGCAGCCTTTGTGATTTTTTCAAGAAGCTCACAAAAGCATTTGGGTGTATATGTTTTGGGGAATAAAAATGTGGCTATATATATAGAATAAGAGGACTAGTAGAAAATTGGGAAGGCTAAAGAAGAAAGTAAATAAAATAATATTTTTTCTTTTTTTGTGTAATTGGATAATTATTATACACGTTTTTTTAAGAATAAAAACGACTGAAAATTATATTAAAATGGAATGCTAAATAATGTCTGCCGCTGTATAACTTGGATAATAAGAGGGTCCATAATATGTGGCAGGTGACTTTTACTATAAGATTATTTTTAGAAAATATATGATATTTTTTTTATTATATAATAAAAGTTAAATAGAGAAAAAACAAGATAGAATATTATAATTATTATTATTGAATAAAATGGTAAAAAGGTATGCTTGGAAGATAGATGTTCAACTAGGGAAACTAAAAGGTACTGTCAAAACTTATATTATATATAAATATAATTCGATAAATTCAAATTTCAAGTTTATAAATTTATAAAACAAACTCAAGTATGCATATATATATAGTAAAAACTCCATTAAAATCATTCTGATGAATTCTGCTTATATATATACGCTATTTATATTAATTTATATTGCATCATTTAATTTGATATACAAAATTTTAATAAAGAAAAAAGAAATAATTTTGAACTTTGTGATAGTACTAAAACACTACCATTTGTGTGATTATAATTTACTTTTTATTAAAATTTAAAAGATGACATTGATTTGAGGACCAATCAAATCAAATATTCAGATGTAGAAAATATTAATTAGTTAATTCTTTTAATTAATACGTTGATTAAATTGATTAATTAACTTTGATATATTTTTTAATTGAACTCTTGAAATTAAGAAGAAATTAATTATATAAATTTAGGTACTCATGTAGAAGAAGTGACGTTAATCAAATGTATATACTTTTCTTATTTAATAATGTGTAATATTTAGTTTCGAAACTATTTTATTGCACCTTTTCAATACTAAAAATAGGACATATAATCTCATAAGATGGGACAAAATTAATCAGCATAACTATAATATAGTCAATTTATATATTAGTATAAAAATAATCGAAGAAAAATAACTAATAAATGAATTATTATATACATTCATTTCCTTTCTATATTGTAACTATTTTTTTTCTTGCTATAATATGATTGGTGTCATGTCAAACTCGTGTCACCGTATAAGTTGAAAACTTGGGTTGTTAAATTTAATAAATAAAAAATTAAATTTAGATATTATTTTTCCAAGTTTTGTTTATAAAAACACTGATTTCTCTTGGGACTTTTTATTTATTTATTTGGTATAGGATAAAATTTATCTATATACGAGTGTTTATATTAAGTTAATATATATATAGGTTATGTGTTTAAATTTATAGTTTATTTTATTTCATTAAATTATGTGATAATTCATTTTGTATTGGCTAGATGTAAACATTCGAGGCAGATAAATTTTTTCCGTTGATATCCAACTGTCATTACTAATTTTAACTTATTTTCTAAATTCGCAATTTTATTATTACTTGATAATTTTTTTAAAATTTGAATCGTAATTTTTTTTTTTTTTTTGAACTTGTAAAATACAATGAAATAAGATCCACATATTCTAATGGTCTGAAGGAGTGACATTACATATCAAAATTTTGAAAGATATTGTATATGCCATTAATTATATATCGATGTTCGACAAATATTAACACATAAATTTTGTTTGACTTTTGTAGAAAATTACCATGTGTTTTTCCTTTAAAAATATTGTCATATTGTAACGACCTGTTTAGTCGTTTCGAGCAGCAGATTTTATTTCTGGAAAAACTGCCTGAGTCGCCGGACCCACGACGAACCGTCATGCACGACGGACCGTCGTGGGGTTCTCGTTCCAAAACACTTAGAATTAGAAATTTGGGTACTGAGAGCGAACTCTCTAACGTCCGACGGAATGTGCAGGACGGACGTCGTGGGCCACGACGGACCGTCACAACAGGCCATTCAGTACTTCAGTCTCTGAACTCTGTGACTGAGCAGAGGACGGACCGTCGCAGGCACGACGCCCATCACACACATGCTTGCGTAATCCCAGCTGGGTCGGATTTCTGTAAGTAATTTTAAAAGGGGCCGTTTTGGACTATTTCTTCCTGCTTAAAATTAAAAGTAGTGGGTAATGTTAATAACGTCCTAATTACTTGGGGTAAAAGAGGTACCTTAAGTTAATTAGTGAGTTATTATTGCCATCTTTTATACTTAATTATATCGAAATCATTGTAAAAGACGAGGGTTTGAATAAGCAAAAATAGAAAGAACAAAGAAGAGAGAGAGAATCGAACGAGAAAAGGGGAGAAACGAAGACAAACCAAATCTTTGGGGAATTTGCTTGCTTGATCACAATTCTTTCTTCCGGTGGAGGTAGGTTATGGTTTTTATGCTATTTCATAGTAAACTCTTAATAGCGAATGATATGTATTGGGTAGTATTGTAAAAACCCTCTATATGCTTATTGTGTGTAAAATGCATGATGGGGTTATATATATAATTTGATGAAACTAGCATGATTAAGCTATTGAATTTTAATCGTGAACCTCTTTGGTTAAGGATGATGCCTTAGTATAAAAGAAGGCTTGATGAACTAAAATAATGAGGTTAACGGATCGGGTGTCACTTTCGACACCAGGATAGAATAGGATCGTAGTGCACGTTTCCTCACCAGGATAGAATATGGATCCGGGTTCACGTTCCGACACCAGGATCGTATGATGAGGATCGGAGTGTCACGTTCCGACACCAGGATAGAAATGAAAGGATCGGAGTGCCAGTTGCGGCACCAGGATAGAATTTGCTCGGACGTGTCACGTTTTACGACACCAGGATAGAATGATGATTGGAGTGCCACTTCGGCATGGCCAGGATAGAATATGATCGGGTGTCACGTTCCGACACCGGGTAGTAAGAGAGGATCGGGGTCACGTTCCGACACCAGGATTAGTATGATGAGGATCGAGTGTCACGTTCCGACACCGATAGTATGATGAGGATCCAGAGTGTCACGTTCCGACACCAGGATATAAAGATAATGAATTTGAATATGTTAATATACTTAATCTAATGAACCTATTTCCCCAAAGGGTATGGTCTTTGAGGCTTTAGTCCTCATGAGTGAACTTGGCGTTTTTTATTGACGTTACAGTACTTGTTGTTGCTACATGTTGATTATTATAGTTTATTTATGATTTATCTGATTATCATACTTTTTCCTATTTGAGTTGACCGATGATACCATACTCAGTACTCCGTGTTTTGTACTGACACCTACTTGTATGTTTCTTTCTTTGTTTATGTGGAGTGCAAGCAACATACCCGTCATCTTTTCAACTCACCGCAAACTCTAAGCCATTCTTCAATTACACTGGATTTCAGGGTGAGCTATGCTCTAGCTTACTTGATTTTCTTCTTCCCATGTCTTGATGCTTGAAGTTCCGGCATGGACAGCTTTTGTTATTTTAGCTTCTAGAATACCCTTATTTAGTAATTTGATCATAGATGTTCTTGTGGTTATGACTTCCGATTTTGGGTAAATAATAGACATGTTGAATTTTAGGAAGTTGATTGAATTGGGTTTTTGTATTAATGGGTTTAAGTCCTTCCGCATTACTTTCTGTTGATATTATTTGAAATGTCAGGGTTTAGATTGGGTTGGTTCGCTCACATAGGGAGGGTAGTGTGGGTGCCCCAGTCGCGGCCCGTCTTGGGTCGTACAACCTTGGTAATCAGAGCATTAGGTTCGTTGGGTCATCATTCATCACAAGACCAGTTCTTATAGAGTCTTTAAGGAACCGGTCAGGGGAACGCCTTTACTTTTCTTTGAGAGGCTATAGACTTTAGGAAAACTCATTCTGTCTTTTCTTCTTTCGTGCTATTATATTACGTGGATCCAATTGGTTATCTAGGTGATACAAATTGTATCTTGACCATCTTCACTCTACTTCGGCAGATGGTTATAACTAGAGCACAACGACTGTGGCCAACAATCCATCACCGGAGGAACAAGGGTGCGTCTGAGCCAGCCACTAGGGCTGTAGGCTCGAGGAGGAGCGTGACAAGAGTTCCGTTGAGAGGTCGTTGGAGACGTCCTCTATAGGAAGAGGACGCGCACCTAGCCCAATCTGGTACTCAGGGTGGTGGACTCCTCCACCAACTGAGGAAGTGGTAAGAGAGGGTGAGGATGGGGAGTGAACAAGTGCGAATGAGGAATTGCCACCACCAACCTACCCCAAAGACAGATTAATTTCAGGTTCTTGCTTATCTTAGTGGGTTTATCTTATCAAGGTCAAACACCTCCAGTTTTTTCTCTTTCTGCATACCCACAACATCCTGACACCCTCCGTTCCGGAGGTACAACATGCAGCTACTATGGCTTCTCCCCGCATGGATGCTGCTTGGAATAGGCAATTTCCTCGTCTGACCACAGTGCCTATAATGACAAATGCTCACATGAACTTTTTCAGTACATTGCCTTGAAATTGAGACCTCCAGTATTCAAGGGTGCCGAATCTGGTATGCCTAACGATTTTCCTCTGGTTTGACGTCATGAGCTACTACCAAGATGGGTATCGTAAGAACGGTTGGTGTTGGTTTGTGACTTCCAGTTTCCAATTCAAGGAACGCCCAAATGTGGTGGGCGGTCACATGTTGAGTGTCCAACCAACAGAGGCGCACCACCCTATGACTTGGGGCATCATTCTCTGCTTGTGTATGGAGAAGTATATCCTCCCGGACTGTTGAGGGATAGGAAAAGAGATTGAGTTCTTGAGCCTGATCAAGGTTAGGATGGTCCGGTTACTGATATGAGAAGCTAAGTTTTCGTGCATTATCAGGTATGCTACCCAACTATGTTCAGTCCACAAGAGCGGGTTCGCCGTTTTTGTGAAGGGATTGAAGGTCAGAATACGGATTTCAGCCTTACGGTAGCGCTACGGCAAAATCCTTTCAAAAGTGGTAGACCCTTCGTGATAGAGGTGGAAGGGGTAAGCCAGATGACTTCACCATGGCTCGACATCAAAAAGGTTTTCGAAAGGAGGTGAGTTTAATGGTTTTTCTTACTCTAGAGGGACAGGGTTCAAAGGTTACTCGGATCCGACCAATTCATCTTCACTACAGACTGTATTGGGGGTCCACCTCCAGACCAATCAACCTTCCTCTGAGAGACTCTATGTTTGACTCAGGAGTGTTATGGATTTGGGGAGACTGGGCTATCAATAGGTATTGTCCAAAACAGAGCTACAGACCTCAAAATAGTTAGAGGTAGAGGTGTCATGGTAGAGTCCGTTATTCTGGAGAACGCGGTTGGTCGAGTTAATGGTGGTCACCACAACGGCCTGGGGTACGTGCCCACTGGATCCACAACAACACAGCCATGGTAGGGGCACGGGCAGACAAGCGTAAGGGCCCATTGTTATGCTTTTCCCTGGGCGTCTTAAGCGTAGACATCTGATGCTGTTTCACAGGTAATCTTTTGGTTTGTGATTGCATTGGCTTTCCGTATTAGTTTGAATCCTGGATCCGACGTTTTCATATGTTCTTCTTCATTTGCTACTGGTCCATTAATTTACATTGTGAAATTGCTTGCCATGCCTATTCGTGTTTCTACTCTGTGGTTGAGTTCGGTTATAGTTGAAAAGGTTATAAGGTCTTGTTTGTGACTTTTGTGGGGAGCTCATCCTCATGTAGACGTGGTTATCTTAGAAATGGTTGACTTCGATGATAATCCTCTGGGAATGACTTGGCTTTCTCCAATTTTTGCAATCTTGGCTTGTAATGCTAAACTGTGACGTAAGCCCAAGCCTGGAACAGATCCGTTAGTGTGGAGGGTGAAACTACACTTCAATCCGGTTCGTATCATCTCTTTCTCGTGCTAGAAATGGGTTAGTAAGGGTTGTTTATACTTTCTTGGTGGGCACCTCAGGATGATACTTATCCACTTACGTTCAATTGTCGGTTTTTCGATAGTCTAGAGTTTTTGAATGTGTTTTCCTGCAGACCTTCCTGGTATGCCAACCGGCTAGAGATAATTGACTTCTGGCATCGTCTTGAACCTGGAACTCGCCCCATTTCTATAACCCCCTGATAGAATGGCTCCCGTTTATTTAAGAGAGTTCAAAGGCCCACACTATCAAGAGTTGTTAAGTAAGGTTCATTGACCAGTGCATCCCCTTGGGGTGCTCCTATTTTGTTTGTGAAGAGAAAGATGGGAGTCTCGGATGTGCATAGATTACCGGCAACTAATAAGTAACTGTTAAGAACAGGTCTCCTCTTCCTCCTTATGATTTTTTTCGATCAGTGACAGGGTCTTGTGTCCCCTAAATCTCTAAGATTGACTTGAGGTCTGTTATCATCAATTGGAAAATCGGGCAGCAGATGTGCCCAAGACTGCTATTTTCGAACCAGGTATTGGCAAATTTGAAATTCTTGGTATGTCCTGTGGACTAACGATGCCCCGGCTGCTTTCATGAGCTTGATGAACGTAATTTTTAAAGCCAATATCTTGATCTCCTTTTGATCGTATTGTATTGATGATATACTGATACTCCAAGAGTAAGACGGAACATGATGATCTTTTGAGAATTTTGTTGAACAATGTTGATGGAGACAAAACTTTAATATGCCCAATTCTCCAAGTGTGAGTTTTTGCTAGATTCAGTGTCCTTTTTTGGGGCACGTGTTTCTAAGGATGGGTGATTGGTGGCTCCTTCTAAGATTGAGATAGGGAAGAATTGGGTAAGAAGACCTACTATTGTCGAAATAAGGAGCTTTGTTGGTTTTATCTAGCTTTGACCAAAGTCGATTTTCAAGGGGATTCTCCTTCCCATTGCTTCCCAATTGACTAACTTGACTAAGCAGAATGTTTCCATTTGTATTGTCGGTTAACGAATGTGAGGAAAGCTTCTATTCACAGAAACTCAAGACCTTGTTGACTACTGGCACCAATCCTTACCTTGGCCAGTAGAGGGTAAGAACTTCGTTGTGTATGTGATGCAAATCCTATTCTGGTTGGGTGCATTGCTAATGCAAGAGAAGAAGTAATTGCTTATGCTTCGAGGCAATTAAATGTGTCATGAACGTACTTATCCGACCAACAATTTAGAGTTGGCTGCGGTGATGTTTGCATTAAAGCATGGAGACACTAATCTATATGGGGTAAGTGTGAAGTCTATATAGGATCATCGTAGCCTACAATAAATGTCTTTACTCAGAGGAGATTGAATTTGAGACAGAGGAGGTGGATGGAACTACTGAAGGGATTATGATTGTTACCATCTTGTATCACGCACCCTGGTAAGGCCTTATGTTGTGGCAACGCCTAAGTAGAAAGCAGGGAGCATGGGTAGTTTAGGCCCCTTTACAATTTTCTAGACACCCATTGGCTCGAGAGGTTCAGACTTGGCTAATGACTTTAATGAGGTTTTAGAAGTAAATGAGAAGGGAGGATTTTTGGCGTGTGGATGCGAGATCTCTTTTCTTGACAAGATCCAGGGGAAATAGTTTGATGAATGGAGAACTAAGCCGAATTCGGGATATGGTGTTGCGAGAGAGCTAAAGAAGCGATATAGACCAGGAAGAGGTGTTTTGAGAATTAAGGGAATGGTAGTGTACCCGTGTTTGATGATTTGATTACACGTTCTTACGAGCTCATAGTTCTGGATATTCTATACATCCTGGGGTCACCCAATATGTACCGTGACCTACGGCACAAAACCTTTTTGGTGGGTAGAATTAAGCGCGACATTGTTTGAGTTTGTTGCCACATTGTCCAAATGTCAGCAAGTAAGTATGAACACCAGAGGCCCCGGAGGAACACTTCATAGAGAATGCCCATTCCTTAATGGAAGTAGGAGAGGATGCAATGGACTTCGTCTGTCGGTCTTCAGACATTGGGCGTGTTTGATTCATTTGGTAATGGTGGACAGATTAACTAAGTCTGCTCATTTCATTCCGGTTAAGGTGAACTTACAATCAGAGAAGTTAGCAGACTCTAACTCTCAGAAATTGTTCCGGTGTTGGCCATGAGTTCCACGTTCCATCATCTCAGTAGAGGTAACGCAGTTTACTTCTAAGTTTTGGAGAACAATTCACGCGGAATTGAGGTACTAGGTTGGACCTTAGATACTAAGCATTTCACCCTCCAGACCGATGGACAGTTTGAGCGCACATTCCAAGTTTGGAAGATATGCTTCGAGCATGTGTTATAGAATTCGGTGGTCAGTGGGATAACTCTTACTCTTAGTCGGAGTTTTTCATACAATAATAGCTATCACTCAGTATTGATAGAGATCCTTTCGAAGCATTGTATGAGAGGAGGAGATGTAGTCTCCCATTGGTTGGGCTTTTGATGCATTGGGTTAAGACCTTGGGGTACTGACCTTTTGAGGCATTCGTAGAAAAGGTGACATCTATTCAAGAAACGCTTTAGCGGCTCAAAGTAGGCAAAAGGGTAGCAGATCGAATGGTTAGGGCCTTGGAGTTCCATGGAGGGTAGCCACGTCTTGCTGAAAAGGTTCTCACCCATGAAGGTGGGGGATGCGATTTTGAAAAAGAGGTAAGCTTAGTACCGAGGTATTGGTCCATTTGAAGTTCCTGAAGCGAGTATGGGGGTGGCCCTATGAATTAGCCTTGGCCTCCAGGGCTGTCAGAGTGCACCCGGTATTTCCAATGTGTCTGTGTTGACAAGGTACCATGGGGAGAAACTGACATCATTCGTTGGGATTCGTTCTGCTTGATGAGAACTTATCTTATGAGGAGGAGCCTGTTGCCATTTTAGATAGAGAAGTCCCCGCAAGTTGAGGTCGAGGGAGATTGCATCCATTAAGAGTGAAATGGAAGAAATGACGAGTATGAAAGAATCCACTTGGGATAAGGAGGCTGGATAATGCAGACAGATGCCACAAAATATCCTTTTTACAGATTCAGGTACTTCCTTTTTCACTAAACTCTTATTTTTCTTCTCGTGATCGTTCGAGGACGAACGATGGGTAATGGTCTCTATTGTAACGACCGTTTAGGGTCGTTTTGAGCAGCAGATTTTATTTCTGGAAAAACTGCCTGAGTCTACGGACCCCACGGACGAAACCGCATGGGCACGACGGACCCGTCCGGTGGGGGTCGCGTTCCAAAACACTTAGAATTTTAGAAATTTGGGTACTGAGAGCGCCTCTCTGAACGTCACGAACGGAATTTACAACAGGACGGACACGTCGTGGGCACGACGGACGTCACAATGGCCATTCAGTAACTTCAGTCTCTGAACTCGGACTGAGCAGCAGGACGGACCATCGCATGCACGACGGCCCGTCACAGGCTCGTAATCCAAGGCTGGCATCAGATTTCTGTTAAGTAATTTAAGAGGCGTTTGGACTATTTCCTTTCCTGCTTAATATAAGTAGTGGGTTCATTAATAGTCTAATTACTTGGTGTTTAAAAGAGGTAACCTTAATTTACTTTAGTGGGTTATTTTGCCATCTTTTTATACTTAATTAATATGCTAATTATGGTAAAGAAAGAGGTTTGAATAAGAAAAATAAAAAACAAAGGAGAGGAAGACATAAACGAGAAAGGGGAGAAACGAAGAGGAACAAGCTTTGGGCAATTTGCTTGCTTGATCAACATTCTTCGGTGGAGGTAGGTTATGATTTTTTATGCTATTTTCATAGTAAACCTTCACCCTATCCGAATTATATGTAGTGGGTAGTATTGTAAACCCCTGTCTATATGCTTAATTGTTGTAATGCATTATGGGTTTTTAAGATTAAATATTTGATTGAAACTAGCATGATGAAGCTTTGAATTTAATCTTGAAAACCTCTTTGTTTAAGATGATGAGCCTAGTCTAAAAGAAGGCTTGATGAACTAAAAGAATGAGGTTAGAGGATCGGGTGTCACGTTCCGACCCAGGAAAGAATGGGATCGGATGCGCCACGTTCCCGTGCACCAGATAGAATATGGATCGGGTGTCACGTTCCGAAACCAGGATAGAATGAGGATCGGAGTGCCACGTTCCGGCACCATATAAAAATATGGATCGGTGTTCTACGTTCCGACACCAGGGTAAGTATAAGGATCGGGTGTAACGTTCCGAACACCAGGATAGTATGAATGGGATCGGAGGTCACGTTCCGACACCAGGATAGAATGAGGATCGGGGTGCCACGTTCCGGCACCAGGAATAGAATATGGATCGGGTTTGTCACGTTCTGACACCAGGATCGAATGAGGATCGGAGTGCCACGTTCCGGCACCTTGGATAGAATATGGATCGGGTGTCATGTTCCCACACCAGGGTAGTAATAGAGGATCGAAGTGTCAGTTCCCGACACCGGATTAGTATGATGAGGATCGTAGTTGTCACTTCCGACACTAGGATGTATGTGAGGAATCATAGTGTCACTTCCGACACCAGGATAGAAAGATAATGAATCTTGAAATATGTTAATATACTTATCTAATGAACCTAGTTCCAAATGGGTAATGGGTATTGAGCTTGAGTCCTCATGAGTGAAAAACTTGGCGTATTTTATTGACGATTACAGTACTTGTGGTTGCCGACAGGTGAGTATATAGTTTATTTTATGATATTATTTATTATAACTGTTTTCATTTTGAGTTGGCCGATGAAACCTACTCAGTACTCGTGTTTTGTACTGCCCCCGACTTGTAGGTTTCTTCTTTGTTATTGTGGAGGCAGCACACATACCGTCATCTTCCACTCATCGCAACTCTAGCTAGTCTTCATTTAAACCGGATTTTTCAGGGTGAGCTAATGCTTCTAGCTTATACTGGATCTTCCTTCTTCCTCATGTCTTGATGCCTTGAAGTTCCGGTCATGGACCAGCTTTTGTTATTTTAGCTTCTTAGAATACTTTTTTGTTTAGTAATTTTGATCATAGCATGTTCTTGTGGTGATGACTTCAGATTTTGGGGAAATAATAGATGTTTGAATTTTTTAGAAGTTATTGAAATTGGTTTTTATTAATGGGTTTAAGTCTTCGCTACTTTCCTGTTGATATTATATTGAAAATGTCAGGGTTTAGATGGGGGGGGGGGGGGGGGGGGGGTTGTTTCGCGTCACAAGGAGGTAAGTGTGGTGCCAGTCGCGGCCCGTTTTGGGTCGTGACACATATAAGTACAATTCTATTACATATGTGTCCCTCTGGATGTAAATTTGTTCCTTTATCTAAAATTTGGATTTTTATAGTTTTTTCTTTAAAAAAAATCAAGAAATTGAGATGTATAGAGAAAATAAGTTTTTCAACTAACATTTTAGGTTGCTTGTCTTTTCTAATATTCCAACCACTACCCAAAACATCTCTTTCGCACAGGGTGAATTTCGTAATTTATAGTTTATAAATCAAATATGATCATGTAAACTGCATTTGACAAATCTTTTGAGGAGGATTGATTCAAATCATTCATGTGAATTATCACCCACCAAATCAATTGAATTATCCCGATGAACATAACTTATTATTTATAAATGCAATAAAAATTAAAACGAAGAGCATATGAAAATAGTTTCAGACTTAAATGATTATTAAAAAAAAAAGGAAAGAAAAGGATTACATGGTTCAAATTAGTTGATACCTTCTATCATTGCAAGTTTTCAATAGAATATTTAACTTATCTACTTTCATTGTTAATTTATTTGGAAGTATCATTTTCACCAGAATATTCAAAATATGACGATAACAAGAGAATCTGGACCTTCCATTATATGACACTAAATCAAAAATATCTTTTAACATAAATAACGAATAAAATAATTTCATGGTTGTTTAAATGTGTGTATAACACTATATCTAATATATCTATATATACTATAATATATATATCTATCTATCTATTATATATATGATATCTATCTATAATATAATATATTATATATATATATATATATCTATACACAATTAACAATTCTTATTAAAAAATTTTAATCTTATCAATATTTATTATCGTTAGAAATTATTTTTTATGTGTTTACAAAATGTTTTCATATTAAATAGATCAAAGGTCAAAAAAAAAATGTCACCAACCAAATTTAATTTAATTTAATTTATCAATCCAAGTAGAGAAGTACCAGTGAATTGAATTATTTTATTTCCAAAGAATATAGGTACTAGAAATTCATATAAATAAACCTAGTACTGCAAAATCCATGCACATGCACAAAGACTTTGATGCCACTAGACATAAATTTGTACTAAAATTTTAGGGTGGGGAAATTATATAGACTTTATGATATTTGAATTATTGAAAAGGGAGGAAGAAAATACTAGGGGTAAAAAGGTTATTTATAAAAATATCTTTTTTTTTAATTTATCACTGTATGATGGAGTGACGTTATATTAATGAATAAAATTATAAAGCTGAGAGGAGCATAAGCTTGACTTACTGTTTCAGATCGCAATCAATATTTACTTCGCAAAAAAAAATTACTCGAATATATAAGATATCTCAATTATAGTAATTTCTATATAAATAATTCTTCCATTGGGTAGCATGATTTTTTAGGCCCTAATTTCTAGCCAAATTTTTTTGTTTGGTAATATCTCTAGCCACATACTCATGTTTGCCTTTTAACAACAATGAGTTTTTACTTTACTTTTCATGTCTCATATTTTTATATTGATTTCAAATAATTTGAATTTTGTATAGCATAATTCATAATCTCAATTCTTACAAATTAAACTTACATCTTAAAGTAAAGAGGCAGATACAAAGCAAATTTTGTGAATTAAATTTTAAAAAATTCTTTATACACGCAGAATTTTTTTAAAAATGTGGATACATAAATTAGCAACAATCCTTAATTTTAAGTTTCTAATATTAGGTCCACAAAATGGAAAAAAAGAACTTTGAATTTCTTGGATTGGGATTGGGTGGAATTATTTTTCTTTTCCTTTCCCTAATTTAATGTCATTATTTTGTTAAGATGATCATTACTTAAACCAAGTAGCTAATATTAAAGTGATCATTATTTTATGAAATAGAAAAATAATTTTCTATAAATTGTCATATACTTTATGTCATCTAAATCATATATGTCAACACTAATTAGTTTAAATAGTGCCTTGGATGAAATAAATGTTTTACCTTCAATCTCTCCCAAAAAAAAAAAAAAGATGTTGTAATTGAGAATTAACTTTGCTTCAAAATATAATTTGAAGTAATGATAAGAACAATACATTTAAATTATTGAGAAAAGGTAGAAATACCTTTGAACGAAATTTTAGGGATACACCTTAATTAAATTAAGGTTCTATTACCTCCTGAATCCATTCATTTTTGTAATTTTGTGACCTTTTTAGCTTACGTGGAATTCAAATATTTCTCATGCGCCTCAATTACATGGAGTCACGGAGCATACCACGTAAAACAAAAGGTGTAAAAAATTACAAAAAAAAAAAATAGTTCAGGGGAGTAATAATAAGACCTTATATAGTTTAGTTAAGGCATCTCTCTGAAATTTCGGTTACAGTCTAGAGGAATACTTGTGCATTATCCGTAAATTATTACCAGTTTATGAGTTTCATATTTTAATTATTTATTATTATATGAACGTACCAACCTACACTATATCACTCCCTTTTTATACTAAAAATACATCTCAATGTTGAGTTTGTTTCCAAAAGTGTGTACGTTAACTTGACATTAATATGTATTTTAATATAAAAAAAATAATAGTGTTGATTGATAGATATAACAATAGATAATTAAAATATGATACTCATAAAAAAATAAAAAATATTGTTTAAATATGTTTTTGAAAGTTAATTCAATAATTTTTATTTTACTTTTAAGTCCCACAAATTGCGCACCTAATACTAAAAACTTTATTCTTATACATAAGTTCTAAATATATGAAAGTCTTGTATAGTAAAGAAAAGTAAATAAGACTGTAACAAGAGTAGAACTTGTGAAATAAAAAAATGACTTTTCACTCTCATTATAAAATTTATTTTATAATTTTGATAAGTCTATTTTTTAAAATGCAAAGGTTTAGAAATTTCGGACATACTCGATATGGATATATATTTTAATATAGTCTTAATTATCAAAATATTTTAATTTTGAAAATGTATAAACACTTTAATTATTTTGACTGTTTCGAGTATATCCAATGCTGACGTAGTATATAAGTTTTTGTGGATTTCTATTTATTTCCATGATCATTCTGTAAGTTGAAGAATTCAACTAATACAATAGAGATAAATTAAGATGTTTAGTTATACATCCTCTAAAGTCAAAATTAAAGTATTTAATTATCAATCAAAATAAATTTAAATATTTATCCATGCATAATCATGACAATTTTTCTTTTTAAAAAAGTGAGTAAAATCACTAATCAAATCTAATTCAAACCCCTCCGATAAAATAATTAGAACATAACTTATTTCAATTATAAATCAAGAAATTTAAACGACCGCTTCAAATACAGTATCAGAAATATCATCCATGGAACCTCAACCTCTTAAGACGTATTAACTATATAACAATTAACACATATAATACGTTGAAGAACTTTTTGTAGATTTTCATAATTATGTTTTGCAAAAATGGAATGTGCACTTAGAATTAATATCCAAGTTAAGATATATATTATGTATAATGCAAAAATAGATCGATTAATCTGTTTATTTAGCTAAATAAAAACATTTTTTAAGTTACTATTGATCATAAAAATTTCAAAAAAAATTGAATAGGTTGCTAGTATAATTTTATAGACACAATAATATAATTTATAGGAATAATACATGATGAGAAAAAATAAGAAGTATTTAATATTATCTAGTGTACAACTATGAAATAACAAGCATTTTAATTGAATTAAATTAAATTAATATATAATGGGTCATATTTTTAAAATGGTAATTCACGATGTTACAAAAAATAAATTACCCATGTGGGTAGTTGTAAATTGTAATCATATACTTTGAAATTTCAACAAAAGAACAAAAGAAGTCTATAATTTTCATAAGGAAATACTTTTCAACTTTATAAAAAATGATTGATGGGTATATAAGAACTAATAAGCCGTTTTTCCACAATGAATTTGGAAAAAATTATAATTATCAGAAAAAATAATT
The DNA here is from genome assembly GCA_027704765.1 of Solanum habrochaites. Lineage (NCBI taxonomy): Eukaryota > Viridiplantae > Streptophyta > Magnoliopsida > Solanales > Solanaceae > Solanum > Solanum habrochaites. The sequence goes on from JAKWJA010002493.1 coordinate 4,517,546, forward strand.
CAACGTTACACCAAAAGCTAGGAGGATTCATTGCCCATAGCTAATTAACATTTTGTGTAGTCAATTTATTTCACTATTTACCTTTTATGATTTTAGGAACATAGGGTGTGTTTGGTATGAAGAAAATGTTTTTCTGGAAATAAGTAGATGTTCGATTTATTTTTCTCATGTTGGAGGGAGGTTGGTGAGTTAGAAAATATTTCCGATATGATTTTTTTGTGTTGAATTTATGCATGAAAAATAATTTTGAGAGACATCTTTTTTTTTATAAGTAGAAAATATTTATGAAATTGAAATATTTTTTTTAAAACTTTTTATTTTGGGATGTTGGTTGGGGGATGGGGTGGAGGGAGGGGGGGTAAGTAGTGAAAAAAAATAAAAATTTGAACTTATAGTATTTTCAAAATAAAATAATCTTTTTTGGTGGGTGGTGGTGGTGGGGGGCCTGGAGGGTGGGGGGAAGGTGTAAGGAGTTTAAAAAATAAAAATTTAAAGTGAAAAATAATTTTTTAAAAAAGCAAAATTAATTTAATTTTTTCGGGAGGGTTTGTGGTGTGGGGGGGGCTGGTCTGGTGGGTGGGTGGGGGGTCCGGGAATCGGGTGAAAAATAAATTTTTTTGAAATTGAAAATACTTTTTTTAAAATTGATGTTATTCCCAAAAAAATATAATTTGAATTGCTGAAGTTTTTGGAAAAGTTTTCCTAATTTTTGAAGGAATCCTTTCCTTAATTTTGAGAAAATGAGTTGGATTTGGAAATAAACATTTCCAAACTTTTGTTCTCAACCAAAAACAATTGAGAAAATCGAAAAACATTTTCAGAAAATGTTTTCCTTCATACCAAACACACTCATAACGTATATATAGCTCCCGTACAATACAAACATTAATTAATTAAATTAGTAAACGTAAATAATAAAATGAAAACTTTCATGTTCTTCGTATAGTGAAATATAAAGTAATCTCTTAACTAAACTGTTTATAATAAAACTACTACTTATATATTTATAAAATATAATTTCGAGCTTATACTTATTAGTATATAAAATATGTTATGGTCCACGAATACAATATTGAGTTTGATATTAAAATTAAAATTTCTATTAAGCGTATTGAAAATATAAAAAAGTAACTTATTAAATATTAATAAAATCAATATTTACTATACGTACCGTTAGAAAATAATTATTTGATCAGATTCACCTTTATAGTTGTGTCAATTAAACTGTCATTGGATCCACACATTTATAATAGTATATCCTATAAATATATACACTATTATAAATGTTGAAATCTACTAACAATATGTCGATTTTACTTCAAACAGTAAAATAACTTATGATTGTTGTAGATTTATTTTTCGCTAAGAAAAATTTCATAAATTAATATTTAAGGTATATATTATTTATATAATATACATAAAAAAATACAATTTTGAAGCTTTTATATATATATTATGGTCCACAAATGCAACTTTTGAGTTTTGACTTGTCTTTATCCTAGTACCACATCCCTTTTCCACTTTTGTTTTCATTTCTTAAATATTTACAATACATTAGCTAGTTGTTACGGACTTAGAGTCTTACTAAAATGATTATACAATTGAATCAATTATAACATATATGACTTATCAATTTTGTTTTTGTCCAATTATCAGTCCCTATTATTTTTATTATTTTTATTTTATTATATATATAATATATATATATATATATTAATATAATATATATATATATATATAATTGATAATATATATATTATAAATTGACTTAAAATACTTGTTTAGGTTTCTATTGTTTTTTCTTTTTCTAATACTTTTATTTCACTTTTTTTTCAAAATAGTTGTGCTGCTCATCATGTGCTGGTAATAAAAGAAGATCAAAATTAAGTACATAATTTTCAAATATTTTTTAAGTATTTATTTATTTATTTATTCATAACTGATGACTAAGGGACAAAATTTGCTAAAAAGATCATCGAAATATTTGAAGATTGAATTTTACTCCACTAAAATTAAATATAGACTTCTTTAATATTGATAAACTGTTTAAACTATTTTTTAAATATATATATAGAAAAATACGTTTCTATGTTTAACGTTACAAACCTTTTATTGTCTTTATTATATTTATTAGTTTTTATTATATTTATTTTATTTATAGATTCTCAAAATTCATAAAGAAAGACAATGAATAAATTCAAATTTTTACAAATAGATCTTTCTAATGATAAATAAGTACAGACTCATTCGCTTATAGAAAATGGAATCACCTCTCCATTGCATATTGGTACTTATCGAGTTTAAATCTGCTTCTCTACGAACAAAATTGTTCCATTATTACTAATATAAAAGAAATCCTTGTTCAAAAATAATTGACTCAATAAGAGTAGTCTCATATGTTCATCACAAGATATTTCTAAATCTCGATATACCCAATGCCATATAACTGTCAAAATATATAACAAAAAATATAATGTCTCAATATTAAAATTTTTAAATCTTAAAATTAAACTTAATAAAAATAGAGAAATTTCGTTCATCTCACCGTTTTCAAACACGTTTTATTCTACCAGTAGTTATACATATTTGGTATGAATTTCTAAGTTTTTAACATAATAATAATAATAATAATAATAATAATAATAATAATAATAATAATAATAATAATAATAATTCCTTCTTGACAACAAAGACGGCGCCCCGTACTTTTTATTTTCTAGTTGTATGTCAAAATCAGTTCACCCTAGATTCAAATTCTGTGTACAATTTACAACCTATGTATAATTTGAAATAATAAGTAAATATTTTATTTAATTATAACATCAACTATACCCTTTTTAAATATATATATATATATGTAAAGCTAAGTGTCCACATTTTTCCCTTACATCAAAATCCAAATCTAAAAATCACCAAAATAAAATAAAATAAAATAAAATAAAATTATGAGTTCATCTTCATTAGCCATGTCCTCCTTCATTTTCACTAATTTTGAGCTACATATTTAAAAAAACATTAAAAATGTTTCCACAATCAAAGTTACTAAACTACATAGATTTCATATTTTTACAATTGAAATGGGCATGGAATGTTGTACTTTTTCAATCTCTCTCTCGTACTTGCATTAATTACAATTATTTCACTAGTAATTCTGAAAGTACAAGCGCGATAATTTGGAGGAGTCATCAGTGGAATGTGCAATATGTTTTTGGTGCAGATTAGAATGGTTACAAAGTTGAGAATTACTTGTGATCATCATTTTCATAGGGCTTGTTTGGATAGATGGATGAATTGTGGACGTATGACATGTCAATTGTGTAGAAATCATTTAACTAAGCCAAACACAATTTACTCAGAGCTTCAATATAAAGTAATCAATTTGAATTTGTTATCAGTAAGATCGAGAAATCGTTGTAAATGGTGGCTAAGGTAAATATATCAAAGAGGCGCGGAAAGGGTATAATTGTAAATAATTGTTGTATATGTGAAAGTTTGATTTTTGTAGTTTTGGCGGTTAATTTTGGCATTTTAGTTTTTTTTATTAATTTATTTTTGTGATGAACTCTTTGAAAATTAAGGAAATAATGAATACATATGATTTTTCAATCATTTCATTTTTAAAGAGAAACCTTATTTCAATGTTATATTATGTTTACTTGGAGACAATATAATCACTTTTTATTAACCAAGCTCAAATATAATTTAACTCACCATTTTGCTAAAACACGATTCAAATTTGCATAATAGAAATTTAATTACACATATGAACCATGATTATTTTTTTTAGAGACTACAATCTTTTTATTTTGTAATGCTCCTTTTAAAAATTTAATTAACACAATATAGTGAACATCTACATGTATAAAGTATCGATAAAATCATAAAATTTAGTTCACTCAACTTTAATTTCTTATAATATACGAATATAGTGTAACGAATAAGATTGCTCCTCTTTTAATTAAAGGTTTTGAATTTGAGTGTTGGATATGAAAAAACCCTTTGTAAGAAGCACTTTCCCCAAATGAGGTCTCATACCCCATAAATTCAAAATAATCGAGCTCTAATATGAATAGTAAAAATCGAATAGGAAACAAAAAAAAACTTTTCTTATATAACTATTGTATTCCAGATATATGTTTCAGTTGGTCTAATTAAAATTCACATCATAGGTATATATAAAATTACTTTACTATAAAAGAATACTAAATCAAAATGAAATATAATGCACAAGTACCCCCTCAACCTATGTCCGAAATCTCAGAGACACACTTATACTATACAAATGTCCTATTACCCCCTGAATTTATAATTTTTTTTACCCCTTTTCAGCCTACGTGACACTATCTTGTTGGCCCAACGTTGATTGACTTTTTTTTTCAAGCTAGTGCCACGTAGGCCTAAAAGAGGTAGAAAATTACTTATAAAATAAGTTAGGAGGTAATAGGACCTTAGTATAGTATAAGTGTGTCTCTGAGATTTCGGACATAGATTAAAGGGGTACTTGTGCATTTTCCTATTCTTCAGTAGTGATTTAACAAGAAAGTACTCTCTACTAAATTTTCTTCATTTCAACTAATAAAGAAATCGGATTCATTCACTCTCTTGCTCAAAATAATTCATATACACTAATACAAAGTGGTTAGTTTCAATATTATTATTTTTTTGATAATTGCTACACTTCCTTTTTAAAATTTTAAATCCAATTGCTAGGACAATTTTGTTGACCTATTTCTGAAAGTTGAAGTATGGCACTCAATCTAGCACACACAACAAAAAATAAAAATAAAAATTATCTACTACACTCACAATACAAGAAAAACATTAGAAATTTGATATGGTATTTAAATGTTCATATATACGACTAAGGTCCAATATGAAAATATATTCATAATGCAATATGATTGGTACATATATATATATGTACAATCATATAAAATTAAAGAATATTAAAAGTGATCAATTTGCCAAAAAGAGTATTCAAATTTATCAAACATAAATTTATTAATTTAACATTTTATGCTAAAAATCTTTGGCGGTTGATGATGAAGAATTAAAATAAGTGCTACTATCAAACAAATAGTGTGCTATATGGACTAAGATATACTTTTATTATTATTATTATAAAAACATCATAATATTGTTGCTTTTTGTCTAGCTATGTGGACTATGCTATTAAAAAAATATTTGGTGATGGATAACCTAGTTTTATATCATAATTGAGTTCACTTAGCTTTCTAAAGCATTTTCTTTTTATAACCATTTGATATATAGACTCAAGTATTAAATTAACGAGTTGAATTGAATTTGACAGATTAAAATAGACTTAGTTAATAACTAGACACTCATTAACACGTTAAAATGTTACTCTCCTTAAAAAAAATATTACAAACAATTGGTTTCGTTGGTCAATTTAGACTACATACTAATTCATCCAACCATTGAAAATAGGCTACATTTGTTACACCTATTCGAAGTCAATTTACTAACACATGAATTTATATATTGAAATAATTATGGGTTGAAATCAATCGATACACAACACATACATTGTTAAAATATTTCGAAATGTTGATAAACTTGTAGTTGGTCAAAAAGTATATCTCAATGATTTTTCATCTCTACTCACGTCTTTACTCGAATTATTCCTATTGAAGATCTCGAATTTAAAATCTTGATCAAAGATATAAAAATGAATAGAACTTATCCTACCACACTCCTTATTGTTACTCTTTAAATATTTGATTGACAAATTTGGGGCCCCTTAGTATACTTTCATTGACCTATTTTCATATTGAGGATATGATAAAAGTATTTGTAATAGTTTTAATTTATTACGTTAGTTTAAAGTCAATTAGTTAGTTTTTACTAGTTCGTTGTTAGTTTGTTTAATTGTAAGCTTAGTTTGTTTAGCCATCTGGTCCTTTATGATTGGGGTGTCATTAACATTGTTAGTTTAGCTAATTGATTTGTTATATATACATGAGTAGTTTGTACCTTGTAAAGTGAATACACATTGTAAAAGCATGAAGAGTGAATTCTCTCATAAAAATTCTTCTTCTTCTTCTTCTTCAATCTTCCACTGTACTTGTTCCCCTGCATTAACAAATTGATAGGTATCAGACAGGAGTACAATCTTCTGAGTAATTCTAGCTCATTTGATCTCTGGATCTGTAGATCGGGAGAGGTAATAATGGCAGGGCAAAATCGATCACACACACCCTCCTGTATTTGTCTTCTTCTGATGTCACAGGTGCAGTTCAAATTGGGATTCAACTGGCAGGGATGGAGAATTATACTTTGTGGAGCAGGGCAATGGAGTTAACATTGCTAACAAAGAATAAATGGGATTATTGATGGCGCATCAAACGTGAAGAATTCCCAATCGATTCTGAGAAGAACAGTGGGATCGATGTAAATTCCATGTGCTTTTACATGGCTTTTAAACAATGTGAGCCAGGAACTGAGAGTGGAATACTATTTCGCTCTAAATGCATCAACTGGTTTTGGCGTGATCTGAAGGAACGATTTGAACAAAGTGAATAATGGCTAGGAATATTTCAACTTACACAAGTCGATTGTTACACATCTCAAGGTACTTCCTCCATCTCACAGTATAACTTTTTAATTCCAAGTTGAACAGATCTGTGGGATGACGTTTTATCAATGTTCCTCCCTCCATCTTGTAATTGGTGAAAGGGATCTAAGAATAATGTTGATAGCATGCTTAGACGAAGCTTCTAATTTGTGAGGCTTGAATGACATTATAGTCATGCTCGAAGCCAAATTCCTCATATGAAATACACCTCCTACTGTTAATCAATTTTAATGCTATTTAATTCCAGATGAAAGTGAAAGAAGAGTTAAGTGGAGATCCTATATTTAGGAGGGCAATGGATCCCTACAACTTTGTTCCTAGTAGATCCGGAGGGAACATTTAGTGGTCAGAGTAATCGAGTAGTAATTGTGAAAGCTTAACAAACAGTAGAAGTTGATATTGTATGTGATCATTGTGATAATTTAAAGGCCACAATAGAGCTGATTGAACAAAGCTGAGTACTGTATTCACTGTCACAAAACATGGACATCTAAAAGGAAATCTTGCTAAATCAGTTAATAGGAATATCCTACCAATTATAAGGGGAAGAGACAAGCAAATATTATGACAACAGACTACAATCCTCAATTTAATCAACCCAGGTAGCTCAACTAATGGTAATGGTAGATCAGATCAGCAGTTTAAGAATGGTGGTTCACATCAGATGGCAAACAATATGAAGTAATCCAAGTTTTTTTTTTTTTCAAGTGGTTCAGGAGCTGTTTTATTCAACAATTTTACATCTGATCAATACCAACAAGTTTGTGCAGATGCTGTAACAGTCCTTGATTCATGAGGGAAATACAGTATCTACCAATAGTAGTGCCAATACAACGGTAATAATTTGCAGGACATTTCTCAGTTTACTCCTTCAACTTATAGTAGTCTTGATTGATTGTTGAATAGTGGGAGCAACGGATCATATGTTGAGAACTAAGACTGGCTACTCATGGATCAACAGTAAAGAATTTTAGAAAATGTTTCAGCTTCCAAATGGTGATTCAAACTAATTCACCACATCCGGCTGCTCCTCAACTACAAGTGAGTTGAAGTATTTAAGAATGTTTTATATGTGCCAGAACTTACCTTTCCTCTCTTTCAGTGCTAAACTTACTAGGCAATTGAATTGTTGTTGCAATTTTCTATCCTGAGTTCTTCTCCTTCAGGATCTCTTCACTGGGAAAGTGGAAGTAGAGGTGAAGAAAGGTGGTCTTCAATCGTAAAGTCATCACAACTGAAAGACAATGGACACAGCAATGAGTTTTGTCGTGAAGAATTCTGATGAAGGTGAGTTTGGCATAAGAGGCTAGGTCACTTCCATGAGTGGTCTAGGAAGAAAGCTATTTGCTCATACAAGGGATTTTTCAGTTGAAACTTTTGGCAATATTTCCATTAGCTAGACAAGTCAGCCTACAACCATTTCCTAATAGCAGTACTAGAAGTATCACAATGTCTTTGAATTTAGTTCACATGGATGTATGGGGACCTTACAAGATTACAACTCATAATAAAATGAAGTTCTTTTTATTTGGTTGATGATCATCTAGATGGACATGGATATATCCATGCAATCTCAAGTCCTGATGTCTCTAACATATTGAAACGTTTTTCCTTGCTATGGTTAAGACTCAAGTCAATGTTCAAGTTAAAATCTTTAGATCAGATAATGGTGGGATTTTTTTTAATGCTCAAGTGAGTGAACCTGTTTTTTTTTTTTTTTGAAACTCATGAATTTACATCATAGTTCTTGTCCATATACACTCCCGTCAACAAAATGGTGGTAAGTGGAAGAAAACATCTACACAATAATGGAGAGACAGCAAGCAGCTATTAGTTTTTCAATGCAAATATTCCAATCAGGTTTTGGGGAAGAATGTGCTTTAGCTGCTGTTCATTCATCAATAGAATTCCATCCACTGTGTACTACTTAATAAGTCTCCTTTTGAAAATGATGTTTGGGTAAACCTCCAGAAATTGTCCTTACATGAATTTTGGATGTTTGTTTGTTTTAATGCAACTACACTGTTGAATCCGTGAATATAACATGGTCCCGTTAGCCATTCAAATCAGTATTATGGGTTATGGTAACCACACATAAGGATATAAACTCTATGATCTAACAATAAAGTCTTCTTGTCAGTAGAGATGTGGTTTTTTAATGAATCATCTTTCCTTTTCAAACTCATGTTTTTGATGACATACAAGTTCCGTGTATCATCCATTGAATCTTATATTTGCCAGCCAGATTTGATGATCTTGAGGTCATAACCATCAACAGTACCAACCAACCATAAGCGATCACCATTGATAATGTTGAACAAATGCATTTGCCACATGATCTTGGGATCATCATCAGCAGGATCATCAACTATTGATATTCACGTTTTTGAGCTCCCACAGACGACAAATCCCCCCCCAAAAAAAAACCAAGAACTTCTAGGTCCTCCTCTTTGGCAAAAGGATTTGGTTACCACATTCAATCTAATCAGGTCCATTGTTTGTACTCTCTGAAAAATAAATTGATTACACAGAATTTGTCCTTCCTCTTAATCAATGTTTGCAATTGCTAATCTTTCAGTTACCTGAGCCTAAGTTCTTCTCATCAAGCTGGCCAAAGATAAGAGGTGGGTAGCAGCCATGAAAGAAGAGATACAAGCATTGGAAGAGAAAATAAGGACCTGGGAGGTAGTAACTTCCTATTTGCCAAGGCTATAGGTTTCAAATGGTGTACAAGATTAAGTACAAGAAAATGGTGAAGTTTTGAAAAGATTCAAGCCCGCCTTGTACCAAAGGGATCCGCCAGCAAGAAGGTTTAGATTACCAGGAGACTTTCTCAAGTTGTTAAAATGGTATACAGTTAGAAGATTGCTCACCTTAGCTGCATCTCAGGGTGGGGTACAACGATGGCTGTTTATATGTATTTTGCAAGGTGACTTGGTAGAAGAAGGTGTCTATATCACACCTCAAGGATTCCTCTCATCTGCAATGCTGGGATCACCCTGTGTTTAAGTTACTTAAGTCTTGTATGGACTTAAGCAAGCTTCAAGACAAGTGGAATTGTGAAATTAACTCAGGCACTTTTAGTTGCTGGTTTCAGCAAGCCTTTGGATTACTCTTTATTGATCAAGACGTTTGATGAATGCATTGTGATTGTTTTGGTTTTATGTTGATGATTTTGTTAGTCACTGGCAGTAACATCACACAATCATGACCCACACAAGTCTTAAGGATAACTTATCAAAATCAAGATCTATGATCATTGAGATATTTCCTAGGGATAGAGTTTGCCAGAAACAGGTTGGAGAATTCTCATGCATCAAAGAAAGTATGCATTGGAGATTATTTCCCAGACTTGGGTTGGTGGATCCTAACCTATGCCATTGCCACACCTGTTGAGATTGAATTGAAGCTCACTACTACTCTGGCAGTTTTTTTGACAGCATGTCGGTTACCATCTTATCCTGTATTACATATCATTGGGTTAGTATCAAAAGATTGGGGGGGGGGGGGGGGAAATTGAATCTACTTAACCATTACTAGACCTGACTTGTCCTATGCTGTTCAAAAACTTAAGCCCAATTCATGAATGCCCTAACAATCTCATATGAATGCTGCTATTAGAGTTGCCGATCATTAAACAACAACCTTGCTAGGTTATTCTGTTATCCTCTCCGATTCTGGTTCCTTACAGTCTTTTTTTGTGATTGTTAATTGGGGATCATGGTCCTGATACTACTAGGAGATCATACCTGGATTTATATGGTTACAATTGGAGAATCCTTACTTCTTTGGAAGTCCTAAGAAGCAATCTACATATCCAGAGTTCTGCTGAAGCAGAATATAGAAGCATGGCTTCTAATGTTGCTGAAGTTTATCTGGTTTAATTTGGGTCCTCTTTTCGGAATTAGACATGCCTATGTCTTGCCTATTGTTGTCCATAGTGAAACACTGCTGCTATTTCAAATTGCTTCTAACCCTGTTTTTTTTCCATGAGAAGGACCAACATATTGACAATTGATTGTCTTTCACAATAGAGAAAAGTTCCAAATGGGTTACATATCCATCCAACACCTTGCTACTACTGAACAACCTGCTGATGTTTCACTAAAGACTTGGTCCCGATTGCACATGATATTTGGTTCCAAGCTCAGATGAAGGACTCTTCATATCTCCTAGCTTGAAGAAGGGGGGGTATTAGGAATCTGATAACAGTATTGAAAGAGTTGAATAAGTTATTTTTAGTTAAAGTTCAATTAGTTAGTTACCTAGTTAGTTGTTAAGTTGTTAATTGTTAAGCTTAAGTGTTTTTGTAGCCACTGTCCTTTATGAATTGGTGCAATTAAACATTGTTAGTTTTAGCTAATTGATTGTATATATACATGAGTAGTTTTACAATTTAAAGTAGATACACATTGTAAAAGCTGAAGATGAAATTTTTCTCATAACTTCTCTTCTTCTTGCTTCTCCTTCTTTCTTCTCTTCTTCTTCTTCCTTCTTCCTTCTTCGTTCTTCTTTCTTCTTCAATCTTCCACTGGTAATTGTCCTGCATTAACAAATTGATATTTCATACACCAAAGAGTCTGCACCATAGAAGAAAATATCACAAATAATATATATATAATTCATGAGCATGTATTGATTGCACTCAAAAATTTTGAGACACAACTTTTAGCAAACTATATAAAGCTAAAGATACATATTATTCATTCTAAAGTATTATTTTGAGCTACATATTTAATTGAAGAAAAATGAGTCCATCTTCATTAGCCATGTCCTTATTCATTCTAAGCATCATTTTCAATTACATATTTAAAATAACATTACAAATTTTTCCACAATCAAAGATAACTAAATTACATAAATTTCATATTGTCAATTGAAATGGGCATGTAATGTTGTCCTCTTTCAATCATTTTCTCAATCTCGTAGAAATTACAATTATTTCACTAGTAATAATTCTGAAGCTGCACCTCATGACCTTGAACGTAATTATGAGATCGTTGTGAATGGTGGCTAAGGTAAATTTACAAAAATCATGTACGAAGGAAATCTTTAGGTTTGTTATATTCAGGAACTTGTTACGAAATACCATAACGAAAGGAACATAGAAGTCTTGTCGCTATTATTAATGGGTAAATTGTAATTTTAGATGGGAATTAAGATTATACAGTGGTCTCTTTGCAAATGACTAGATTTGATCATATTCACTAATTAATGTTATATTTACTTCTTGAGGAGGTTTGAATCTCAAATTAATTGCTATTATTTCGATTAATTGTTAACACTTTGTTACGTATTCCATATGTTTTTATTAATTTGCAGGATTAGCTTTTCATTTATTCTTTAAAAAAATATACTAATAAAAAAAATATGTACACACCAGTGCATCATTAGGTCAACGGATTAGAGGACATGACCAAACTATTTTTTTATATACTAATATGTCTTAATTTTTATTGGGAACTTATATAATTCTCGCTAATTTAGAAGTTACTTATTTAGTTATACTTTAATTTGTTAAATTACATATTTTATTAGATTTTGGTGCCTCCATATACAACAGATATATGTATATCGGATACATGAGATTAAATTTAGGTATTATTTATTCTATATACGTTGTATCAAAGTGAATTCACATGTATCCAACAAATACATAACAAATCTCGTTAGCCTCTCTCGCCTCTCTCCCATCTCATTCGCCAGTACTCTCCCATGTACTAATGTGAATAACTCTAGATACATACAAATGCATATATCTAGTGTGATTCACATGTACTTGGAATACATATGAATCTTGCTCGCCGCCCTCTCTAATCTCGCTCGCATCCTTCCCTAATTTTGCCTTTCTCCCTATTTTTGTATATCTTATAGCAAAAAAATATACGGAAAAGGGCCTAAAATACCCTTAAAGTATTGGAAATGGTACAAAATTACCCTCCATCCACCTATTGGCTCCAAAGTACTTTTTCCGCCCACCTATTGGGTCCAAAATACCCTTGTCATCCACCTTTTGGTTCAAATTTGACCACTTATTTACGGTTTTATATTTAACTATTTAATAATTTTTTAAAATACGTGGCGCTTCACTATTTGTTATCATTTTTAACTTATTAGTATAAATTTATAAATCAATCAATCCACTATACCCCCATTACTATTAAATCCCTCTAAATTAATAAACCTGTCACATTATTAAATGTAAGGCTACTACAATGGTGTTTTTAAAAATTATAGAAAGTAAATTAATCATACATTCAAGTTGACTAATTAAAATTCACCGATAAACTAAAAAGTCTGACTATGTTCAATCTTATTATCCTTAACGTCTCATTATGTGATGTTACTACTTCATAGTTAACTTTTTTTTTCAAAATAATTATTAAGGTTTTAAACCATCATAAATAGTTATATAAAGTATATTTAAAAAAAGTGCATGAATTTTCGGGAATGTATTTACGTCTTGACCTTTAAATCCTAATTTCTAATTCAATTTTGAAAGAAAGTGTCCTCCTACATAAGTACTCAACCTAATTAATAATGGCTGTTTTCGATTCAGGACTCGAATAATTTTTGGATGTCATTTTCACGAATCTAGCATTTCATCGTGTTTTAGTAAGTGTTTTTTATGACATTTTTGATATTATACCTTGGCTTATTCATTGGTGAGGTTTAGTTGTAATGAGTGGGTATGTGGTTTGATGTATCACTTATCTATAAAATTAAAATTAGACCAATAATTGAACGCCCAGTATTTTTAAAAAATATTTAAAGAGTTTAATTTTAAAACAATTAAAAAAGTGGTCAATTATGAACCCAAAGGTGGATGACAAGGGTATTTTGGAGCCAATAAGTGGATGAAGGGTAGTTTTGTACCATTTTTAATACTTTAAGGGTATTTTAGGCCCTTTTCCGAAAAATATATATCTAAGTGTAAGATACATAGAAAACTCTTAACTAATGGTAAACTATGTAATATTTAAAAGTATATAATAATATTAGTATATATGATAGTGAAGTATATCGTAGGTTTTCCTTTTTGATTAATATTACTATAAAATATCAAAATCAATAATGAGATTTAAGTCTCTATCCAAATAAATACTGATAAATAAAATATAAAATTTCTGAATAAAGTGAAATGATCAAATCAACTCATATACCAATTTTCCCCCTTAATTTGCAGAGTTATAAATCATCAGTACTCAAATAAATCAAAACGGAGCCGACTTCAAAAACCATGGCATAGCCAGCTTCCCATGTAAATTTACAATTTTACCCTCTCCGTGACGTTATTTTTTTTTTCGTTGTAAATTTATCTTAACCACCATTCACAACGATCTCTCGATCTACCTGATAACAAATTCAAATTGATAACTTCATGTTGAAGCTCTGAGTATATTGTGTTTGGCTTCATTAGATGATTTCTACACAATGGACATGTCATACGTCCACAATTCATCCATCTATCCAAACAAGCCCTATGAAAAAGATGATCACAATTTAATTCTCTAACTTCTTCACCATCTTCAATCTTGCACAAACATATTGCACATTCCACCGATGACTCCTCCAAATTATCGCGCTCAAAACGCGTTACTCTAAGCTCATTATTATTACAATGATGACGAGGTGCACCTTCTGAGTTAATAGTGAAGTCGTAATTACTACAAGAATGAGAGAAAGATTGAAAGAGGACAACATTCCATGCCCATTTCAATTGAAAAAATATAAAATCTATGTAGTTTAGTAACTTTGATTGTGGAAACATTTGTAATATTATTTTAAATACGTAGCTCAAAATAATAGTGAAGATGAAAAAGGACATGGCTAATGAAGATGGACTCATTTTTATTTATTTTTTCTTTGTAATTGTTGAAATCTTGAGAGAAAATATTAATTTTGCAAGATTTGGTTTTGAAATATATATAGAGGAGAAATAGTTGGTATTAAATTAAAGAAAAGTAATATATATTATAATTAATTGTTTCCAACAGTGAGCATGTTATGTTATGTGTACACAATTTTTGACTATATAATATTATTAGTATGCTAGCAGATTTGACTGATTTTTCAGTCAAGATTAAACAGTTATATAATTATGTGGTGCATGAACCAACTTTTAGTTATTTGATATCAATACTAATTAATATTATTTCTTTGATTTTTATAAGAACCTAATTTCCTTGTTGTCTGCGTAAAAGAAAATTAATCTTTATTAAAAATTGTTATAGACACATGGTAATGAAAGAGAAAAAACAAGAATAAAATAGAGAGGCAGGAAGAAAGGGAACGACGAAGACGAATCAAGGGGCAATATAAGAATGAGGCGAATGAGGTGAAAAGAAGAGACAAAGCACGCGATAGTAGGAAGTGTCGACCAGATAATAGCAAGAAATGGTAGGAGAAACCATGAGTTTTAAACACTTTAATAAAACACAAAATGTCACTATAAATCACAAGTTTTGAAAAATTTTCTTGATTAACTCTGTGTCCGTTTAAATAATCTATGAAATAAAATAAATTATCATAAAAAGATGATAGCCAATTACTAAAAGTAAGCTCTAGTGTTGTCTTGACCAAGGGGTGAGCAAAGTGAAAGTAAAATTAAAATTTTAATTAAAAAATCGTTACTAATAAATTAAATGTGTTGGCGTTGGAAAAAAATTATGGTGTTCGATTTAGCTTGTTGTATGTAGCTCAATTGATTTCATAACAATTTTTTTTATGAATAGAATGATTACGACTGCCAGTGTACAGTGAATATTATAGAAAAGAGTAGTAAGTACTTTAAAAGTATAATTCATAAAAGTGTATTTAATTTGATTTTGTTGATATTTATATTCTTTAATTTTGAGTACACATAAATAGACGTTTTAACTTATATAAAATTGATTAAGTAGATACACATGCTCTGCGTAAACCAATAAATTCGAAAAAATGGCACCACTAGCAGCAAACCAGGAAAAGTAGAGTCTTTATAGCACATGAGTTGTGTAATTCGTGAAATTAGGTCTTAGGCCTAACTCACACCCCAAAAGTTAGCTCGGAGGATTGTCCAAGTCTTATAAGGAGTTCACCCATCTCATTAACCACCGATGAAGAACTTTTGTCATTCTTTTAACATAATTGGTGGTGAATGACCTGGAAATGTGCCTTTACCTGTAGACAAGAATCAGTTGGTCTAAAATGAGTGTGCAATTATTACGTAAATCGACACTCAAACTTGGACTCTGATGGTAAATAAGTACTTCAACTTTGAGTACGCACATCTGAACACCTCAACTCGTCTTCACTTTGTTAGTTGAACACTCTAACTAACAAAATGATCAAACACTCTAACTAACAAAATGATCATCTACATAACTACATAGCAGTTTTGCTTCTTATACAAATATGTTACCATCTCGAAATATAAATGCACGTGTAACAGACTGAGTATAATATAAGCATGTTCTGGTGTAAAAGAAAAATGAATGAGTGAAACATATACATACCAGCCAAGCAAGGCCGTCTTAACCCCTAGGCCACTAAATCAATCGCTTGGGACCGTTGCCACTTCTTTTCAATCATTAAACAAATTGTACAAGCTGAAGTAGAATATATATATATTTTCAATAATGTAAACAAAGGTAGAATGAATTGTACAAAGTATAACCAATGCAAGGCTTTATACAGAATGAATCAAAATTTTCAGTAGCAAGAAAAACAACTTAAACAGTCTCGAGAGTCTCCTCGATCATATCCCTATAGCATCAAGAAGGCGCGAATGTTCTGACACAGAAACCAATGAATTCGCGACTATGGCACCACTAGCAGCAACTGCAGGAACTCCAATGCCAGGAAAAGTAGAGTCTCCACAGCACATGAGTTGTGGAATTGGTGTTGAGTGTCCAGGAAATGTTCCTTTACCTGCAGATCGATGAGTCAATAGCTTTAGAATGAGCGTGATCTTATAGTTCGAGTAAAAACTAATGAGTTCAGCTGAACACGACCATAGGTCCACCTCTATTTTACCTGCTAATATAGCCGGCCCATAGGTCCCTCTATTTCTTCTAAGAAATCTTTGATGTGTTAATGGAGTTCCCACTAATTTCACCTCACACTTCTCGCGATTAAACCCTGGCCCAAGTGCTTTCTCTACAGCCTTCCACATTACCTGTCATGTAACCGGAAAATCAGCTGAAGGTCACAAATTGCAAAGATACATATAGACGGAAAATGAAGAAGTGATAAACGATATATAGAATAGTGGAGGATGCAGTACTGAGTCATCGATGTAGAGCATAAATCAGCTAGGCACGATGGCTTGAACATTGTGAGTAAGCTTCCGATTCAAGATGGAAAATGCAACATCTAACAATGTATTAGCTAACTTTATACTAACGTGACATGTAAACAACGAGAGCTGGACCATTCTTTGTCACCCCAATTTGTGGGACTATAATGGATATGTCGTTGTTGTTGGACCACTATTTGTCATTAATCAATGAGAAGTTAAAGGAGTACCTCGGATCTTTCAGCCTTGAGGTTTTTGTACTCATTGCTTCGGCGATCAAGACCTTCCCAAATTTCAAATGGCTCAGTTCCGGGGGTATAAGCATGCAAAACATGCTTTCCAGGTGGAGCAAGATCTGGACTAAGCACACTCGGGACAGATATCAGTACAACGTTCTGATCAGCATCAACCCCTCGGTCCCAGTCATTAACTACTATATGATGGATTCCCAGGTCATCAGATATACCCTATAGATCCATTACATTGACGGTTAAAGAAAACAATCAGTTCACTGTCCACGAAAGCTATTACAATGCATCATTGTGCTGTGCCTTACCTCTGCATCAAAACCCAAATGCAGATGCATGAATGATTCACACTGTTGGGTCGTTTCAATCCCCTCCTGGTATGACTTGGGGACAGCTTCTGGAGGCAATAAACTCAGTGTATCCCACATAGATGCATTGCTGACTACAGCCTTCCTAGCACGGACAAACTGCAACATCACGAAGAAAAAGCACAACCTTAATAAAAGATATCATGTATCATTTCACAATGCAACGCACTTGTTATTTACTCACTTGGCCACCTCTTAGTTTCACTCCAACAGCTCGACCCTTTTCAACAACTATGTTTTCTACGTGACTCTTGAGAGAAATCCGTCCACCAAACTTTTGTAATCCTCGAACAAGGGCCTCAACAATTGCTCCACTTCCATGAAGTGGATATTCCAGAGTACAACCTGGCTTATACCATTCTGAGAACATGTACACCTATGAAACATCAACTATGATATTAATGAAG
Source organism: Solanum habrochaites (assembly GCA_027704765.1). Lineage (NCBI taxonomy): Eukaryota > Viridiplantae > Streptophyta > Magnoliopsida > Solanales > Solanaceae > Solanum > Solanum habrochaites. Next base: position 4,535,443 of record JAKWJA010002493.1, read on the forward strand.
TTGTATGATGATACTTACTCCAATAAGTTAAGTCAAATGTAAGAACGTTAAACATGAAATCGAGTACAACACTCGTGAAACGGTGAAGATGAGACTGCTTAATACCAGATTTATTCTTTTTTTATGTAGAGTATAAATATGTTACCATTTCTGCTGAGAGTATGCCGTTAGTTTTCACCCCGGCAAGCAAGAAAGCTAGGAGATCCAGCCAATTTCGTATAAAAGGGTCTTTTATCCCCAAAGAATCAATGATATCTGAAAAGGGTCTGAGAAGCTTGGTAGCACCAAGGGCTCCTTGAGGTCCCATTTGAGCAAAAGATTTTAAGAGAGAAGGTGCATATCTAGCAGCAGCAGTCGAAAGAACGCCCAAGTCCCCTCGGATAGATAGTGGAGGCAGAGCCATTGCAGCTGCTGAGATTGGAAGTATTGCGTCCTGTAAAAACAACACTATGCAAATGAGATAAGATTTCAAAGAAGAAAGGACAGTAAAGAGCTCTTACAAAAGTTCGAGAGAAAGGGATTATCAAGAGAAACATCTCTGAGTATTCGAACAATCAATAACGTAAGAAACGACAACATGTAAGGGTAAGTTTGCAATACTCACAAGAAGTTTCCTCCACTCTCTCGCTGAATCTGGTCCTGCATACTTCTCTAGATCCTGAATTGTGACAAAGATTATCACGAATAATGTTATAAGGAAATGTAACCATTCAGTTAAAAGATAAAATGGTTTCATTAGGATATGATCACATAAATAAAAAGGAAGTCTTACAGTCCTCTACTGTAAGCATCGTACACTAGCTCAACATATTAATATTTTAGAAGTTACAACATGAAGCTTGCAAATACTGAAAACACACAGGAAAAATTTCGATGATATCTATGAAAGATGTTCACAAAAGCAAACAGGAGGTCAGACCTTAAAAAACTCTGTTGGGCCAATGCGTGACAGGAATTCACCTTCAGGTACGTATACCATCCACGAGTCATAATTGACACAGGGAATCGATTCACCTAATGCATCAAGAACCTGAGAAACATATCATAAGTTGAGTTATTTGCTAACAAGAAACCACACCAAATGTAAACTAAATTACAGTAAAAAATTGTTAACATCTCATACACTTATTTCATGTGTAGTAACTTAAGAACATTGATGCGACAAAGAAAACGCTAGTATACAAAGCCCTTAATTCGAGTTCTATCCACATTAGATGAATACTACATATGGAAGGAGGGTATAGGATATATAAGGAAAGAAGAAGACTTATATACTAGTACGTTTCGATTCATTTGCATTCTGAACAAATAAAGCTAAATTATAAACATATACGAGTATTATAACCTGTGCTAATGGATTAGCCTGAGGACCTCTTGATTGAAAACCAGAGAACAGCGATGGACCAGAGTCGAATTTGTACCCTTTAACATCAAAAGAGTGAGCTGCACCTCCAGCTACATCATGGCTTTCGAGTACTAAAACATCTTGTCCATACCTAGCAAGAAGTCCAGCACAACATAGCCCACCTATACCGCTCCCAATAACAACGATATCTGCTTCTGGCTTGCCTGCACATTATTCTGCAGTCAAATAAACATGTTCATGTAGTGAGAGAACTTATCCTCATTAAACATCTACACATACAAGATCCTTAGAAAGACTGTATTTTCCTTCAATGAAACATCAGTTTACACCTTGAGGTCCATATTCATGCAAAAGCAAGTGGATACATCTTGAGTTAACATGTCCTCCAAATGTCAATTTGTTTGTACGCTAGTGTTATCAAAAGCAAAAAGCGCAAATAGTTCTAAGGTCCATTGGGACTTCAAGCAAGAATAAAGCATAGACTTCAATGAAAAAGGATACAAACGGAGAAAAGTCCAAATACATATGTTTAGTCTAAGACAAATAGTCATAAGCATGAATGTCAGATACATATGTGAACATAAAACTTGAATTTTCTTTTACGTGAAATATCAATTGTTTAGTATCGCCTCTTCTAAATAGGTTCATTGGCAAGGAAAAGTATGTCTTAGAAACTTAATAACGACACAGAAGCACACATTAAGCGAGGCGAACCACATCATCACTTCACTTTGTTTTATACATGTCAATAAATGAAACCAGGTGTTATGGTGTTAAATTAGCCCATAAAAATATAATCCGCCTAAATGGAGCCATGAAAATCTTATCAAAATGTTTTAATTTTTCTTATTTAATATATATTTTTAAATTTTATATTTACCCCTCCCTCGAAACTCCTGCCTATTTTTACTCCACATGTCTTACAGATGAAGCACGTTTACCATCCGAGCAACCCTTTTTGCTTATGATATAATATTTAAAGACATAATTATAAAGAAAGTTGTATTACTTAAGTTAAATAAATAATTTAAAAAAAAATAAAATACTATAAAAAGTAAAGGAATTGGGTTGTGACACATTTTTGATAGTCCAAGTTACTAATGCCCTATTCATTTATAAATCAACCAACAGAAAAATTCGTAGCCCAGCCTCCCTCTCGCCCAAATAAATAAAATGGATGAATCAAATCAATAAGCTTCAAATTCAAATCAATCCGTCTATTTAAAACTCCTTTCTCAAAACTAGTATTACAACAATAAATTCAGTGTAATCTCACCTGAGACGGATTGTTTGGAAGGAAGAGTAGCAGAGGTAGAAACTTCACTACGCATAGAAAATTTACGTTTTCGATTCGATGAGCTGAAATTGAAGAATGGAGAAAATGGAAGTAATCTCAACGCCATTGATTATGAAAATTTTGAATCTTTGCAGCTAATTTGGGCAAAGCACAAAATTTATATTGTTACACTTCCATGGCTAAGTTTGTTGATATTTAAATTTCCACGTTCTAAGTTTCTTCACCACAGATTTATATTGTATCTCACATAACTTACTCAAGTTGTGTAGGCTCCTTGAGAATTTGACACGTGGAAGGTTTTAGGGTTTGTGAATTATGTAAATATATTGAGAACATAATTAAATAAATAAAAAGTATGCATTCTTTTAACAATTTAATTATTCAAGCAAAAACGATTATGTAGATTGACATTGTACTAAAAAGCAAATAAAAAAATTACTAGATGGGTCGAATCTCATCGCCACCTATTTATTGTAAACAATTTGAAGGACGATAATTGAACAAGTTAGTTCTTAATGTTGCTTACGATCTTCATGTCGCTATTTGGAAATAGTGTTTGAGGGGTTGATGGTGGCAATGAACCTTGAATGGGGCAAAAACTTTTGAGTGTCAAGGGTAAAAGTGCACCAAAAGGAAGAATTTTAGGCCAACAACTATCGTGAATTTCTAGTACAGCTTTGCAACATTGAGGCCCAATTAATCGAAGTCGAATAGTTAAAAAAGATGTTATGATCTCTTCAACACATCCAGGAACATCGAATACTGATGCTAAGCATTTGGAAATATCTGGGAAAAGACCATTATCAAGCTGACCTCCTAAACCTGGTAAAAGACCTTCTCCTTCGAGTAACTGTGAGACGCTTGGAGAAATCTCGATCGATATGCATAAGAAAATAAGTGCATATGCATAGTGAAAAGTCATTTTTCTTATAGAATATATAAGTTGGTTATAATTGTGTTTTGGATTTTGATGAAAATTTGGAAAGGGGGACATGCCATATTTATATGGTAAGATATATGGTTACTTTTCCCCCCTTTAAATTAAATGTCTTTAATATGGGAACTTTATTGTACATTTTAATAGTTGCAATTAATTATCTTTTAAGTTTTAATGCTTTTAAAGAGAGTACCGTTAATCTATACGATATTTACTAAGTGAGAATATTTGTTATGTTTAGTATTTTCGTTCAAAAACGGTAAAATAAGGATTATATTAAACTAGATGTGTTAAATTTTTAGTTTGATGGTTGTTACGTAATATTTAATTATATATTATATTGTATATTTTAATAAATATAATGTTTGTATCGTTCTCCATCGTTATATAATATCACACATTCATTATACAAGATAGGCTAAAAAAAAGGTAGGATAAAAGAATAAATAAAAATATTAAATAATAAGTAAAGATAAAATAAGAAGAAAATATTAATGTAACGAGAGATCAAATCAAATCAATCTTCACCAAAAAAAACCATATTATATTTACCTAAATAAATATTATATTCTCATGTTTCTGTTTTATTCATATACCAAATAAATATTTTTTTAATCATTTTGAACAAAATAAAATCCTCGATAATAATTAAAATTAGACTTCCAATTTGGGTAAGTAACTTTGTACTACTAAATTTCTAATTTCTGTTATAATATGATTTATAGAATAAATAAATACATACTGATAAATAAAATTTTTATCATCCTTCAACTAGAAGGACATAAACATATATTAATAATAATCATAGGTACTTCCTCGGTGAAAAAATAGAAATCCAATAGCTAAAGTTTAAACCTCGCATCAATCACAAAATAAGATTAGAGTCTAAGTTTTTTTGGATCTTCAATTAATATAACCTTTTGAATAGTCTGATCGGTGGTGGAGGATAATTTGACGGACTCTCAGCCCTATTAGGGCCACTAGGAACCAAACGATACGAAGACCCTAGCCCTCGTTGACCACCATTCAATTTCCTTGATGCATTCAATTTATATAACTTTTTGTCTGACTTAATTGGTGGTGTAGGATAATCTGACGGACTCTCAGCCCTATTAGGGCCACTAGGAACCAAACGGTATGAAGACCCAGACCCTTGTTGAACATCATTCAACTTTCTTGATATCTCGTGAACAGCTAAAAAAGGTTGAAATATTTTTTCACTTTTTGCTAATAAACTCTCATGTGGTTGAATAGCTTGAACCATTTTTTCATTACTAGGAACAAAGAGAGCAATAAGAATGAACAAGATTAAGTTAAAGAAATTCATTTTTGATTGTTCTTTTTTTTTTTTGGATGAATGGTTCTTAAATAATAATTATTGTAAATGTGAACTTAATGGTATATATGGAAAATATCTTTGAAGATTAGCTTACTATAAATTCATAAATTTTATCTACAAATTTATCATGGAGATTTGTAAAGATTTTGCAGTACTAATTTAATTTTTTTTCCTAATTAATAAATGCAGTATCATGCTCTATATATGTAGAATCTTTTTTTAATTTAAAACCCAAATTATGTTAATCTTGTTATGAATTTGGGTTTATTGTTTAATTTCACTTTAAAAAACTTTGAATATTTTTCTTCATCGCAAGTTCTGTAAGATTCAATGCATTTAATTGGAGTGTGTAAAAATATTCATAGACAATTTAATAGAGTTGATCTTCATTCGAGTTTATGGTAAAAACTAAGTTTTATTTTATTTTTCATTTTATAGTATTAAAACTATATTTGACGTATTCTTTTAAGAACAATATTTTAATTATTTTTTCAACTCAAATCCTTTGACCATGGCTTAGACTTCTCTGTTTTAATTATATTCTTTGTTACGTCTAGAGGTGCACATAGGTCGATTTAATTTGGTTTTTCATGAAAAAAATATAAATTAATCATGTTAATTTATTAAATCTAAAATCCAAATCAAATCACATAAAGTCGTTTTTTTTGGTTTTTCAGTTTTTTGATTTCTTACAACTAAACAATATTTGAAAAAAAGATCAAATATATTTTTACATACCTATGTGATAAGTTAAACTTAAAAAATGTTAAATGAACAGAATTTTTTGAAAGACGATAAAATTCTCATGAATATAAAATATTATTTTTGAAATATCAACGTTTATTATGATTAATAAGCTTAAAGGCAACATAAAAACTGAATACAAAACAATAACATTTACAAAGTAAATTGTTAACTTCTAATTTGAAAAACTATGACAATGTAATTATAACTTAGGATCTAATACAAAATACAATATTTACAAAGTTTTACAAGCACAAATTTGAAATATAAATATATAAACAATGAAAACGATAAAACAAATACGAATATATTAACAAAGTAGAATTCATAAAAATAGATTTATCTATTAATAATATAATGGTGGTTAGGTTGGATTGGTTTGAATTTTCCTTTTGATACAAACGAAATCAAGAGTTATCGATTTTTTTTTAACCGTCAAAACCAAACCACAAATCATTTTTTTCGATTGATTTGATTGGTGTGGATTTGAATTGTACACCCCTAGTACACCCTTTTTAAAAAAGATAAATAGTGAAGCCCTTTTTCATTAACCATGTTTATATAAAGCCCAATTGAATTGTATGAACCCCAATGAGACACTTACGGAATGAAAATAAAAAATAAATTAAAATAATATATACTCCTACCGTTTTTAAAAATAGAATTATATTATTTCTTTTAGTAAGGACTGCTTTTCCTTTTTTGAACATTTAACTTTAACTTTCCACCAGACATATGTTTAAAAAACCACAAGATTAAAACATTTTGGTACGGTGTGACAGAAACTTTAATTTAGAACACAGATTAAAATGTAAGCTTTCTTTTCTTAAATTCCGTTTCAAGGCAAATTAGGTCATCCTTTTAACCCGGAAGAAATATATATCTATACTATAACTATATATATATATATAGAATATATATTAGATATTATATAGTAAATATCTATTAGATATATATATAGTATTATATATATATAATAATAATTTTGGTTCTTGAATTTAGAGGATGTGCTATGTACTATAATAAAACATTGAGATTAATGCGGAATGAAAGGCATAAAATGAACAAGGATAATCGATGAAAGTTTACTACTGTTAAAATGTAAAAAATAAAGTATTATATAAATGACATCTAAAGGGCTTTATAACAGATAAGCAGGCCCAAGAACTACTTGTCAAGATTTTCTGTATTATAGAACCTTAACAAGAGCTACTTCTATTGAATACTTAAACCATTCAAAAAATTCTACCTATCAAACACATTTGATGAATGATACAGTAGTTTGAGGCACGGCATTGAGCGCGTGAAGCGAGGGAAAAAAAGGCCGATGTGTCTGATTGCACACTTACGGTCCAAACTTCCTTTTTATTGATCTAACCTAGATTTTTCATTTTTTATTCTCATCTTTTTATTCTCCAAATCTCACCATTGTGCGATGAAAATCAAAAAAATTCCTCATTAATCTTTAGGATTGAAATAAAACCCACAAACAACAAAGTTGCTAAAAATAACTAAATGGAGTTGTACACCATTTTTATTCTTGTATTTGAAGTTTAATCATATTGTTAATGATTTTAAAAGAGAGAGGAAGAAGAAGAATGAGCTATGCGAGTTAGAGAATATTGTTTAGGAGGAAAGGGAAGAAAGGAGATAAGAAAGAAAAAGTATGAAAATTTTAGTGTTTGGGAGGAAAGGAGAGGATAAATTATGAATTATTTTTATAAAAAAACTAATAGAGAGATCTTAAAATTGTTAATGGTGGAATTTAAGTTGGCAGTGAGGAGGGGTTCCAAAGAAGAAGATGCAGAGGGGGCTGCTGGATATTTTTTTTTTGTTTGTAAAAGATACTTTTTTAATTGCAAAAAGGTCAGGTTATTGATTTGACTCTTTTTTCATATTATAGTCGTTATGAAAGTCACGCAACTATATATTTTTGGGTAATGTATGAAGTGTCTAATAGACAAACAATTGTGTATACATTAGGTCTGTTTTAATAGGAATATGGCCTCATCTAAGAAGTCTAACAAAAAAGCGTGCAGTTCAAGGGGGGCCCGATTATGTGTTAAGCCCATTTAAAGACATTTAAAAGGTCAACCATTACATAAGTTACATACTACCACTATAAATATGCAATCTTCCTTCCAATTTTTCTTATCAAATTCAAATCTCTAAAAATGACATAATCTATCGCTTATACGTTATTGTCTATGTTATACAATTCAGGTTTCTCCGGAGGTCTCAGAATTACTCGAAGGAGAGGTGCGTTACATGTTAGGTGGGTCAGGTCGATAATGGTTTTTCGAATATCTCCAATGCTAGCATCAGTGCCTCAACATTCCTGCGATGGATTGAAAGAGATTATAAACACCTTTTGGTTCACTTTTTCGTTTTAACACTCGGAAGCTTTTGCCCTTATTCAAGGTTTCATTACCACCAACATCCCTCAACCTCTAGTTCCAAATAACGTGTAAAAATTGTATGCGAAATTCAGAACTAGGTTGTTCCAACTATCGTCTTGGAATTCTTTCGATCCCAATAAATAAGTGACGGTAAATGCACCTAAAAGGTTTTCTGTTTTAGTTATAAATATAAATTGTGTGATCGTTTTTTCGTTTTGTGTTACATATATATTGCACTGTGTGTAACACTTGCTAGTACAAATGCTTATTCAAAATTTAAATAACCAATAATAAGATTATTATGTACAATAGTAATGTTGTAAAAAAAATACTTCAATGAATTTATTTCATTCACATTTCTTATCAATTTTGAAAACAAATAAAACGTAATTAGTACTCCTATGGCTATTAGATCAGGAATGATAAGTAACAAACCCTTGTAATTAGCCATTGCGGATTCCATATCTAAGAACAAAAAAAATTTAATTCTCAAACACATGGTTGTCTCTCCAGATTATTATATTCATTTAATAGATTTATCGTTTTTCGTGACAAACACACATCAAGAATTTGTATGATAAACCAACTCAAAAATAAAATATGATTATTACGATAAATAAGGTACACTAAATTAAATAGGTGTTGGTCATTTTTGAATGTTTTCCCTTAGTATATGTTAGGAAACTCATAATCCCTAACTCTTTGTCCTAATAGATTTGGGATAGGAATATATTGTTCTTTTAGTATTGGGAGAACCTTTTTCTTATAGGTTTGGGATTACTCGGGATCTAGATATAGTTGGGATTCTAAATTATTGTATGCTTTTCATTTTCTAGTAGAAAACTTTATGTGCTTTTGCTTGGAGGATTAGGCTTAACAAAAGAGGTGAAGTCCCTGTTAGCTCCACGTGATCTAGAAACTTCATCTTACAACTTGGCATTAGTAGAGTTGGGGAATTGTCTATGTTTGTGTGATAATAACAATACGGAGTATATTGATATATGGTAAATAAAAGAGTATGGAATAGATTAATCTACAAGCAGAGAATACGCATGTTCATTCAATGGGGCTCTTCATTGGATGGATAGCATAAAAAATGACAGAATTTGCTCCTTTGATATTGAGACAGGAAAGATTGATCAAGTCCCTGCCAGCTCCATCGGGATTGGTAAATCCACCCTGGAACTTGAAGCTAGTAGAGTTGGGGAATTATTTATGTCTGACTGATTATTACAACACATCATCCACTAATATTGATGTTTGGTGGATGATGTTTTATCGAAAAATGATAATTTCGAAAGAGTTTGTTTTATTTTCAGATATTTTCTACTTTTAGGAGTCGCCACTTAATTTTGAGAAAATTAAGAAAACTTGTTTCAACTAAGTAACAGAAAATGTTTTTGAAAACTTTTAAGGGTTCGGTATTCTATTAGCGTATTAGGAAGGGTTTTTCAAAAAAGCCACCTTAAGGACGCTCCTCCGCTAACTACGGTTTTCCGCGATTAACAATTTGACTATTTTGTAGGACATTGCAATCTGTTTTAAAGTGAACTCCTTAGGTTTTTATCTAGACAGGACCTTACGAATTTCAAATATTAAGTGTTAAGAATCCACTACAGTTAAAACTTAACTCTAAGCAACTTTCAAATTGTTAAACATCTATCGTTTTAAAGCTTCAATTTTTTAGTTTTGGTTTGATTAAAGACAAAAGGCGATCGTGCTGATGGAGGTTTGGAGTTAGTTTTTCAACTCTAAACACTAACGATAACCACTAGAAAAGGCATATGAATACACAGCTAATGGGAGAGGGGGAGAGAGGACGAGAGGAGGAGAGAGCTTCGGTCAAACTTGGGTTTGTTCGCCGGACCGAGTTTTGGACCAACCTGTTTGGGGTGTTCTGCACCAATTCCACCTGTCCTAATCTAAACAGATAAATAAAATATACAGAAAAGGAAAGAAAATAAAACAACAAGGCTTTGCCCATTACAAATAAGTACCAGAATAAAATTAAAGAAAAGTCTTCTGTTAGCCTAATTTCAAATTTTTCGATCTCTCTGAAAATTGGAATCCGTGCATGGTCTCGACTCGATGAAAGGAAACTGATGAGTTAACGACTTCTCTCGCAACGCCAAGAGGGAGAAATCGTTATAGAAAACTTTTTCGAGCAGCGAACGGCGGGATGATACGAGTAGGACGAGCGACGACTTCCACGCGAACATAGCTGTTCGAACAAATGCTTAAGAGACTGGCGTCGCCCGGAATGAAGAAGATGGTATATCACAATCAAAACCCGAATTTCAGCTTCGCTTTCCACTTCAGCAACAGTTACAAAACAACGAAGGGGAGACGAATTTCGGCTCACAGATTCAAAAACGGGAACGTTCGAATCCTCTTTTCGCAGTTCCAACTCACTATATTATATTCTATTTTTGCTTTTGGTCTCTGAAACCAAAAGAGAAGAAGCAGAAATATTTCCAACCCTAAGATTTTTCAAAAACGAAAAAAAAAGACTCCAAACCTAAAAAATTCGCAACAAAAATCCAAAAACTCAAAAATCTCCAACCTCAAAATTGCTAACTCAAACTCTGAATCTCAAGGTGGGGGGGTTTATAGGGGAAGAAAACTAGGGTTTTCGGATTAGGAGGGCGGGGGGATTTTAGGATAAGGTTTGGGGCAAAATCAAAATTCTACCCCCCAATTCGAATTGGAATCCCTTAAAGGATAAGGTTGAAACTGTTGATAATACGCTCATTGTACAATTTTCCAACGGAATGAAACAAACAACCGTTGATTTCGTCGCAAGGACGAGGGGAGTGCTGCGATATAGCCACGTCGCTCTCCATTTTCGTACGAGCACCTTACACCCCTCTGAAAGCAGACGCACAAACAGACAAAGAGAGAGAGAGGAAGAGCTGCGACGCGCTGTACGGGAAAGCTACACAAGGAGGGAGACAAAACGGAAAGGAAATTCCTTGCGCGTGAGGGAGACGCAGGCGGGTTCGGTTTTTTCTGGGATTCGCGGCTGCTGGCTTTGTTCTTTTGCTGGGTTTCGTTTCCTGGGGAACGCGTGGGGGAAGGGGAAGAAGGAAAGGAACTTGGGTCGGGTCGGGTAGGAGAAACTGGGTTGGGTTGGAGGAAATTGGGAATAATTGGATTGGGCTGACGTGTTGGGCCTGGGTGTTAAGTGTTGGGTTGGAAAGGAGAGAGAATTGGGCCGCCTGGAATATTGGATTTTAGGCTGAAATGAGGAGTGGGCTGGAATAGGCGTGGGCCTGGGAAGGTAAAATTGAAATGGGCTGGTGGAAGGAATTTAGGCTGTTGGATAATTGGAAAAAGGCCCAAGCTGGTCTTTTAATAAAAATTGGATAATCCTTAAATAAAGATGAATTCGTATTAATTAATAACGGAGCTTATTTATTTAATAATTTATTTAAATTGTAAAAATAGTTATTTAAATATAAACAATAATTAGTTTATAGAATAACTTACTAAACGTAACAATATTACTATTTTTATAATAATAAAATATACTAATTATAACATTAACTATGCTAACAGTATATATATCGAAACATATTGTAAAGTATTCGAAGTAACATAAAATTCAATGTAATTATATTATATTCTAAAATTTATAAAACTAATTAATTAAATTTTTTGGAAAATTTAGAAGATCGTAATTAATTTATACGACGCGGGTCCAAAAATTGGGGTCAACAATGTCCTCATTTTACTTGGGTTGAGCAAGCAACTTGAGGACAATGAAATGGACCAAACCAATTTTGACAACCTCATTCATTTTAAAAGGAAGGAATTCGACAAAAGGGGTTAGGAATTATGCTGAACCCTCACGAAAGCGTTTCATACAATCTCAGGGCCTATATGAGAAATTCAGGCCACATGTAGTCGATAGCTTGATTTATTCGCACGATTTTGAAAAATCAAAAAGCCACCTCGATACAGAATTATTGAAGGTATCGAAATACTCGAGAATAGAATTCGAGAAGAATGTCAGGATTACAGCCGAGTTTTCAACATCAAATCCGTCTACAATATCTTAAACCTTCGAATCAGGCGGGTGTAGTTCGACTCGATCGGTGGAAAAGGAGATCTCTATTACGCAGGATAACCTTTGGGTTTGGACAAGGGACAAAAGAACGAGTATTGAAAAGGAGAGGCTTGTAAACCTCTTAGCCATGGAATGTGGCGCACGTCAACCCATTAATTAAGAATTACACGGATATAACGTCGAAGCTCTGGCGTTATTGTCATTCAGATTGGAAACTTGCTTCCGATAAATCAAAACTCCCGATGCGAGACAAAACTGACAGACCAAAGGAAAACCCGCATGCTTCGAGAGGGGTGGTTCGATTTTGGTGGAGCAGTCATCTGCTCGCGTCCTAAGAGTTTGAATTCCTAATTGGACTGTGTTCCCAGTTCGTTGCTAAGAAAAGTTCAAGTTGTGCTGCCTCCCTTTTGATGTCGTCCGCACCTGTGGTTTTGGAGAATTCATCCTTTTGGTGCTCTCGCGACAAAAGACTGAGATTTAAAACTCGTAAGCTTAAAAAATGCAATTAGGATGGGGACAGTGTCTTGTACCTGTCGACACTTCAGGTTCTCCTCAACTCGACGTCGACTCGATCGGTTCTGACGTTCCAGCAAATTAAAGCTCCGCCTTATGTTTTGCAATTAAAATCTGCGATTGTAATTACGACTTGATGTCGAAATAAATAAATAAAGGTTGATGTGAATAATATTCTTTTGACGTCAACTTCGATGCTCTTTTTGAGCTTATTTTATCAAAAAACAAAGTTTTGCAGTTGAGGCGATGATAAATGGGTTCTTGGGCTACACAATTTCCCTTTCTTTATGCTGTGTATGTTCCTCTTGCGGGGCATGAATATCTTCCTGCGAAACCGTAAATTCGCGAAGTATGAGTCTCTGCGAGGCATACTTCAGCGAGGCATGGAGTCTTCTCGCGATGGTAAATTCATGCGAGGGAATGAGTCTTCTCGCGATATGCAAACTTTCGTGATTTGGCATGAAATATTCCGCGGTGAGTGCAAATTTCAACGAGGGCATGGATTCCTCTCGTGATGCATAACTTTCGGCGAGGATGAAACTCGTATCGGATGTAAAATTTGACGAGGCATGAAATCTTCTCGTCATAAAAGAATTAGTGTTGATCGCAAGGCATGATTTTCCGCGATGCATGATTTCCGAGATGCCTGATTTTCCGCTAGGCATGGACATTTATATCCTCGGGTCTGATGATAACGGCAAAGAGTCCTCCAAATATATATCGACTTGATCGCTAAGTAGGAATACTTAAAATAACTATTTATTCTGGAGAATGCATTGTCTTGATTGAAACTAATTATCTGCTTGAAAAGTAATGCAAATAGCGTATTTTACGAAAATCATAAAACTAATCCTGGAGAGTGCTGTTGATTCACTTGAATCTGGCTAGACACCTTTCGTTAAATTTCATATTGTCAGAATGGCTTGAAATTAAACAAATAACATTCCCAAGTTTCGACATAAGAGATATAAAATGCTTCCTATTTCTCAGTAAAATTTTACTCATTTGGGATTTAGTTTTCTCCTCTTTGGGGTTCTCTCGTTAACGAGCTAGCTAGCCAATAATTATTCCAACTGTAACGAGGTTGGATGCCGATAAGAGTCCAACTGTAACGAGGTGGACGGCCGATTCATATTTCAATGGAACGAGGTGTGGATGCTCGATAATAGTCCAACTTTAACAAGGGGGATGGGCTTGGATAATAGTCAACTGAACGAGGTGGGACGCGCGGATAATATTCCAACTGTAACTAGGTGGATGGCTCGATATATCCAATGTAACGAGGCGGATGCGAGATAATATTCCAACTGTAACGAGGGGGTGAATTGCTCGATAATTATTCCAACTGTATAACGAGGTGGATTTATCTCGATAATATTCCAACTGTAACGAGGGGGATGGCTCGATAATATTCCAACTGCTTGAAGTACGAGGTGATGCTCGATAAATCCAAAACGTGTCACGAGGTGGAGGCTAGGATAATGTTCCAAAACTGTAAACGAGGGGACTAGCTCGATAATATGCCAACTGTGACGAGGTGGATAGATCGAGAATATTCAACGGTAACCGAGTGGATGCTGATAATATTCCAACTGTAACGAGGTGGATAGCTCGATATATTCCAACTGTACGAGTGGTGGATGGCTCGATAATATTCCAAACTGTAACGAGGGGGATGGCTCGATAATAATTCAACTGTAAGGGTGGATAGCTCGATAATAGCCAACTGTAACGAGGTGGATAGACCCGATAATACTCCATCTCGATTCAAAATAGAAAACCTGAATGAAAGTAAAAGAATATATAGAACCACTTAGGGGGGATCACCCAACCCCACAAAATATATGCTAAAGTTTGATTGGGCCACATCAAAACACAGAATCCACTTATGGGGTGGTATACCCAACAAATTAGAATTCATAGGACTTGACATATTCAAGAAGAAGACCAAAAGTACGCCAAAATGCTACGCGGACAAAACATACTAAAAAAAACTAAATTGATGTTTAGCCGTCGCGACTATGTTCTGTTCTTTAAAAGAAAGAATATCGAGGTGATAGACTTACTTCATTCACAAGGAAAATTAAAGACACTCTCGTCTTCTTGACAAACTCAGGCAAGAATTGAGTTTGTTGCAGTAATTTCAATGTTATTTCGAAAAACTTATAACAGTTTGATAATTTGACGCAAGGAGAATTATGGTCACCCCAGCTTTCTGAGTGATGGACTCGGCAAACTTTCCCTTGCCAACATTCTAAAGGTTAGTGTCACTCTGATCATCTTCAAAAGTGCGTCGATGTAATATACGACTTTATCAATACTATCACCTGCAAAGCTGGCCACCAAACCATTAGTATCGATGATGGAAGTAAGATGAAAAGTAAAGTTGAGGAAATAGATGAGTCGTGGCTTATCCAGATTGGCTCTGAGGGAGTCCAACCGGTAAACTTTATCATGAATCATAACTAGCATCCTCCGCACTTTGTTTATTGCAACTTGAAAGAATCTAATCACTGACTCGGCCTAATATTCCTGAAAGATAAACAGAATGGGTTTATAACTCACATCGGCAATATAAGCAAATAGAGATAAAATGAGATGAAGGTTTTCTAGGTGTCGGTGATGAGTCCACGATGGGTGCACGGCGACCCGTTGTTCATCATGACGGCTTTTTATATAGCCATTTTTCTGACTTCAATGTTCTGCATCCAAAGAAAAATTCTTAGTTTTGAAGACAGGACTGATCTTTTGTGTTGGTCTTGTCTCTCATGCCCTTCTGCTCTTACACGCCGCCCGTTCTTATATGACAATTGATGGAATTTTTGAGGACCTACTCAAAAATTTGTCACGGTTTACACTATAGAAGAACTCCATAACTTGGCTCTGTGAAGTTGAGGTTGCTCTCATTTTGGAATTTTGAACGGGCCCCTCCTAAAAATTTTTTTCAGTTTATATCAATTAAAGTAACAATGACATTGGTTGATTTTTGAGATCATCTCAAAAATTTATGTCCTAGTTGCAAACCAGATTACCGCAATTTTTGAGATCTCCCCAAGGCTAACCTCCATAGAATTTTGGTACTTCTATTTTGAATGTTAAGAAGTCCAATTCAAATGAATTTTAGATCCTTCAACATTAGTCCCAGTCTTCCATTATGAGAGAAATGGAATCTGACGGGGTATCTGACAGAGACGTTCATCATGCTGGCGGAATACGTATCCATATTGGAGCAGGAACAGGTCAAACGTAGTTCCCCTCGCAAGGATTGAACCCAAATAGAAAGTTTTGATAAAGAAACGACGAGGCGACCATAGGCGCTACGCTATCGCATTTCGGAGAAGAAATCAGTCGAAACGTAAGGCCAAAACAAGAAATGTGCGATACTATTTTTTCAAAAAGAAAGGCTTAACAAAAACTTCTATGCAAAATTTTCGCCAATGTTGGGCATTCTTCTTCTCGACCTTTGAATGATGAATATCTTTCAAATGGACTCAGTTCGAATTGTCTTGGTACTCACTCTTGAGCATCCATATGTATCCATTCAGGTGCGTTTACTCAAATCGACAAGCTTGTTGTTGATCATGTTTGTATCTTGTGCTTCAGAGGTTGAACAATTCTCTGTGTCGTGTCCAACGGCTCCTGAATGATAAGCCACATCTGTGGTCGCTCTGTATAAAATTTTCCAAAGGATTGGTGTGGTCTGCCTTCTATAGGATAGAGCATACATATTGTTTAACCTTTCATAAAGTTGAGTTTGAGATTCCCTTAATGGTGTAAATACTTTGGAGCTTTCATAAAATTTGGGCGATGGAACTTTTTCTGAAGTGACATTATTGGTTTTGAGATTTCCTTGAGAAGCTGGCCTCATACGGGTAGTCGTGCACCATACTTACCTCCCCCACTTTTCTTTTGATTATCCATTATAACTAATTCTAGTAGAGTTTCCATTAGATGCAATGCGGTAAGCTTGGTTGACTTTCCAGTCTTGAAACGTCTTCCAACAGTTCTCCCACTGTGACCCATCTCGACAAACTTTTGTTTCCCATCATACACAACATTCTTTCATAGTACTCAGGATCTTGAGACGACATGAACCTTTCAGTGTCGCACGTGCGGACAGGGGAGGTTGAACTCTTGAGGCTCTTGTTCTCCAACGAAAGAGGTACTCTCAATAAATTTTTTTTTTTCTGTAGACTTCTGGTGTGATCTTCTCTAAGTAGTAGCGATCTAGGGAATATCTCTGATGTTGTATGTCAAAATCTGTGCTGTGAAATCCTTGTTGTCGAGTGCATTCCAATTTTCCATTGTTTCAGCTCTGGCTGATGAAGCACCCAGAGCTCTCCACTTTAGACTTCGACTGAAGAGGACGCATCAAAAGCTTCAGTTGTTGCCAACTCCCACGAGTTGATCACAATAAACTTTCAGATGTGATAGAGGATTTCCTGTTCCGTTAAAAGTTGACCAAAACTTTGGCACTTTGAACCTTCCGGGAGTCGAATTCGGATGGATACATAGATCCATTATAGCTCCATCCACGACTCGGAAATATAGTGACAACTCCTTAATGCTTCCTGATTCTTCTTTCCTATTAGCTGACCTACCTCTATTTGGACCTCCTCCTCCTCCTGTTCCTTATAGTGATCAAGCTCGGAACAGTCGGCATTAAGTTATTTGAGTGGATTTGGAACGGGTCTTCGAGGTATGGGTGGGAAACAATGGAAGGAGCTGGGTATTTTGAGTGGCTTGATAATTTTGGGGGAAGTTTGAGGATCAGTATTTTGGTTTTGAGAGATAGGGGAAGGTAGTTTGTTTGCGCATCGTCGGATTTGGTTTGAGAGAGATGAAGGATAGAGGTTGGTATTTTGAGGAGGACGTGGTGCTTGACATGACCTGTTGTTGCGTGAGGAGATTGGGGGTAGTTAAAGCATGGTTGAGATTTGAGGGGTGGTTAGAGAGAAGGTTGTGAAACGTTCGTATGCTTGGTGGATGGAAGGAAAGGGGAGTGGAGGCTTCATCTCTGGAGGGTTGAGATGAAATTGGATTAGACACTCTTGCATTCTTGAATTCGACCTCATTTCGGCAATATGTTGCAGTCAATTGCAGAATTCAATTCATTTTATCAGGGCGGCGGGTGAGCCACGACAAACATCATTCATTGGTCGATCTAATCTCTTGTAATCCCCCCTTGTTGTCTTTCCTTCTTTTTTTGTAAATTTTGATCGGAAAAAGGAATATTTAGGGCATTAGACCTTGTGAAATACGGATGATCAACCTACTTATCAACACAGATAGGTTTAAATACCTGACAAATGAAAAAACCTCAAAAGACCAATATGTTAGTGCTGGAGGTGGAAAAAATACAAGATATCCACATATGGTGTAACACATAAGAGTTGCTTTAGGTCGGAGATAACTGGCTACCCCCAATATGAGAAAAAATGACCAAATAGGACAGGAATTTATCTACTTGACTCTGGGCTGTAGTGAAAAAAATGTCGACTGAGTCGAGGACAAAGTTGATCGGTATCTTTCATTACCGTACTTTATTTTTGATTGCGATGTAAATCGATTGCTTGTAAGAAGTCGAAAACAGATAAACTTTCTCAAAATTCTTTGATTTGAAAATGATGAATCTTTTTCTGGTATGAGAGTAATACTAAAGAAAAATGAAGTTTTTTTTTTAGGAAATAAAGAATCGAAGAGTATTTGGGACGCACTTTGGATAGTGAGTGATATTGTGCTTGAGGGATCTAACAGATTTGAAGAAGAGTGAGCAGAACATCTCCAGTAAAAACACAATCATATAACAGTAAACACATAAAAAATTATTGCGCCGTTGCTAACAGAATATTGACCCCCTTTGTGCCAAGGTGGGGCCCTAGCGATTTGAGGGATGTTGTATACGTTTCATTGAAATATTGCTTGCCCCCAAAACTCAAATTTATAAAATTTATACAATAAAAAAACTAAATGGGGTATATAAGAAAGGTATACAGATATCAGTCCAGCGGGGTACGACCCTTATAAACTATGCCTCCACATTTATTTATTGTTTTCGCGATCGTCGTAGTGCCTAGTCTTTGGATGACAGTAGCTTTTAAAGCTCTTTCTTTACCGTATATGAACTATAATTTAATCCTTTACATAAGAGCATATGATTCTCTCAAACAGTATACATTCTTCAAATTTTAAAACATAAGATGAACGTTCCTATGAGTCGTAGGCTCTTGGACTCAAGGTGGTCTTTATAGATGGGCCGACCCTCCTTCGGGTGTCGGGTCGTCTTAGGCCAATGCGCTAATTTTCGGGATTGGTTCGCTCTATCTTAGTTTGATAAGAGTGGGTTGCATTGTAAAGTGGAATGGGTAACCCAAGCGGACTACTGGGATTGGGACAATTAACGATCTTGATATCAAGTAGCAACTACACTCGTAGGTTACACCGAGAAGATTTTGGTTAACAGAACGGCCTGCGAAACCCGCAATGATGTCCTGTAAGTGTAATATTAACAAGTGTGTTTGACGGAGTATGATATGTTATGCAGAAACCATTTAAAAAGCTTAAAGCAATTAAACACTGAGTCAATCGCAACTAACAAATAGTAACTCTAGGTGAGAGCCTCGAAACTCCCCAGCGGAGTCGCCATTTCTGTTTTATCAAAAAATGATAATTTCGAAAGAGTGTTTTATTTTCAGATATTTTCGACTTTTAGGAGTCGCCACTTAATTTTGAGAAAATTAAGTAAACTTGTTTTCAAATAATTAAACAGAAAATTGTTGAAAACTTTTAAGGGTTCGGTATTCCTATTAGCGTCTTAGGAAGGTTTCAAAAAAGCACCTAAGACGTTCCGCTAACTACGGTTTTCCGGCGATTAACAATTTGACTATTTTTTAAAGACTTTGCAAATCTGTTTTAAAGTTAAATTCCTTAAGGTTTTTATCTAGACAGACTTTACGAATTTTCAAATATTTATTGTTTTAAGAATTCACTAAAGTTAAACCTTAACTCTAAGCAACTTTCAAATTTAAACATCTATCGTTTTAAAGCTTCAATTTTTAGTTTTGAGTTTTATAAAGCAAAAGGCGTTCGATGGAGGTTTGGAGTTTTTCTAACTCTAAAACTAACAATAACCCACAGAAAAGCATATGAAACAAGTAACGGGAGAGGGAGAGAGAGAGAGAGATTTGGGTCCAAACTTGGGTACTGTTCGCCTTGACCGAGTTTTGAACCCGCCTGTTTTATGGTGTTTGACCCATTCACCTCTCCTAATCTAAACATACAAAATAAAATATACAAGAAAAGGAAAATAAAACAACAAGGGCTAATGCCCATTACAAATAAAGTACAAGAATAAAATAAAGAAAAGTCTTCTGTTCAGCCCTCTTTGAATTTTTTTGATCTCTCTGAAATTGGAATCCGTGCATTGGCCTCGACTCGATGAAAGGAACTGATGAGTCTTAACGACTCTCTCGCAACACAAAGAGGGAGAAATCGTAGATAACTTTTTTTCGAGCAGCGAACGGGGATGATACGAGTAGGACGAGCGACGACTTCCACCGCGAACCTAGTGTTTCGAACAAACACTTAAAGAGACTGGCGTCGCCGGAACGAAGAGGCGATATCGCAATCAAACCGAAACGCAGCTTCTGCTTTACACTTCAGCTAACAGTTATAAAACAACGAAGAGGGAGACGAATTTCGGCTTCCAGATTTCAAAAACGGGAACGTTAATCCTCCTTTCGTAGTTTCACTCACTCTCTTATATTCTCTTTTTGCTTCTTGTCTTTCTGAAACCAACAGAGAAGAAGCAGAATATTTTCCAACCTAAGCTTTTCAAACGAAAAAAAAAAGACTCCAAACCTAAACTTCTCAACAAAACTTCCAAACTCAAAAATCTCCAACCTCAAAATTTCTAACATCAAACTCTGAAGAAGGTGGGGGTTTTTTATAGAGGAAGAAAACTAGGGTTTTCGAATTAGGAGGGCGGGGGGATTTCAGGAAAAGGTTTGGGGCAAAATCGAAATTCTACCCCCCAATTCAAATTGGAATCCCTTAAAGAATAAGGTTGAAACTGTCGATAGTACGCTCCTTGTACAATTTTCAACGGAATGAAACAAACAGCCGTTGATTTCATCGCAAGGACGAGGGGAGTGCTGCGATATAGCCACGTCGCTCTCCATTTTCGTGCAAGCACCTTACACCCCTATGAAAACAGACGCACAAACAGACAAAGAGAGAGAGGAAGAGCTGCGACGCGCTGTACGGGAAAGCTACACGAAGAGGGAGACAAAACGGAAAGGAAATTCCTTGCGCGTGAGGGAGACGCAGGCGGGTTCCGTTTTTTCTAGGATTCGCGGCTGCTGGCTTTGTTCTTTCCGTGGAACGGAGTGGGGGAAGGGTAAAGGAAGAAGGAAAAGGAACTTGGGTGCGGTCGGGTAGGAGAAAGAAAAGTGTGTTGGGTGGGAGAAAATTGGGGAATATTGATTTGGGCTGACGCGTTTGGGCCTGGGTTGTTAAGGTTGGGTGGAAGGAAAGGGAGGAGTAATTTGGGCAGCCTGGACCATATTGGATTTTTAGCTGAAAATGAGGAAAGGGGTAGTGGTTGGAATAGGGGGGTGGGCCTGGGAAGGTTAAAATTTGTGAAATGGACTGGTGGAAGGGAAATTTGGGCTGTTGGATAATTTGGAAAAAAAGGCCCAAGTGGTCTTTTAATAAAAATTGTCTAATCCTAAATAAAGATGAAATTCGGATTAATTTAAAACGATGTATTATTTAATAATTTGTTTTTAAATTGTAAAAATAGTATTTAAATCTAACCAGTTAAGTTTAATAGAATACTTACTAAACTTAACAATATTACTATTTTTCTTTTATATATATAGGATATATATATATAGTTATATATATATAGATATAATAT
This sequence comes from Solanum habrochaites, assembly GCA_027704765.1. Lineage (NCBI taxonomy): Eukaryota > Viridiplantae > Streptophyta > Magnoliopsida > Solanales > Solanaceae > Solanum > Solanum habrochaites. Next base: position 4,557,027 of record JAKWJA010002493.1, read on the forward strand.
ATATATATTATTTTTTTTTTTGAATACATCATAAAATATACTAATTATAGACAAACACATGTTAAAGTATATTATATCGAAAATTACGTTTTAAAAGTTGTTATTCGAAGACATAGAGTAACATAAAATCAGGGTATTTATATATCATAAATTTATAAAAACTAATTAATTTAAATTATTTGGAAAATTTAGGAAGCTCGATAATTAATTTATACCGATGCGGGTCAAAAATTCGGTGTCAACAGATGAAAGAGTATGGGTTTTCTGAATCTTGGACTAAAGAAATCATTTTGGTGGATTCTGTTATGCGTGGTATGGTTCACATTAATTTTGAACCGATTCTTATGTGGAAAGATGGAGAAATCTTAATTCAATGCGGGCAGAAAACTAGCTTCGTACAACCCAAAAATGAAGAGTTTTAAGGTGGTTTATATTTACGGTAAGGTCATTACAACGATCACATACCACTTCAAGGCTTTTATCGCCTCAAGAAGGGTATCATGACGGGACAAACCTTGAACTCACAAATGTTTATCAAATAGTGAAATAAACAGTGTATGAGTTGGAAGTGCCCCCCGTGATAGTTCTGAGAGAGTAAAGCTTCAAATGTATATATCTTGTAGGGGGGGGGGGTGAACATATACACTAACCGCTTACCCCCGTAGGTGGTGGTAAACGTTAACCACCCTGAAACTCTTCATTTTTTGGTAGTACAAAGCTAGTTTTGTGCGACTTTGAATAAAGATTTATCCATCTTTCCACATAAGTATCGATTCAAAATCAAAGTCAACAATACCCCGCGAAACAGAATTCAAAAAATTATATTTTTAGTGCAAGATTCAGAAACCCCATACACTTTCATCCAACAACAATATATGTACTTTCTTTGGTGTAGGAACAAAAGCTGCTAGCTATAAATTGGTAATAGATACAATAGAAATCTCAAGAAAAGACAAAATAATTATATATTCTGTTGAGTCTCCAAGTTATAACCTTAATATATATCTATAATATAGGATATATATATATATATATCTATATATATATATATATATAATAATATATAGATTATAGTTCCCTCAACGGCTAGCAACGACTAGTATAGGACTTTCATTAATTACTAAAAATATTAAGTTGGTTGTTAAGAAAATATAGGAAAAACTGTTTTCTATTAGCGAACGGCTAGTTGGACTTTCATTTAATTACTGAAATTATAAGTCGGTGTAGGAAATAATATTAGGAAGGAAAAAAAACTTTTGATATTAGCTAACGGCTAGTTATTTCATTAAATGGACTCTGGGCGGGTTACCTTAGTTTGAACTGCAAGTAGGCCTCATAGTCAATTTAGAGTTAGGGGAAAAGGGTCTTTCTTCTAAAATCCCTCAACTTTGTCATTTGAAGCTTGGATATACCCCTTTTTATGAAAGTTGCTCATATATACCCCTACTTGTAAACAAGGTTCAAATTTTATACCCTTTTCCTCTAACGAAAAATGAAAAAAAAATAATACATTTTTTTAATCTAAATTTTATTAATTTTTTTTCTAAAAAAATATAAAATCCATAGAGTAAAATTTACATTCTGCGTCGGAAACAGATTTTTTTTGACTTTTTTTGTTTCAATGACCAATTTATAATTATTATTTTGATAATCAAATTTATTTATGTTTCAATAATAATTCTTTGGAAAAAATTATTGTAGATGACCCAAATTTTTTCTCGAACGACGAAAAATTTAAATTACCAATACACACAAAACAAATAGGTTAATTTTTTATTCTTTAAAACTAAGGAATGAAAGGAAAAAAAACAAAATAAGAATAAGAAAATCAAATATTATTAATAAAAGAAGTCAAAAATAATTTATGTATGAAAAAAAAATTAAAATTATACCTTGGAACTTTGATAGAAGAATCATATATACCCCTACATAATTTTATTAAAAAAAATTAGAAGTTAATTTAAATATAATTTAAAACTAATTTTTTTAACTTCCGTTTAAATGAAGTGTATATGTGAGCCATTTTAAAAACGGCAGGGGTATATGTGAGCCGTTGGTATAACGGTAAGGGCATATATGAGCTACTTTTAGAACGAGGGGGTATATCAGCTCCAAATGGACAAAGCTGAGGGGGGTTGTTATATCAGACCTTTTCCCTTAGAGTCTACATTATGAAAGTGCCCGTCAATTCATAAGAAATAAAACCCTATTATATAAAACTAGCTCCCTTTTATAGGGTTTCTATAGAAAAAAAAAGTTGTCACTTTAGGCTGCGGATTCCTAAATATTGTATGAATCAGAGCATTAACATGAATCATATATTATTATTATAAGTGGAAAGCTCCAAAGTGAAAGTTAAATTATCATTTTGCACTTTTACTAAATTAAAAATTTGATAGTTCTAATTAAATACAAATATATTTCAATTACATTTTGGTAGAATTAAGTCCTTAAGCACTTTAATAATGTAAATTATTATTTTCTTGATCATAATCATAATTCTCATAATGGAAGAATTTGAAAAATTATGATTGATAAAACAATGTATCAAATCATCATCATATCATATATTATTAAAAGTGAGAAATTCTAAAGTGCAAAGTTGAATTACCATTTTACTCCTAAACTAAATTAAAATATTATGAATTATCTAATACTGATGATATCAATAGTAGCATGAATATCCTGTATTTAAATAGTCTCAAATAAATTAAATATCGAAATAATAGCGAAAGGATTATTAGGTTGATTGATGGATGATTACAGGGAAACGAGCCAAACAAATTTATTTGATAAAATAACAATAAGGCATATGGTTTCATATCCTTAAGAAAAAAAAAAAAAATGCATCATTTAACATTAATTTACAACTATATTTCTAGGAGTTTACTTTATATGGCATTTATGTGAAGTTTTTATACCATCTAAAATTATACTTTCAAATATTTGTTATAACAGTTTATTTCAATATGAGATAGAAATACATGAATCCAAATTATCAGCGAAAGCAAGAGGTTTGACTTCTGAGTCGAGCTCATCGCATCGGGCTTGCCTAGTGCGGTTTACCTCTTCTATGTGATTTACAAGCTATTGCATAGGAATAAGGTTTTTACCCTGTGCGTACCCAACAATTAAGTAAGGATTTCATGAGTTTTTTTTTTTTGGTTAAAATATCTTTAAATTTTGATCTCTTAAGCTTTCTTAGCTAATAATTTTCTTCATTCTTCAACTTCTTCGCTTTTTAGAGGTTTGACTTTCTCTTCAAAAACTTCCCTATATAAGGCCCTTATTTAAAGTCACACAGAAGAGCACTAAATTTGCAAATCCATTTGAGGTCATTTTCTCAATTTTCTGTTATTTATTTCTCTTCGAATATTTTTACTTTTTTGGTTAACTTTACCGATCTTCTAGGTACAAAAGAAAAAAAAAAATACCATTGTCATGAAGGAAACAACTGTTTAGGACTAGTACCATTAATGTGCATGGGATCAATGAGGACGTCATCGCATGTTGGATTCATATTGATAGATAGAGAATTGATGTTTGAAGTTTTTATAAAATTTTTATTCATTAGTAGGATTAGAAATATATAAAGATTATGATTTTTTTTATACACTGATAGTTTTATTTTAATGATGTAGATGAAGGATAATATCTTCCCGAAAATGTTTGGTGAAAAATGTTCAAGAATTTAAACTTTGGTATTATTTCATGTAAATTGGTTTCATTGTAAGTGATTTTTATGTTTATTCTTAAATTATTTTTTAATGTTTTCAAATTGGATATGAGATCTACGTGTAAAGTGCGTAATGAGAGATTATTGAGGATATGTTATATCGACATATTCATATCATTACATGTTATATTATCTTATTAGCTTTACAAATTTAACATTCAATTGTTATGGACTTTATTTAATGAGTATGATGTAAATGATAAAGTTAATATTGTTAATTTTGACATCTTTCTACATTAATAATCCAATAATAGTAGGATTAACGTAAACATGCAAACATGTTTGCTAATGGACTAGTTATTACTTACAAGTGAAGCTCCTAACTTAAAAATTTGAATTACTATTGTGCCTTATCTAATCCCTAAACTAAGTAAATATTAATATAAAATTAATTTAATATTAAATAATCATATTTTAATACATACATCGAAACACAATGGTTTAAATTTAATTAAGCTACATACTAAGTACTTAATTATAGTAGATTTATACTAAATAGTTAAATGCTTAAAAAATAAACGTAGGGAAAGTCAATTTGAAATGGGGACAATATTCATAGAAAATAACCCCTTTAAACAACTCTTTTCACCTTTCCTCTTATCTACTAATATTTAGTTATATATAGGGATCATGCAAAAGTAATTTTTCTTTACACTTGCCTCCATTGCTGTCAATTCCATTAGGGCAATTTCATGTACTTTTTTTGTTTTTAATATAATATTCTTTGATTCATAAATTAGAATGATATGAGTATCATGTTTTATTTTACCAGTTTTAGATTGATTTTTTTTGTTAAGGGGGAGAAGGTATCATCAAGATAACTAATTTCTTATGTATTTCTTTTTACAATATATATTGTTGTATTATTAAAGTCTTAAGAAGGATATGAATGTTGGTATTTGTCTTAAAAATGTTTAATTTTTTTTTTTTGCAATTCTTTACGATTATACGCTTTAATTAATCTCCTATGAAATATTGAATTTTATAAGATCTATTTTTATTAGTACTGAAATTACTAATTTATGAATTTTATATTCATTTTTTAAAAGGTACTTTGATAATATTTTTTTTCTTTTACCTGTCCATTTACTAGAAAGTTTAGCTTACATATTTGGGTTTACTTATGAGATGGGGGTAATTTAGAGATTATTAAGGATAATAAATGCATATAGATTTTTCATATTATTAGATGTTAGAGTAATATTATTATTGTTTCCATTATATTTCTTGCTTGACTGGCCAATGTAACTATCACGAACTATTATTGAAATTTATTAATGAGTAAAATATAAATTGGAAAAAAAAAAAAAAAAGAAAAAACAAATATTTTTAATTTCAACCATTTTCTATATAATAATTCAATTTTATAATAATTATACGGGACAAACGTGTGTTGCACATTTCAGAAACTAGTATTATTATAAGCGGGAAGGATCTAAGTAAAAAGTTGACTCACAATTTTACCCCTAGATTAAATTAAAATTTAAAAAAAATATTTAATAAATTAAATAAATTTGACATGATAGTTAATGCATACAATATTTTATTCATCTTCCTCTCTAATGAATGTGTGACAATTTATTCTTTTAAGAAAACTTCTATTAAATGATAATTTTGCTAAGATAATAACATATCCAACTCCCATCTAATTTTAATTTAAGCAGAGCATCATAAAGCATGGTAAGTGTTGAGGATTATTCATCTTCTAATAGTCGGTTTACATTTCAGTTTAAATGGTTTTGACTTTTGCCTTCCTCTGGTAATACTAATAATTATGTATAGTTTCTTATATCTTTTATTATTGTGGTACATAAATGAATAACTTACACTTTACCTCTTCTTTATGTTAGAGTTTTACCCCTATAAGAATTATTGACCCTTCTCATTTGAACTTGCAATGCTCCATACCTAAATCAGTTAAATTTATGTTAAATCAGTTTTGTGTTCAATTTATGTTTAACATTTACTATTTAGGTTGTGTATTTATGTATATATTATTTCTATGAAGAAAATAGTAATATAAGTTTTCTATGAAGTCTTTCCCAACAACAATTGGTTTCTTGGGAAATCCATATGATAAGATGATTATAAAACCCATGTTACATAGGTGTTGTATGATTTAATTTATTTCCAACACTCTGAACTTTTTGGGGGACCACACCCCTCAAAAATTTTTTATTGATTTTGGTTGGTGGTTAGCGATATATTATTTTATTTCTCGATTGAATAATAAAAATATTTGATCTAGACAATTATACAGACCTGAGTGTGATTATTAAACTAAAAACTCTATTGCCAGGTACGAAATCTTGATAAGCGGCTAAATTAAGCACCAAACTGTTGTTTGATATATCCTCTGTATTCTCCAATTAAACTTTCAGTTTAATTCATGGTCTCTCCTAGCAAGATACATCGAATCAAATGGAAGACTAAGCCCTCACGTTCATTAATGTTTTGAGATGTAGAAGAGAACTCATCTATTATAATCTCAAAGTCAAAGAAGTGTATAGGGAAAACACAAACACCGCTAGATTGAAAATCTCAACGGTTCTGTCTCGACACGTCTTATGTGCCGGCTAACTCAGGGTGTTGTGCAAGAGGCTGATGCTATAGGTGTGCTTTAGTAGGGGATAAGTCCAGTAGTGATATGGGTGTGTATAGATATGTGATCATTTGTTTAACGGTTAAACCATATATATAGCTCAATTTTTAAAATAATTTTATGTATAACATTTAGTTATAAAGATTACAGGTTGAATACTAATAATATAATAATAATATAATACTAATAATAATAATAATAAGAATTAATAATATAAACACCAACAACAAACAATAATAATAATAACGAATAATATGGGATAAAAAAAACACGTGCGAAACATGTGCCGGGCTAATAATATAACACAATGACTGTGAATGGTGAATTATAACATTTTATTTTTAAATTTAATTCTATGTTATAGGATTTTCGGAAGATAGTTTTTTCTTTTCAATTTTTCTATGCAACCTATAAAAAATACTTAAACAGATTCCATGCGAAGACCATTAATGGACAATAAACATATATCAGAAGTGGTTAGATTGCATCTTTACTTTCTTGGTGGGTGGTTAGACAATAAAATGCAGCTTATAAATTGGGAACATATACAAAGAATCTCAACAAAGATATATAAAAGAATATAATATTCTCGAAGTTTCTAAAGTGATAACTTATAGATATAGTTCCCTCCAAACTGCTAGTAACGATCTAGTTTTAGGACTATATTATTTACTAAATACTAAGCTGGTGTAAGAAATAATATTAGGCAAAAAAAAATTAATATTAGCTAACGACTAGTTAAATTTCAATAAATACTTTCAATTAGTTATTTTAGAGGATCACACTATATAAGAAAGTCCAGCCATTCCATAAGACCCAAACCTTATAAACTAGCTCACTTTTTGTTCAAACGAAAGTAACAATCATGGATGTCCAAAGCTCTAAGCTTTTCAAGGGAGACTGGGAAGGAAGTAGAATCTCTCATGTCACGACGATTATGGACCTTCATATAATGGTTATGGTTGACATTCTTTCACGGTTGCCAATCAAGTCAATTTTTTGTTGAAAGATTGTTAAGCTCTGGTATCATCTTCTGACTTCCGACCCTTTGTTTTGGAAAATGTATTACAAAAGATCATCTTATTTTCCCAGCACTTTAATTTTGATAAATCACTCAATCCAGTTACTTGTGGAACTCAAAGATGATGTTTCTCACCCCCTAAACAAAACCATTCTGTTGAGTCCTAGGTTTCACCTCCCCCCAACTTTATTTTATGAACAAACACTTGATTATTAATTATTCATGTTAATGGGTTCATTTGTTGTTTTAAATGGTTGAGCATAGCGTAAAATCATTTGTTTACATTAGCAATCCTCTTTTGGCGTGAATATTTCGAGGGTTAAATTTCCCGGAATGGACAAAAAGAATTGGACTGGTTTTGTTGCTTATGCATTTGATTCATGTGAAATTGAAAAACTATAGAATTATAAGTATGAGATAGTAGTAGTAAGTTTGTAGGGACGTCCACATATATCAGCGTTTGGAGGTTTATGCTCTTAGATTTGATGAGGAATTGAGAAAATTGTGGGTTGAAGGTTCCAGAACCTCTATGCGGGACCATGTTTGTAAGGGGGCTAATGTAAATGGTGGTTGTTCATGGTTGAATTCGGGCAAAAAATGCACAGGATTTATCCTTTAACAGTTGGGACAGAAGAGGTGAAGGTCACTTTAAGCTCCGCGTGGTCTGACAACGTCATCCACGGCTTCTGACACTAGTAGAATTAGGAATTGTCTATGTTGTGTGATCATACCTTACCAAGTGAGTTACGTTGATATATTGTGGATGTGAAAGAGTTGATGGAAAAGAGTATGAACTCGCTGGCCTGAAATCTTGACCTAAAGATTCATCTGAAAGGACCACTATTCGAGCCATGATATTCAGTTTGTGGATAGATTTATATACCAATCTCAACTTGAAAAAATGTAGAAATATTAATGCTAAGGTATCGTGGTACACATGTACAACCCAAAAGAAAATAAGTTTATGATGGTTAAGGTGTACCTTGGATTTGTATGGACTAGCTACATCTCAAGTTTTTACTCACTCAAGACTGTTATTGGGGAAAATTTACAAGTCTCATATGCTTATCCGAAGGTTAAAATAGTTTAAATATTTAATTTGTCTTATTTCCTCCTTTATATTATGTTTTGCTACTATGTGTCATCTAGCTTAATGACCGGTCAAGTTTTACTATTTTACGAATGCTTTTGAGTTATGATATGTCAACTTTTACTGTTTAATGGATACTTTAGAGTTATGGTAGTACAACTCCGTCTCTACAAGCGCACAGAACATATTTTTAATTTGTAAATAAACTTGATCTTTTTGTTCACCATTTTGGATTGTTGCGTTACTCTTTAATTTGTAAATAAACTTGTCTTAGTGAATCATATTTTTAATTAATTAGTTCCGGACACGTGCTTAGCACGTGAGTTATGGAAAACACTATATATGGTATGTTAAGAAAATCACACTACAATAAGTATCACAAACTATTCAACAAAAAAATATACAATTCTGGATAATGAACGATATCAATCTATTGTTTTTATACAAATATATAACCCTAAAAATTAAAAATAACTTTATAGAACATTAGAACAGTTGAAAACGTAATAATAATAGTGCACAAAGCCTATCAACTGAAAGAACTTGCGGAAATCAGCTTCCTAAAAAGATTACACTAATTACTTGTATAGCGTAAAAAAGAACTTTCATTACACCACACTAGAAATTAAGGTTGTTCAAAATTATTTTCTAATAATAACATGTGATTATAAAAGTCATTGTCAAATAATGATATGAGAATTTTTCTATACTCTATAAGAATAGAGGGGATAATAAAAAGCAAGGAAAAGGCAATATGCACAAAATTTTATCTTTTGTTACTAACAAATATCATACTACGATACCTCACTCTAATTAAAGACTTGCATTACATATTTACATTATATATGGATATATGAAGAAAAAGAAAATAAATTTCACAAAGGTTACAAATTTAATGGTGGGGGTTGTAAAAATTTGTAAATTATATATAAAAGGAATGAAAACTACGGAGATTATTAAAAACATAAGTTTTAGCACTGAAGAGGTGCGAATTATTGAAACGTGACCTTTTAATATAGAAAAATGATGAAATATCCAAATTAAAAAAACAACAAAACTTCTATATCATATATATGCAAAGTTAATTAGAGCCTCAATACCTACATGTGAAAATCAGGAACACATATAAACTATTTATAATAGCTAAGATTTCTATCAATTTCAAGACCTATGGACATATTAAGAATACTTGTGATCTCAAAAGAAAGGAGAAAAAATAATAGAATGTTAAATGGTAATTGATCCATGTTTTTTTGGATGATGACTTATCATTCAATCAAATGTATCATTCAATCTTATTGGAACTACGGTCAAGTGATAATGATAATCTCAGATATTTAAAATAGTACATAATTAATATAATTTTTACAAAGAATATGTATTTATGTGTCACAGTAGACTACTAATTGACTTTCTACCGATATATTAATCAATCTCATTGTTATTGGCCTTTCATTTTGTCATAACCACACCTATAACAATGATACTGACAATCGAAAATCATTCCAAAAACTACCCATGTAAATAAATATGTACCAATTCTAAAAAGTTGAAACTAAATAATCACAAAAGAAATTTGATAGGAACTTATTGTAATTACCAGTGATCTTGAATAAAAATGAAATGATACAAAAGAATGCATAATCGACAATATTATTTTTAATAAATCCACTATCATGACGCCTTTCATCGTCTATTACAACTCTTAGTTTTCTTTCTTTATTAAAGCAATAAAGATCCAAACTTCGTAAAAAGTGAAAGAAACTCTTAATAAATCTCACTCTATTGAAACAATAAAAGTCCAAATTTTGTAAACAGTGAAAGACCCTTCGTGTGTGTGTATATATATATATATAAGTATTTACTGAAATTAATGTGTATTTACATTTTTTTCCACAAATATTATTACTTTATAAGGATATTTTCGTAATTCAACTTTTAACTCGAGTGCTTCTCACTTATAATAATATATGATTAACACATTTTTTCACTTATTAATAAATCACTTAGCTGCTTTTTGTTCATTGAGATCAGAAGGAAGAGACTGCCATGGACCTTCCAAATGTGATTACAGTGGAAACTATCAAGATTGCCAATCAAGCCTATTTTTTGATCCACGGTTCGTGGGTCATCTTCTGTGGCTCCACATTTAGAGAACTTTTCATTAGGTTTTGGAACTTCAACTCCCTGAACTCATCGACGGATGTGCAGGACGACCCGTGGGTCGACCTACATTCCGTCAGTCTCTCGTAGTTCCACACTTGGGGCAAATTCCTGATGATCCATCCATGCTTGCCCATCAACGGGCCGTCCACAAGACCTATTGTCTATAGGTCACTCCTGGGTGGCTACTACTGCAAGAATTTCAGTTTCATCTCCATCACTGCTTCCCCTATTTGCTTGCAGAACACGATATACCACATTATGTCTATAACAAAATAGCCCTAGACACACACAACAACTTTTAAATGACATATATCAAATATCATATCAACTCACGGTAGATTATTACTCTCTTAGAGGCCATGTCCGCTACGAAAAGGTATTAAAATCTTATTAATATGGACAAGTGTTCATTTTTAATTGGACATATTTATAATTAATTAGTAGAGATGGTTAATGAACTTTAAACTTAAATTGATAATTTTAAAAATTAAATTTCTTTTTTTTTCTTTTTCATTTTTTACTCAAATACATTACTTGAATTTCACTAATGAGAAACAAATTGCATATGAAGGATTTAATTTAGGCAAGATATAAAGAGAATAATTTAAATTCGAGTCTTTTAAAAAAGTTTCATCAATAATTTAAACTAGTCATCCCTTCCTCCTCAATCTCCATATCGATAATCATACCCCTACACCCCAACCTCTCACCTCACCCCCGCCCCGCCGCACCCCCCGCCCACTACCGTTTGCCGCCGCTTTAGTTCTCTAACATTAATATGACAACCTACCCCAACCCAACCTCCATGCCGCTTCAGTTCTCTAACATTAATAAGACATCCTACTCCAACCCAACCTCCATGCCGCTTCAGTTCTCCATCAATAACATTAGTGGCCGAGCCATAAATTTCTTAAAGGGTGGTGTCCAAAAACTATCAACTTGTTTATATTAGTTCCCCAAAATCGGTTTATTTAAATCATTTCGTATATCATTTGATTGTATATATTCTTTTTTTTTTTCGCGAAGTGTCCCCCTTCACACTATAGGCTACGCCACTGAATCACACCCTCCCTCCTTCTCTTCCACTTTCTCACTTCAATCAAACCTTTTCGTTAACCCAAATTCAATCAAAAAAAATGATCTCAATTTTGAATTTTCCTCAAATCAGAGTTCACAATTTAGCTTTTTCTTCGATGGAGATTTTGGGACCATGTTTATGAATATTTTTTGGATGATTTCGATTGAAAGTAGAATAAATTGATGGTAGATATTGAATCATGTGTTAGTGATGGATACATTTGGTAGTGGCCATATTCTAATTTCATGGTGAATTGTTAGAGTTGTATGGTCAATAATGCGGATTTAGCAGTTATGGAGTGAGTGCACTGATAAGAAGAAAGAATCAAATGGACATGGAATTTTTATATTTTTTTATATCTGATCATATATTGATGTGGCGCTGACATAATGATGACTTGGAGGCGAGTGTAAAACACCTCCCATCATGTGAGTGACTATATAAGTTTTAGGATGTGTTAAGGGTGCGTTTATTATACTTAAAAATAATTCAAAGATAATAAGACTCATGTATAGTTAAAGTGTGTCATTCAAATTTGCTTATAGTTGAGAGGGATATTTATATATTTTTCCAATAAAATATAATAATTTGGAGATACGGACTAGAAGCAAAAAAAATCTCACTATTTTGAAATAGTTTCAGAACCCCACTAGTTGTAAATGGGAATCATCGCTTTGGTTTTAGGAATATAAGTCCTTTTGTGCTTGGTGCATGTAGCGTAGCTAGAAATTTCAAGAAAAGGCTCCAAATTTTAATAGTAAGATTAAAAAAAAAAAACAGCTAATAACTTAGATTTCAAACAGGGTAATCAATTTAAAAACCAATATTTATTAAATTAAAAATTTTTTAATCGAAGTACAAGTGTATAATTTCAACTAACCGTCCTAAAAACCTTTCACAAGTCATTTTTAAATATACTTCATTGCCGAGAAAGGTGCTTGATTGCAGTAGCAATTGACAAAAGCAAAACAAATTTCACTAAGCGAAATATAATTTAAGTTAGTGGAGGAGGGATTCGAACATGGGTCTAATTAGAGAAAAAAAGAACACTCGTGCGGGGAATCAAACGGGGGCAAAGAGTAGGATTCTGCTAGCTATTACCAACTCCACTATGCATTACTTTATTATTTTAAGAGGTCCAAATTCTATATATACAAATATAAAGTCAAAAATTTACGGATATATATAATATAATTTTTCGACAAAGGGAATTCAATTGGACATCTTGAAGCCTACGTGGCTTTATCCCTGTTTTAAGGCTATAATTATTGTTTTAATATATAGAGCCCCGAATACCATGTCATTAGCGAAACCATGCGCCACGATTACTTTGTATATGTCAAAACAAGACAAGGAAAATATTAAATTAATTTCAAAAAAGAAAATTCCACTATATAGTAATCCTGAAAAAAAAGAAGAAGACATAATTAGAACTAATTAAATAAGGAATAATAATTAAATACGTCTTATTAGTAATAAGGCATATTATTCTCCTAATCAAAATATAATTCCTCATACAGACGGAATATATTGTTTTAATAAACAAAAAAGGATTATTATGGACACCGAAAGGGATTGCAAAAAAAGAATCTCTAATGTCACCACCATTATGGACCTTTCGAGTGATATTATGTCGGAAATTCTTTCGAGATTATCAATCAAGTCCGTTTTTTGTTGTAAGATGGTTTGTAAAATGTGGTATAATCTTTTAACTTCCGAACCATCATTTTTTATTATGTATCAGCAAAGATCATCAACTAATTTTCCGAGCCTTTTGCTTTCGGTTAAATTAGCTCTGATCTTTTTCTTTTCGAACTCAATGCAATGATTTCCTCACCCCTACAGATAACATTGGTTGACAGCCCTAAGTTTTCATATCCCTTCATCGATTTGAGATAATTGTGTTCGTGTAATGGGATTTGTTTGTTTGTTTTGGATCGTATAGTTAACTACTCATTCGTGTTTACCTTAGCAATCCTCTTTTGTGCGAGTATTACAAGGTTAAAATGCATCGGCAGAAGGAAAGAAACCATGTTGCTTTATGCATTTATGGCTTTATGAAGCTCTGGACACTATAAAGTAATTGAGATCCGTCCTTGCATTTTTAAGGGTATCCAAGTGGTTGCGTATCAGAGTTCGAGGTTTATACATTGGAGTTGATGAAAAATGGAGCTTCAATCCACTACTTGACTCTAGTACGAGTTGGGAGAATTGTCTATGTTTATGTGATACTAACCACAGTCAGTATGTTGATATATGGTGGATGAAAGAGTATGGAATAGCTGAATCTTGGACTAAAACTCGCATTTTGAAGGATACTATTCAACCAAATATCCGTTGTGATAGATTTATACCAATCTCAACTTGGAAAGATGGAGAAATATTGATGCAAAGGGATCGTGCCACACAAATAGTTTCTTACAACCCAAAAGAAAAGAAGTTTACGAAGGTTAGAGTGTACCTTGGATTTGAAGCGTCTAGGTACATCCCAAGTTTTTACTCACTCAAGACTATCATTGGGAAAAATTTACAAGTCTCATATACTCATCCGAAGATTGACTTAGTTTAGAGATTTAATTTATTTATCTTATTTCCTCCTGGATATTATGTTTTTTCTTCTATGTTTCTCGTGTAATCTATCTTAAGACCTGTCAACATGCTTTTAATTTATGTCAAGTCCTAATGAAACATTCGTTGTTTTGTTCACTTCCCTACGCCACTTGTCTGAATAAAGCAACTCCATGAATAAAATGTTGGCCTTATGGCTTTGTTTTAACATCTCGTACGCATCTGCAGAAACAACAGGTTTGCTTGTTTTCTTCTTATGAACAAGTAAATGCTTTTCTGCGGAAAAAAAAACATTCAGAAACTTTAGTGAATGACAGATATGGCATTCTACAAAGATCGATTGGATACATCTCGTCATCTAATTGAACTAATGTTGTCCTATGTAGAATCGGATTACCTCTTAAAACCATGTCACCGAATCAAGTGACCAATACTTCCCACTATTGGTTTTTTTTTACCGAATTATTTATACTCGATTCAAATGGAGGGATGTGAAACTTAGGGCCTCAACATCAATCAAGTCTGCTTAGCTTGGACGAAAAATTTATTATACTCGAGTTTTGCTTATGCATGTTTTCCCCCCCCCCCCCCCCCTTTTTTTTTTGCTGTTGTGAATCATCTAGGCAGTATAAAGTATTGAGACAAGTAGTTATAATTTTGACAGACATCCACAACGTATCAGATTGGAAGTTATAACGTTGGAAGTGTGATTGAAAAAAAATGAGATATGTGGCGAGGGCTCCAGAACTGCTAATGTGTAATCATTTTAGTA
The DNA here is from genome assembly GCA_027704765.1 of Solanum habrochaites. NCBI lineage: Eukaryota > Viridiplantae > Streptophyta > Magnoliopsida > Solanales > Solanaceae > Solanum > Solanum habrochaites. The sequence goes on from JAKWJA010002493.1 coordinate 4,572,060, forward strand.
CTTCGACGCAATGGGTGTTTGTGAATTGGATGAATTCCGAAAAAAACTGACAGCATTTACTCCTTTATCAATAGGACGGAAGAGGTAAAGTCCCTATTAGCTTCGCGTGGTCTGGAGACTTCATCCTCCTGCTTGATGCTAGTAGAGTTGGGAAATTTTCTACGTTTGTGTGATAGTAACGATACTCAGTATGTTGATATATGGTGGATGAAAGAGTACGGAATATCTGAATCTTTGACTAAAGATTGCATATTGAATGATCTCATTCAACAGGATATCAAAAAGAAGTATAACTGGTTAAGGTGTTATCCTGATTTGCTGGGACTAGCTAACATGCCAAGTTTTTACTCACTCAAGACTATCATTGGAGAAAATATCTGAAGTCTCATACACTTGTCCTAAGATTGGACATAGTTTAGATATTTAATTGTCCTTAATTATTCTTCTGGATTATGAATGTTTTTCTCTAATGTTTCTCGTTGTAATTTAGATATAGACCCTGTCGACTAATTATAAACCCCCAACTTTGTCATTTAAGCTGATATATAGCCCCTTGTTATGAAGTGGACTCCTATATACTCCTATTTATAAACAAATGGCTCACATATACCCTTTTCCTATAACGGAAAGAAAAAAAACAGATAATTTTAAATCTTGATTTTTTAATTATTTTTTCTACAATATATAATCTTATATGAAGTAAATTTTAATCTTCGTCAAACAGACTATTTTTGACGTTTTTTTTCTTTCAATAACTAATTTAGAATTATTATTTTTGATAATCAGATTTATTTATGTTTCACTACTATTCTTGTACACTTATTGTAGAAGGACCAAATTTTTTTTCTAAATTTTTTTCTTCTTTCGAATCAAAAAACAATACAATATAGACAAAAAAAATAGTAATTTTTTTTCTTTAAACTAAAGGAAATTGAAAAGAAGGAAAAATGGTCTGATATCCCCTCAACTTTGTCATTTAATTTTAATTATACCCCCTGTTATGAAAGTGACTCATGTATAACCATATTTTTAAAACAAGTGACTCACATATACCCTTTTTCTCTAACGAAATGAAAAAAAATTTAATCTAAAATTTTTGATTTTTATTTTCTAAGAAATATAATCCATATTAGTTAATTTAGTCTCGTCAAATATTTTTTTGACTTTTTTTGTTTCAACTGATTAATTTATATTATTATTTTTGATAATTCACATTTTATTTAATGTTTCATTAATATTCTTGTAAAACTTTTGTCGATGACAAAATTTTTTTCTTCGAATTACGAAAATGAAATACATACACACCAAAACATAAGTTTTAATTTTTGTTTTCTTTAAACCTACGACTGATCATAAAAAACAAATAAGAATAAAGAAATTCAAATAATTATCAGCAACCATCAAAAAATAATTTATGTTGAAAAAAATTAAAATATACCTTGAACTTACTAGAAGAATCATATATTACCCCTAATAATTTTTTTAAAAATATTAGAAGTAACAAAACAAATTTAAAACTAATTTTTTAACTTCGTTAATGAAGGGTATATGTGAGTCTTTTGGTAACGGCAGGGGTATATGTGAGCCGTTTTGTATAATGGTAAGGGCATATCTGAGCCACTTGTTATAACGAGGGTATATCATCTCCAAATGAACAAGTTTGAGGGCATTTAGACCCTTTTCCCATGAAAGAAGAAAAAATAATAAGAATAAGAAGCCAAATAATTATAATAAAAGAAGTCAAAAATAATTTATGTATTTAAAAAAATTAAAATATCACCTTGAACTATTGATAAGAAATCATATATACCTCTAAAATAATTTTTTTTTAAAATTAAAAACATAAATATAAGTTAAAAACTATTTTTTAAAACTTTCGTTAAGTGAAAGGTATATGTGAGTCATTTGGTAACGGCAGGGGTATATGTGAGCCGTTTGTATAACAGTATGGGCATATATGAGCCACTTTCATAACGAGAGATATATCAGTTCCAAATGACAAAGTTGAGGGGTATATCAGACTCTTTCCCATGTTTTTATAGATGCTTTTGAGTTATGGTAGTACAACTCTGCCTCAATAATTAAGCCGGGGATACCTTGTCCCATTTTAACGTTATTCCTTATGTTTCTATTCATTCTGCACTTGTCTGAGTAGAACGAACTAAGGAACAAAATGAGAACAGAGAAAACATGGACGAGCTCGAGCACGAGATGTCTTCATGCATTTTTGTGGCATAAGCAAAACTTCATAAGCGTAAGCTATTTTCGTCATATATGGGCATTCTATAACTATATAAAAGAGATCAATAAATGCATAGAAGCAGCAAGAAAACACTACTCCACCTTTCTATGCTTTCAAGTGCAGCAGTGACCCTGAACTTGTTATCGAACTAGCCAATTTAATTACCACCAACAGTATAATTCAAGAAGACATAAAGATGAAAAAGGCTAATATTACCTCCAACAACATAAATAAGGAAGACATAAAGAACAAAAAAGTAAATTTACCTCCTAACACAACAACCATAATTCCAGAAGAATCAATAGAAAAAAAATTACCTCCCAACGTGTATAATTCAGAAGACTAAGATAAAAGGCTAAATATTACCTATCCAACTGTATAAATCCAAAAAACATAAAGAGACAAAGTAAATCATTACCTCCAACAACATAATTAGGAAGACATAAAGAGAAAAAGTAAATATTCCCTTACCCTCCAACACAGTATAATTCAGGAAAACTAAAGCATAAAAACGTATAATTAAAAAACTCAACTGTATCTAGAGACATAAAGAGAAAAAAAGGTAATCCTACCTCCACGGTATAATTCCCAAGAGCCTAAACGAGAAAAATGTAAATATTACCTCCAACCACATAATTCAAGAGACCATAAGAGAACAAAGTAATTTACCTCCAACACAATAATGCAGAAGACATAGATAAAAAAATGGTAAATATTACTCCAACAATATAATTCATGAAAGACCTAACAGAGACAGGTAATATTACCTCCAACTACATAATTCCAGAGACTAAAGATACAAATGGTAATATTACCTCCGGCAGTATAATTCAGGAAGACATAAAGAGACATAAGTAAATATTACCTCCAACAACATAATTCAGGAAGACATAAATATACAAAAATAAATATTACCTTCAACAACATAATTCAGGAAGACATAAAGAGAAAAAAGTAAGTATTACCTCCAACAACATAATTCAGGAAGACATAAAAGAGAAAAAAGTAAATATTATCTCCATCAACATAATTCAGGAAGACATAAAAATAAAAATGGTACCTATTATCTCAAACAGTATATTTCAGGAAGACATAAAAGAAAAAAAGGTAAATATCCTTACCAACGTATAATTTGATTAAGACTAAAGAGACAAATGTAATATTTACCTCCATGTATATTTCAGGAAGAATATCAGAGAAAAAATATATCTTTTACTCCAACAGTAGATTCAGGAAGACATATAAGAATCAAAGGGTAGAATATTACCTCCAATGTATAACTTCAGGAGACCTATAGAACAAAACAGTAATATGACCATCCAACAACATAATTCAAGAAGACATAAGAAAGAAAAAAGTAATATTTACCTCCACAACATAATTCAGGAAGACATAAACATAGTGGTAAATATGACTCCACAGTAATAATTCAGAAGACAATAAAAGAGACAGATAAATTTACCTCCAAACACATGATTCGGAAGACATCAAGAGACCAAGGTAAAATATTACCTCCAACCGTATAATTCAGGGTCTGCAACACATAGAGAAAAAAGTAAAATACATAAACTCAAAGAAAGTTATCATTATTATCGTTGTCCCCTCGCTCTAAAAAGACCTATTCCGTGTCCCCACTTTCACTACCCTTCAGAAACCGTCATCTTTGTTGTTCGTGTAATGGATTTCAGTTGTTGTTGAGATTCGATTTTTATGGAGAACATTCAAGTTTACATTTATATCCTTTTTTTAGTCAAGTATTTCGAAGTTTAAAGTTTGCCTGAAAAGGAGATGATGCTAATCAAGTTACTTATGGATTTTGTCATAGCGAGAAGGAGTATTGAAGGTTAGTAGGTAAAGCACAGTGTCATGTCGCCACCACATCATGTTTAAATTTTGGGCGTCCAACAGATGGCGGAAGTTCTAGAGTTGGGGAGGTTTTTGCGAACCTCTAGAACCTTCTAGATTATCAAGAAGCTAGAAAGTCTTTGGAAAGTCTTAGAAAGTGTAGACTTTTCTAGAACAGGGACCAAAGTGTAAATAAGTAAGGACTTGTAAGTAATTTTTATTTACACTTTAGCCCCCTGGGAAGTAGTATAAATAGAGGGGCTCTCATTTGTTAATCAACCAAGCAAGTTGTAAGCAATCTTCCAAGCATAATACAAAATCCTTCTTCAAAGCACTCTTTCTTGTTCTTTCTAAGTCTTTCAAAGCATTCTCTTAGCGTTCCAAGTCTTAAAGGCTTCCATGAACTTACAAGATCTTGAAAGATTAGTGAGTAAGTCCTTGAGGACCGCACGGTGTCTTAGGAAATACTCTAAGTCAATTTATATTGAGAAACATTCTATTTACATTTGTAATCATCTTTTAGATGAGTATTTCGAAGTTAAATTGCCTGAAAGGGAGATGAGTGCTAATCAAGTTACTTGTGGATTTTGTTATAGCGAAGTCTCTAGAGAGTATAAAGTATTGAGGTTAGTAGTTAGAGAGCATATTCACATATCAAATTGACAGATTTATACTCTGAGTTTGTGACAATGGCGGAATTGGGGTGACACCATATCCCATGTCCTACACGGTATAATTTTTGCTAGGTTTTTGTCAATGGGATGCTCTTCCATTAGATTCATAAACGAAGATGATGATAGCATTTACACTCCTTTGATAGTGTGGCTGCTGCTTGGCGGGAAAAATCAGTCTGCTACCAAGAACCCCCTGGTCATGGAAACTCCATTATGTGCCTCGAAGATAGTAGAGGTGGGAAATTGTATGTGTTTGACTTATAATAACATTAGACGGTTCGCTAAAACTGATATCCAGTTGATGAAAGAGTATGGGGTTGCTGAATCTTGGATCAAAGATACCATTTTGGTGAATTCTATTCCGCGGAATTTCCGTCAATGTAATTTAAACCCAATATTAATTTGGAAAGAAGGGGAAATCTTGATTCAGAGTTACAGAAGCCTAGATTCATACAGACCCGAGTCGAAGAGGTTCATCTGGCTTAAAGTTTACGGTGATGTCAGTGCAGCGACTAGATACATCCCAAGCTTTTACTCACCCAAGACTATCATGGAGGACAACTTTCAAGTCACAAATGTTTATCCAAAGACTAAAATACTATATAGTATTTTTTTTATCTTATTTCCTCCGCAATATATATGATGTTTTCCTTTAGTGCTTCTTATATAAAATTTTATTATTTTGTGGATGCTTTTGAATTCTGGTGTATATATTGATGTCCATTTTAACATTGCTTAGTTGATTGCTTTGCAAAGTCAACAAAGTTGCATTTCTTTTATTCATTTTATAATAACACACATCAACAACTTGTACGATAAACCTACAATAAAAGTAGGATACAGTGTAAAACTTCTATAAAACGGCAGGTGTGAAAATAAATAAAATTGTTGATATACCAAATAAAGAAAAAAAGTAAAGACAAAATGAGAAGAAAAATGTTAAAGTACAGACATCATCACACCAAATAGATTCGTTAAACAATACAATGGAATATTTCATTCAACATTGCCTAATGATTGAATTTAAACATAATGTCACTTAATTTGAGTAATAATAAAATAACCTAATTTAAAATTAAACTAAATCCCATGCAATACACGTTACTCTTTTGAACAGTTGTTTTTTTTTTTCCGAGACATTTCCGCAAACTCTATATCATTTTCACTTTCCTACAAATGTAGTATCATCCTCCTTACTTAATAAGGTAAGGGAGAAGGTATTTAAAAATTTTCAATGATAACATCTTAAAAAGGTAAATATTTTATGATCTCCTAATTCAAATGGCTTAAATAAGGGTAAATATTAAAGAAGTCCTTATTTTATTATTATATTAGTATTATTATTATTATTATCTATTATTTTCCATTATTATTATTATTATTATTATTAATTTTTGACTTTGAGAAGTCATCCAAAAGAAGTAAAAGTATCAGTTAATTTTTTTTCCTTAATAGTTTTTCATAGAAGTCACCACTGTATCTAGTCAAGGTCTAATATCTATATTCTGAAAGTTGCAATTGACCAAAACCCCTCAAACAAAAATTATTTTGTTCAAGGAGTGACAACCATGTACATCAAAAGCTCATCTTGCAAAAGAAGCAGAAATCTCAATGTCCCAAGGATGAGGATTATGGATCTTCCTTTGATGATTTTGATCGACATTCTTCAAGCTTGTCCAATTGCCATTATTCCAATGTAAGACTGTGTGTAAACTTGTGGTAATAATTTTTATCTTACGACCCTTTATTGTTAAATTAGCAACCAAGATCCCCCCCCCCAAATAGTCCCTTGCATTTTTCTCCTCAGCGATTGTGTTGGGTCAATCCGTCGTTTCTAGCAATCAAACCAGATATAGTTCCTTATGCTCACCCATTTTTAAACAACCCATTCAATTGACCCCTAAGTTCACTACCCGCCAGGGAGCGTGTTTTTAGTGGTTTTTGTAAGGATTTACTTGTTTCGTGAATGACTCGACGAATATTGATCAGAACCATTCTCTTTATATTGGTAATCCTCTTTTGGGGGAATATTTTGAAGTTAAATTGCCTAAATGGGAGATTACTGACTGTGGTGTTACTTATGGATTTTGTTTTAGCAAAGCGTCTGGAAAGTATAAGGTATTGAGATTAGTAGTTGGAAAGCTTACTAAAGTATCAGGATTGGAAGTTTATACTGTTGGAGTTGGTGAGAAATGGAGAAATGTGGGTAAAATTCCATGTCCTGCATGCTATAAGTTTGGCAAGGTTAATATCAATGGTGCTCTTCATTGGATGGATAGCGAAAAAAATGACATCATTTACTCCTTTGATATTGAGACAGAGAAGGTCAAGTCCCTGCCAGCTTCCACCCGGACGGTAAATTCCACCCTGGAACTTGAAGCTATGTAGTAGAGTTGGGTAATTATTTATGTTTTTGACTGATTATTCAAGCCCTAATATTGATATTTGGCGGCTTAGAAAGAGTATGGTTTCTGAATCTTGGAACTAAGATCCATTTGGTGGTTTCTATTCCGCGTGGTATGGGTATCCTTTTAAAGTTTTGAACCGAGACGTATGGGTGAAAGATGGAGAAATATTAATTCAGTGCACAAAGCTAGCTTTGTAATGACCCAAAAATGAAGAGGTTTCAGGTTGGTCTATTTTTAACAGTGATGTCCATTACAGCCATACATACATTCCAAGCTTTTCACCTCACTCAAAACGGTCATGGGGGACAAATTTCAAGTTCAATGTTTCTCCAAAGAACCGGATGTTTAGAGTGGTTTGTGGTTATCTTACTTCCTCCGTGATATTATGTTTTGCCTTGTTGTGCTTCTGAGATAAAACGTTTACTATTTTATGGGATGCTTGCTGAATTCTGGATGATAAATCTTAATCAGCTTATTTACTATTTTGATTATGAATATATTTGATGAAATTGATGGGTTTTTTGAAATCAGATGGGTTTTCTGTTTTTCTTTCTATGTATTATATTAAGATAACTAAGCATAGGGTGACCAAGCGCAAATGATCGATAATATTTTTAAAAAAATTAAGAAATTGTCCAAATTGTGAGTGGAGTTGTTGAACTGGCAATAACCATTATTGAACCTTAGCTCTAACTCCTTCCATTTCTTTAGAACTGTACACTCTTCATTGCATTTTTGTGTTACTTTATCATCCATCATGTCTAGAACTTCAACTTTTTTTTCCTTTAATTTTGTATAAACCGCCAACACCTAAGCCATTATTTATAAAGAACATATGGGGAAATTTGATAGAATCTCAGTCAAGAATCACTCTTTAGATACGAGGAAATTATTTATAACAAAACGAAATGAAATCCAAGAAATTCTCAAATAACAACATAGATTTTAATTATGTCAACTTTATATAAAGATATTTCACTCATGTTTCTCATTAGACTTCATTAAATACATACCAATTTACTTACTCTTCTTCCTTTATATATCCTGCAAATCAAATTTATTATGTCCAACTTTATATAAAGATATTTGCGAGTCCGAAGCCTAAAAGGTATAAAATATTAACAAAAATTCCGAAGTATATAAAATTTTATATTAACCAAAACGGTGAAATCGCTGGAACAACAGCGATTACTCCACCGGAAAAAGCAAAATCGCTACTACTGCAACGATTTTGCAAAAATGTAATTTTTTTTTTAAAAATCAAATTGCTACCTAGCACAGGCGATTTTTCATTTTTTTCATTTTTTTTAAAAATCTGGAAATCGCTGCACTAGGCTGCGATTTTTCAAACAAAAAAAAAATGGATATCGCTTCCTAAGGCAGCGATTTATAAAAAAAAAATCGCTGCTTATAAACTTTTTAAAAAATGAAAAACGCTTTCCCTAGGCAGCGCTTTTCTTTTTGTTAGAAAAAAATTAATTTTTAAATTTTAAATTCTATTTGAACTCAAACATCATTTTAAATTTAATTCCAATTATACTCATTTTTTAGTAAGAAAAATATTTTTGTTACCTTACCTTTCTTAATTTTTTTAAATAATGCATATTTTCTTGTAAGCTATGTTATTTTAAATTTAAAAAAATATTTGAAAATCACTGAACTTTGTTTTTCCTACGATTTTCTTAAAAGATTTTTTTTTTTTTGAAAAAAGTGTTTTTTTGAAAAATCGCTGCCTAGGTTGTGATTTCCATTTTTTAATTTTTTTTTTTTAGAGCGATTTTCATAAAAAAAAATTATAAAATCGCTGCCTAGGCAGCAATTTCCATATTTTATTTAACTTTTTTTTATAAAATCATGCCTTGTAGCAATTTAAATTTTTTTAATTTTTTAAAATCGCTGCAATGGCTGCGATTTTGCTTTTTCCGGTGGAGTAAATCGTTGTTGTTCCAGCGATTTTGCCGTTTTGGTTAATATAAAATTTTATATACCGTTTTGGAATTTTCGTTAATATTTTATATCTTTTAGGCTCCGGACTCAGATATTTCACCTCAACCGCTAGATACCTGGTACCTTCCATCCACACAAGTACCATGTAACTCTGCTTCCACACTAAGGCGGCTGCCTAAAACCTCTTTTCAAAGCTTGGTTTCTCCTCCTCTTCTTCTCCCCGTCTTCCTCTTCCAATTACTTTTTTCTCTAACGTTTGGTAAATTCTGTAAAGCTACATTGATTTGTGTTAATTTCATAAATTGCACAACTTCAACTGACTTATAGTCCCTTTATTGTTTTTAGGGCTAAATGATGAAATAATTCTTATCTTTGGGCTATTATCTCCACTAACTTAAATAGCATTTGAGCCATCGGACACCAACTTAGGTCATTGGAGGAGTAATTGCCTGTGACAGAGTTCAGAGCCATGCGCTATGATAACACTGATTAGTCTAGTATGCAGATGGTAATTTTATGAGGCTTCACAGGGATGACAATGTAACACCCCGAAAATTTTTTCTAACTACGGCACTTGTCCGTTAATCGTAGTGAGTGAGATTTACTAAGAATGTTACAAGATTTAGCAATGTGGGTCCAAAAAAAAATTAATTGGAATAACACAAAAATTTGAAATTTGGAGAGTAAAGTTAAAGTAGGAATTTGGGTCAACTTCAAACAACATAATCTAGCACGGGATGTTTTTTTTATGTTAGGTGGTGCTAAAAGATACATATGAAAGTATTTTTAATTACCTTCCAAACTCCGTGAGTTCGCTAAATGTGAGATTCAGGATGAGTGAGATATGACCTTGTGAATTAGCTTTCTAATTAAGGAAAGGTAGCCGAAAATAGTGAGGGGATTTTGCCCCCCCCCCATCATTCCTTACCCAATCAGGTTTTAAACCCTTTTAAGTTACTATTTAAGAATCTAATCCTTTTAGATTCAGTTTTAAAATTCTAATATACACCTAGGGTTTCAGTTTAAAGTTCATGAAGAGGCAAGAAGAGAAAAGAAGAGAAAAGAGGAGAAAAGATGAAAGGATGAAGGTGTTCATCGACGTTCTTGAGTTTAGTTGTGGATTTTCCCCATGGGTTTAATCCCTTAGAGATATATAAGCTTCTACAGTGTTGGGTTAGTTCACCCACATGCCAATCATGTTAATTTTCAGTGTCTTATCCAAAAAGGAAAAATATTTTATATTTTTGTAAAGTTTTCAGCTTGAGAGTCGCCAACTTTAATTTTGAGAAAAATCAAGAAAACTGCATTTTCAAAAGACTTAACAGAAAAATAATTTGAAAACTTTAAAGGGGTTCAGAGATTCTTATTAATGTCTTAGGAAGGTTTAAAAACACCTAAGACGCCCGCTAACTTGCTGTTATCCAACAACTAAATATTTGGCTAAGGCTTACAATTGCGATAAAAATATTCTTTAGATTTGTTTGAATCATTTAAGATTGTTTTTTGAAAATGAAAATAATAATAAGAAAAAAAAATGAGTTGTTGTTTGAATCATTTACCTGCAATTACTTTGAAAAATGGTTCAGTAAACAGAATTTCTAAAAGGGTTTCTTGTTCTATGTTGAACACAAGAGCTATGGCTAAAGAATTGTACTTTAATCATGATGGTTCTACAACAAAGAAGCTTTTGGTCATTATGGGTTTTTTTCTTCTTTATTTTCTTGAATTTTTGCTAATTTTTTTTTTAATTTAAAGATTTTGATTTGGATTGAAATTTTGTCCAGGCAGGTGTGGATTTGGTGGCAGAGCTGGTTGGTGTAACTTTGGGTCCAAAAGGAAGAAATGTAGTTCTTGGAAATAAGTATGGTCCTCCAAAGATTGTTAATGATGGTGAAACTGTTCTAAAAGAGGTAAGGTACATTACAACTTACAAGCATTGTTTTGAGTATGCGCGTGTAGATACCTCAACTCGTACCCATTGTGTCCGTTGAATACTTCAACTTACAAAATAATTATCTAGACACGTCCAAAATTTATGTTACAGTCAGCATTGGGTGTTCACGAGATATAGTGGGGGTTGAGGGTGAGTTGGATTGTTTAGTTGTCAGTTGAGACCAAGTTCAGTGTCTATAAACAAAATTAGAGTGCTTACTTGTCAGCTGAGACTAAGTATGAGTGTCGATTTATATTGGGAATTCATGTGACTTGGGAATATGTAAATGAATAGGTATTTCAATGTTATCAAGTTACAGAAAAGCAAAACACATTTGTTGATTTCGTTGGACTAGTGGTGCTTCATGTTCTTACCTATGCACCTTAATACAAGTTGTTTTCACTACAGATTCAGCTGGACGATCCTCTGGAATATGTCGGAGTAAAGTTGGTTAGAGAAGCTGGTGCCAAGACTAATAATCTTGCTGGTGATGGTTGCACAACATCTATAGTGCTTGCTCGAGGTCTGATTGCTGAAGGTGTCAAGGTTTGAATAGAATGAATAACATAATCTGCTTTCGTATTTAAGTTATATCTGGTGATTAGTTAGTATCTTTGTCTAGGTTACTGCAATGGGCGCAAATGTTGTCCAAGTGTCTCGTGGAATTGAGAAAACTGCTAAAGCCCTCATTTCTGAGCTCAAGTTGATGTCCAGAGAGGTATAACGACAAATTGCTTTCCCCTTTTAAATTACTTTTGTACGTTAGACAGAGAGACATAAGCGTTTGGTCAAGAATATGCTTAAAGCAGCTTTCTTTTGAGGTTGAGTTAGGTCAAGGTACCCATGTCTGTTACATATCCAAGATGTATGAGGTTGTGCTATCTTCAACATGTATTTTGACATTCATCAAACTTGCAGGTTGAGGATCACGAGCTGGAAGATGTTGCGGCTGTTAGTGCTGGCAATGACTATGCCATCGGGAACATGATCTCGGAAGCTCTTAGACAAGTGGAAGAGAAGGAGTTGTCACAATTGAAAAAGGGAACTCTACTAAAACCAATCTAGAAGTTGTCGAAGGAATGCAGTTTGATCGTGGCTATTTGTCACCTTATTTTGTAACTGATCGACGAAAGAGGATTGCCGAGCTTCACGATTGTAAGGTAGATACTTCTTATGTTAAGCACTATTGCCTGTTGTATATCAGGTGTTTTATAGTGCATACATTTTCTTATGTTTTGCAGTTGCTTTTGGTTGATAAAAAGATTTCAAACCCGAAGGAGTTGGTTAAAATTTTGGACAATGCAGTAAAGGAGAAATACCCGGTTTTGATAATCGCAGAGGGCATTGAACAAGACGCTCTGGCTCCAGTGATTAGGAACAAGCTCAGGGGTGTCCTAAAGGTAGCTGCAATAAAAGCTCCATCTTTCGGGGAGTGCAAGAGTCATTACTTAGATGACATCGCTATCTTGACTGGAGGTAGGGAGGGACCTATGCAAAGCAGAAATCGTTAGTTTCTCAATGTCTCTGCAGGAACTGTGATCAGAGTGAATGGTGACTCTTGTGAAATTGCACACAAGGACTGTTGGGCAGTGCTTCAAAGGTGTGAGTACGAAAGACTACCACTAGGTAGTTACTGATGGAAATACTCGAACAGCTGTTTCAAAGAGAGTTTCTCAGATACAAAATCTTGTTGAGGTGCGTCATTATGGTTACATCTGATAGATTCACAAGTCTTGTGGACGGACTTAGAAGTAGGGTTAGAGCTACTAACACACATAATTATCTCGTTATACAGAAGGCCTGATCAGATGGGGTTTTTTTGTAACTCATTTCATATAATTACAATATTAAATATGATTGAATTTTATAATTAACAAAAAAAATATATATTGAAAAAATAAAAAAAGAAAAAAAAAAGAAGAAAACAAATAGAGTCATATAGAGGGGGCAACATCAGCGATTTTGGATTCAGATTTTATATAGATATGAATTTCACGTTTAAAAACTTTGAATATTTTCTCCACGTAAGTTCTGCAAGATTCAATGCATTAATGAGTGTAAAATATTTCATAGACAATTTAATAGATTTGAGTTCTTCATTTCGAGTATTTAAGGTTGAAATAAGTTTTTATTTTATTTTCATTTTATATATAAAATTATATTTAACGTATTCTTAAGAATAATATTTTAATTATTTTTCAACTCAAATCCTTTGACCATGGCTTAGACTTCTCTATTTTAATTATATTCTAGGGGTGGGCATTCGGTATTTCGGTTCGGTTCGGGTTTTTTTTCGGTTTTTTCGGTTTTCGGTTTTTGTAAATTGCGTACCGAATACCGAACCAAAATATTTCGGTTCGGTTCGGTTTTTGTTAATTTGGTTCGTTTTTATTAATTCGGTTCGGTTTTTTAATGGGCCTGTTTAGCTGGTTGCTGCTGAGTGCTGTCGCGGCTCGCGGCTGGTTGCTGCTGTCGCGGCTGGCGGCTGGTTGCTGCTGTGATGCTGTCTGCGGCTGGCTGCTGTTGTCGCAACTGCTGTGCTGCTGTCGCGGCTGCTGCTGCTTCCCTTGTTGTGGACGGCGGCTGGCGGCGCTGCTGAAGAGTGGTTGGAGCCTGGAGTAGAAGAGGAAGAGGAGAAAAGAAGAGGAAGAAGAGCTGAAGAGGAGAGGATGAGGAGTGAATTGAAAGGAGAAAAAATCTGATAGAAAGAGAAAGAGTCAAAGTAGGGTATTAGGGTTTCTTACTTTTTTAAAAAAAAATTATTTAATATTAATAATTATTAATTAATATAATATAATTTATAAATTATTAAATTATAGCATAATATTTCGGTTTAAACCGAAATACCGAATTCCAAAGTAATATGTACCGAGAAAACCGAACCGAAATACCGAAAAATACAAAAAATTAAACCGAAAACCGAAATACCGAAACCAAAATTCTAAAAAAATTTGGTTCGGTTCGGTATTTCGGTTTTCCGGTGTTTATGCCCACCCCTATTATATTCTTTGTTTAGTATCATAGATCGATTTGATTTGATTTTTCATGAAAAAAATATAAATTAATTCTGTTGTTTCTTAAATCTAAATCCAAACCAATCACATAAAGTCATTATTTTTATTTCAGTTTTTCGATTTCTTATAACTATCAGTATTTGAAAAAAAGATTCAAATATATTTTTACATAATCATTGATAAAGCTAAACTTAAAAAATTTAAATGAAACAGGGAATTTTTTAAGACGATAAAATTCAATGGTACAAACTATTATTTTTGAAAATAACAACGTTTATTGTTAATTAAGAAGCTTAAAGGCCAAACAGAAAAATGAATACAAAACAAAAATATTTACAAAGTAATTGTTAATTGATTTGAAAAACTATGACAATTTAATTATAACTTCGAATCTTAATACAAAATAAAATGTTTACAAATTTTACAAGCCTAAATTTGAAATAAAATATATAAACAATGAAAACTATAAACTAACTAAGAATATATTAACAAAGTAGATTATAAATAATATTTTTTATCTATAAATAATATATATGTTGGTTAGGTTTGGATTTGGTTTGACTTTTTTCCTTTTAATACCAAACCAAATCAAGAGTTATCGATTTTTTTTCAACCGTCAAACCAAACCACAAATCATTTTCTTTTCGATCTGATTTGATTTTTTGGTTTGATTTGAATTGTACACCCCTAGTACACCCTTTAAAAAAAGATAAACTAGGAAGCACTTTTTTCCTTAACCATGTTTTATATAACGCCAATTTGAATTTGTCTGAACCCAATGCGAACTTACGGAATGAAAATAAAAATAATATATACTCCCTCCGTTTCAAAAAGAATGACCTTATTTCCTTTTAGTCTGTTTCAAAAAGAATGATCCCTTTCCTTTTTTAACAACATTTTAACTTTAACTTTCCACGTCCTGTTTAAGACCACAAGATTAAAGGACATTTTAGTATATTTGACATAACTTTAATGTATTCTTTATTTTCTTAAACTCCGTTTCAAATCAAATTAGGTCATCCTTTTTGAAATGGAGGGAGTATATATATATATTATATATAGGATATATATATAATAAAATATATATTATATATTGATGGTCTTTTTATTTACGAGGATGTGCTATGTACTATAATAAACATTGAGATATTGCCTGAAGACATAAAACTTGAAAAGATAATCGATTACAGTTTTACTACTGTTCAAATGTAAACAATAAAGTCTTCATATAAATGACATTTAAAGGGCTATACACATAAGCGGCCTCTTAAATTTGTAAAGATTTTTCATATAGATACCTTAACAAGAGCTTCTTCCTATTGAACATTTAAACCATTCAAAAAGTGTACCTATCAAACACACTTGGCTGACTTGTCACCTGTAGTTTGAGGCACGCCTTTGAGCGCGTGAAGTGAGAAAAAAAAAGTTGATGTGTCAGATTGGCACATTTAACGGTCCAAATTTTTCCCCTCTTTAATTTATCTAACCCATGAGATTTTTCAATTTTTTATTCTGTCTCTTCTTCTCCACATCTCAACCATTGTTGCTGAACAAATCAAATGATTTCTTCAGTCCTCCTAATGATTAACAAAAACTCACAAACAAAGTTGCTAAAAAAATAACTAAATACGGAGTTGTACTTTATTTCGTGATAATTTCAAGTTTTAATCATATTTATTAATGATAAAAAAGAGAGGAAGAAGAAGAATTGAGCTACGCAAGTTAGAGAATATTGTTAGGAGGAAAAGGGAAGAAAAATTATGAAGAATTTTAGTGTTTCGGGAGGAAAGGGGAGGACTAAATATGAATTATTTTTATAAAAAAACTGATAAGAGTCTTAAAAAGTGTAGTGTGAATTTAAGTTGGCAGTGAGGAGGGGTTTCAATAGAAGAAGATGCAGAGGGGCGCTGGATATTTTTTGTGTTTGAAAGATACTTTTTTTTTAATTGCCACTGTCACGGTATGATTGACTATTTTTTCATATTATAGTGTTGAAGTCACGCCACTCTCTATATTTTTGGGTAATGTCATTGATGTGTCTAATAGACAACACTTTGGTGTATACCTAAGTGTTCCAATAGGGAATATGGTCTCATAAGATGCTAAAAAAAAAGCGTGCAGTTCAAGGGGCCGCTTTTTGTTTCAGCCCATTTAAAGAAAATTAAAAGGTCACCATACATTCGATGTTACATCTACATCTATATAATATGAAATCTTCTTCCAATTTTTCTTTATCAAATTCCAAATCCTCTAAAAATGACTCATATCTATGCTTATACGTTTATTTTCTTATGTATATCAATTCAGGTTTCTCCGAGCGTCTCAGAATTACTCGAAGAGAGAGGTCTTTTACCAGGTTTAGGTGTCAGGTCGATAATGGTCTTTTCAGAAATCCACATGCTTAGCTATCAGTGCCTCCCAATTCCTCGATGTATTTGAAGAGATTATAACACCTTTTGGTTCACTTTTCCGTTTAACACTCGGAAGCTTTTGCCCCGATTCAAGGTTCATACCACAAGCATCCCCTCACTCTAGTTCCAAATAATGCGTAAAAATGTATGCGAAAGTAAGGAACTAGGCTTGTTCACTTCGTTTATTGGAATTCTTTCGATCCAATTAAATAAAGGGGACGGTTTAAATTTGCACCTAGAAATTTTTCTATTTTTAGTATAATGTTAAATTGTGTGATCGTTTTTCGTTTTGTGTTACATATATATTGCACATGTTGTAACACTTTCTAGTACAAATGCTTTATTCAAAATTAAATAACAATAACTAAAGCTTATATGTACAATCTTAATTGTTGTGAAAAAAAAATACTTCAATGAATTTATTTCATTCTAATTTCTTATCAATTTTGAAAACAAATAAAACGTAATTAGTACTCCTATGGCTATTAGATCAGGAATGATAAGTAACAAACCCTTGTAATTAGCCTATTCTGATTCATTAGTCTCCTAATCAAAATCTAATTCCTCAAACACATGGTT
This sequence comes from Solanum habrochaites, assembly GCA_027704765.1. Lineage (NCBI taxonomy): Eukaryota > Viridiplantae > Streptophyta > Magnoliopsida > Solanales > Solanaceae > Solanum > Solanum habrochaites. Next base: position 4,589,113 of record JAKWJA010002493.1, read on the forward strand.
GTCTCTCCAGATTATTATATTCATTTAATAGATTTATCGTTTTCCGTGACAAACACACATCAAGAATTTGTATGATAAACCCAACCAAAAAAAAATATGATTATTACGAAAATAAGGTAAACTAAATTAAATAGTGTGGTCATTTTTGATGTTTTTTTTTTTCCCCAGTATATGTTAGGAAACTCATAATCCCTAACTCTTTGTCCTAATAGATTTGGGATAGGAATATATTGTTCTTTTAGTATCGGGAGAACCTTTTTCTTATAGGTTTGAGATTACTCGGGATCTAGATGTAGTTGGGATTCTAAATCATTGTATGCTTTTCATTTTCTAGTAGAAAACTTTATGTTCTTTTGCTTGGAGGATTAGGCTTAGCAAAAGAGGTGAAGTCCCTGTTAGCTCCACGTGATCTAGAAACTTCATCCTACAACTTGGCAGTATTAGAGTTGGGGAATTATCTATGTTTGTGTGATAGTAACAATACAGAGTATATTGATATATGGTGGATAAAAGCCAGCTCCATCGGGATTGGTAAATCCACCCTGGAACTTGAAGCTAGTAGAGTTGGGGAATTATTTATGTCTGACTAATTATTACAACACATCATCCACTAATATTGATATTTGGTGGATGAAAGAGTATGGGTTTTCTGAATCTTGGACTAAAGATATCATTTTGGTGGTTTCGGGTTATTGCGTGGGGGTTATGGGGTTCATATTATTTGAACCGATTCTTATGTGAAAATGGAGAAATTTAAGTTCAAGCGGCAGAAAAACTAGCTTCGTACAACCCAAAAATGAAGAGTTTTAAGGTGGTTTATATTTACGGTAAGGTCATTACAGCGATCACATACACTTCAAGCTTTTACTCGCTCAAGAGTATCATGAGGGACAACCTTGAACTCACAAATGTTTATCCAAATAGTCAGATAAACATTTCTGAGTTGAAAGTCGCCCCCATGATAGTCATGAGAGAGTAAAAGCTCTGAATGTATATAATCGCTGTAGTGACCTCACCATAAACGTTAACCACCCTGAAATTCTTCATTTTTGGATAGTATAAAGCTAGTTTTGTGCGACTTCGAATAAAGATTATCCATCTTTCCACATAAGTATCGATTCAAAATTAAAGTCAACAATACCCCGCAAAACAGAATCCAAAAAAATTATATCTTTAGTGCAAGATTCAGAAACCCCATACTCTTTCATCCAACAACAATATATGTACTTTTTTGGTTGTAGGAACAAAAAAACTGCTAGCTATAAATGGATAGATTATACAATAGAATCTCAAGAAAGCCAAAAGAATTATATATTGTTTGAGTCTCCAAAGTAATACCTTACATATATATATATATATATATATATAGGTTCCCTCCAACGGCTAGCTAACGACTAGTTAGACTTTTATTAATTACTAAATATTGAGTCGGTGTAAGAAATAAATATTAGGAATTTTTTTGATATTAGCTAACGGCTAGTTAGACTTTCATTAATTACTAAATATTAAGTCGATGTAAGAAATAATATTAGAAATTTTTTTTTGATATTAGCTAACGGCTAGTTATTTCAATTAATGACTCTGTGCGGTTACTTGTGGAACTCAAGTAGCCTCTATAGTCAATTTAGAGTCTATATATGAAAGTCCAGTCAATCATAAGACATAAACCCTATATAAACTAGCTCCCTTTTATAGGGTTTATATAAGAAAAAAAGTTGTCTTTTGGCTGCGGATTCCTAAATATTGTATGAATCAGAGCATTAACATGAATCATATCTTATTATTATAAGTGGAAAATTTCAAAATGAAAAGTTAAATTATCATTTTACCCTTTTACTAAATTAAAAATTTGATAGTTCTAATAAAATACAAATATATTTCAATTACATTATGGTAGAATTTAAGTCCTTAAGCACATTAGTAATGTAAATTATTATTTTCTTGATCATAATCATAATTTTCATTATGGAAGAATTTAAAAAATTATGATTGATAAAACAATGTATCAAATCATCATCATATCATATATTATTAAAAGTGAGAAGTTCTAAAATACAAAGTTGGAATACCATTTTACTCCTAAACTAAATTAAAATATTATGAATTATCTAATAAATTATACATCAATAGTAGATGAATATCCTGTATTAAATTAGTCAAATAAATTAAATATAGGAATACAAGCTAAAGATATTAGGTGATTGATGGATGATTACAGAAAGCCAACAATTATGTTCATATCCTTTAAGAAAAAATGCATCATTTACATATTAAGCTATATTCTAGGAATTAATTATATGGCATTTGTGAAAAAAAAGTTTATTACCATCTAAATTATACTTCAAATATTGTTATAACAGTTTATTTCAATATGAGATAGAAATAAATGAATCAAATTATTAGCGAAAGCAAGAGGTTTGACTAAGCGAGCTAATCGCATAGGGCTGCCTGTGCGGTTACCTCGTCTATGTGATTGCCAAGCTTGGCATAGAAGTAAGGTTTCCCCAACGCTTCCTGTTCCCATATTTCCTATTCGCTTTCAACTACCCACTACCAAAGCCCCCCCTCCTCCCTCCCCCCACACTCTTCATCCCTAGCCTACACCCTTTTCCTTTGCTCCTACCTCATTCATCTGCCCCTTTACCTGTGCCACCCAACAATTAAGTATGGATTTCATGAGTTTTTTTTTTTGGTTAAAATATCTTTAAATTTTGATTCTCTTCAGCTTCTTAGCTTTAATAATTTCATTCTCTTCAACTTATTAGCTTTAATAGTTTGATTCTCTTCAACTTCCCTTATATAAGGCCCCTTATTTAAAGTCACATAGAAGAGCACTAAATTTGCAAATCTCATTTGAACATTTTCTCAATTTTCTTTTATTATTTCTCTTTCTATTTTTTTTTTATTTTTTTGGTTAGTTTACCGATCTTCTAGGTACAGAAGAAAAAAATACCATTGTCTATGAAGAACTGTTAGGACTAGTACCATTAGTGTTGCATTGGGATCAAAGACGTCATCACATGTGATAATATTGATAGATAGAGAATGAATGTTTGAAGATTTCTATAAATTTTTATCATTATGTATGGATTAGAATAAAATAAAGATATATTTTTTTTATACACTGATAGTTTTTATTTTAATTGATGTAGATGAAGGATAATATCTTCCCGGAGATGTTTGAAAATGTTCCAAGAATTTAAACTTTGGTATTATTTCATGTAAATTGGTTTCATTGTAAGTGATTTTTATGTTTATTCTTAAATTATTTTTTAATGTTTTCAAATTGGATATGAGATCTACGTGTAAAGTGCGTAATGAGAGATTATTGAGGATATGTTATATCGAATATTCCATATCATTACTGTTAATTATCTATTAGCTTTACAAATTTAACATTCAATTGTTGGATTTTATGTAATGAGTATGATGTAAATGATAAGTTAATATTGGTAATTTTGACATGTTCTAACATAATATCCAATTAATATAGGATAACAGCACATACAGTTGCTAATGACTAGTATTAATTACAAGTGAAGCTCCTACTTCAAATTTAAATACTATTGTGCCCTTATGTTATCCCTAAACTAAGTTGAATATAATATAAAATTAATTAATATTAAAATAACATATTTAAAGCATACATCTAAACACCAATGGTTAAATTTAATTATCTAAATTATAAGTAATAATTATATTATATTATACTAAATAGTTAAATACTAAAAAAATAGGTGTAAAGTCCAAAATTTGAATGACAAATATTCATAGAATAATAACCAAACAAATCTTCACCTTTTCATTAATCGACTAATATGTAGTTATAAAGTAATAGGCAAAAGTAATTTTTCTTACCACTTGCCTCTCATTGATGTCAATCATTTAGACAAGTTCATGTACTTTGTTTTGTTTTAAATATTAATATTTCTTTGATCATAAATAGAATGATATGATGTATCATAGTTTTGTCTTCACCATTTTAGATGATTTTTTTTTGTTACGGGAGAAGGTATCATCAAGAACTCTATTTCTTATGTATTTCTTTTTACAATATATATTGTTATAATTAAAGTCTTAAGAAGGATATGAATGTTGTATTTGTTCTTAACTGTTTAATTTTATTTTTTTTTGTATTCTTTACCGATTTATACTTCTTTAATTTAATCTCCTATGAAATTATGAATTTTATAAGATCTATTTTTATTAGTACTGAAATTACTAATTTATGACTTTTATATTCGTTTTTAAAGGTACTTTTATAATATATTTTTCTTTTATCCTTTCCTTACTAATATAGTTTTAGCTAATATTGAGGTACTTATGATATGGAGGTAATTAGATATTATTAAGGATCCCCCCCCCCCAATATACCCTCCGCCCCATTATTCATTATAGATGTTATCGTAATATATTATTATTCCAGATATATTTCTTGCTGATGGTCAATGTACGATTCGAATATTATGAATTTATTATGAGTTAAAATAAAATTGGTAAAACAAATATTTTTAATTTCAACATTTTCTATATAATAATTCAATTTTATAATAATTGTACGGGACAAACGTGCGTTGCATATTTCAGAAACTAGTATTATTATAAGTGGAAAGAATCTAAGTAAAAAATTGACTTACAATTTTACCCCTACATTAAATTAAAATTTTTTTAAAAAATTTAATAAACCAAATAAATTTGACATGATAGTTAATGCATACAATATTTTATTCATCTTCCTCTCTAATGAATGTGTGACAATCTATTACGTTTAGAAACTTCTATTAAATGATAATTTTGCACAATAATACATATCCAACTACCATATAATTTAATTTAAGACCGAGCATTATAAAGCATGGTAAGTGGTGAGGATTATTTCATCTTCTAATAGTCAGTTTTGTCAGTTTAAATGGTTTTGACTTTTGCCTTCCTCTGGTGAATACTAATAATTATGTATAGTTCTTGGTTATTAACTCTAAATGACAATTGAGGGGTAATCAACCATTTTCCCTTCTTCATTCCTTAGTTTAAAGAAAAAAAAATTACTTTTTTTTTGTCTATATTATAATTTGATTTTTGTATTCAAAGAAAAAAATTTGGTCATCTACAATAAGTTTTCAAGAATATTAGTAAAACTAAATAAATTTGTTATCAAAATATAATTCTAATTAGTTATTGAAAGAAAAAAAAAGTCAAAAAGTATGTTTGACGAGATTAAATTTATCTCATATAAGATTTTATTGTAGAAAAAATAAAAAAAAAAGTCAGATTAAATTATCTTTTTTTTTCATTTCCGTTAGAGGAAAAGGGTATAGTGAGTCATTTGTTTATAAATAGGAGTATATAGAGTCACTTTCATAAAAGGGTAATCAGCTTCAAATGACAAAGTTAGGGTATAGTCGAAGTCCTATAACAATTGACATACGAGGGATTACCTCAAAACTACGAGGGAGGATTACTTCTTTATCTCTATTCCACGAGAAACATGAGAAAAACATTATAATCAAGGAATTAAGACCAATTAAATATCTAAACTAGGTCAATCTTCGGACATAGTGTAGGAGACTTCAGAATTTTCTCCATGATAGTCTTGAGTGAGTAAAAACTTGCATGTAGCTAGTCCCAGCAAATCAAGGTACACCTTAACCATCGTAAACTTCTTTTCTGATATCATGTTGAATAGTATCCTTTCAATATGCAATCTTTAGTCAAAATTCAGATTTCCGTACTCTTTCATCCACCATATATCAACTACTGAGTATCGTTACATCACACACAAACGTAGAAATTTCCCAACTCTACTAGCTCAAGCAGGAGGATGAAGTCTCCAGACCACGCGGAGCTAATAGGGACTTTACCTCTTCCGTCCTATTGTTAAAGGAGTAAAATGCTGTCAGTTTTTTTTCCAAATTCATCCAATTCACAACACCATGACGTCAGCATTACTAAATGATACACATGAAGTTCTGGAGCCTCGCCCCATATCTCCATTTTCATCAACTCAACAGTTAAAACTTCCAATTCTGATACGTGGATGTCTGTCAAAATTACTAACTACTGATCTCATACTTTATACTGCCTAGAGACTTCACAAAAGCAAATGCATGCAAAACTCGAGTATAATAATTTTTCGTCCACGCTAAGCAGACTGATTATGTTGAGGCTAAGTTTCACCTCCCTCCATTTGAATCGAGTATAAATAAATTCGGTAAGAAAACCAATAGTGGAAGTAATTGGTTCACTTGTTCGTTGATGGTTAAGATGTAATACGATCTACCTAGGACACATATGTTCATTAGATGACGAGATGTATCCAATCGATCTTTGTAGAATGCCATATCTGTCATTCACTAAAGTTTTCTGAATGTTTTTTTTTCCGCAGAAAAGCATTTACTTGTTCATAAGAAGAAACAAGCAAACCTGTTGTTTCTGCAGATGCGTACGAGATGTTTAAACAAAGCCATAAGGCCAACTTTTATTCCTAGTTCGTTCTATTCAGACAAGTGCGTAGTGAATTGAACAAAACGAATGTAGACTGACATAAATTAAAAGCATGTTGACAGGTCTTAAAGATGATTACACGAGAAACATAGAAAAAAACATAATATCCAGGAGGAAATAGATAAATAATTAAATCTCTAAACTAAGTCAATCTTCGGATGAGTATATGAGACTTTAAATTTTCCCAATGATAGTATTGAGTGAGTAAAAACTTGGGATGTACCTAAGACGCTTCAAATCCAAGGTACACTCTAACCTTCGTAAACTTCTTTTCTTTTGGGTTGTAATACTTTTCCAAAACAAGGTCGGAAGTCAGAAGATGATACCAGAGCTACAACAATCTTACAACAAAAAATTGACTTGATTGGCAACCGTGAAAGAATGTCAACCATAACCACTATATGAAGGTCCATAATCGTCGTGACATGAGAATTCTACTTCCTTCCCAGTCTCCCTTGAAAAGCTTAGAGCTTTGACATCCATGATTGTTACTTCGTTTGAACAAAGGTGAGCTAGTTTATAATGGTTTAGGTCTTGGAATGACTGAACTTTCTTATATAGTATGATCCTCTAAAATAACTAATGAAAGTATTTATTGAAATTTAACTAGTCGTTAGCTAATATTAGTTTTTTTTTGCCTAAATTATTTCTTACACCGGCTTAGTATTTAGTAATAATAAAAGTCTAACTAGTCGTTAGCTAGCCGTTAGAGTGAACCTATATCTATAAGTTATCACTTTGAGACTCGAAGAATATATAATCTTTTATATATCTTCTTGAGATTCTATTGTATATGTTCCCATTTATAGGTAGCATTATTGTTCCACAAAGAAAGTAAAGATGCATCTAAAACTTCTTGATATATGTTATTGTCCATTAATGTGCTTCGCTTGGAATCGTTTAAGTATTTGTTATAGGTTCATGAATTGAAAGAAAAAACTATCTTCCGAAAATCCTATAACAAGAATTAAATTTAAAATATGTTATAATTCACATTCACGTATTTGTATATTAGTATCCCGGCACATGTTTCGCACGTGTATCCCATATTATTATTATAATTTTATTATTATATTATTATTATTATTATTATTTATTATTATTATTAATTATTATTATTATTATTATTATATTATTATTATTCAACTGTATATTTAAACTACAACATGTTATACATAAATTATTTAATTGGCTATATATATTAAAGAGAAAATACCCAAACCCATACCCCCTCACCTATGCTCGAAATCCTAGAGGACACACTTATACTATACTAAGGTCCTATTACCCCCTGAACTTATTTATATATGTAATTTTCTACCCTCTTTTTAGCCTACGTGGCACTATCTTGTGGGTCCAACGTAGGCTAAAAAGGGGTAGAAAATTACATATAAAATAAGTTCAGGGGGGTAATAGGACCTTAGTATAGTATAAGTGTGTCTCTGAAATTTCGGGCATAGGTTGAGGGGGTACTTGGGCATTATCCCTATATTAAACGTTAAAAGATATAAAAAAGATTAACATAATTACATTTCCTTAAACCCTTAGAAATAAAGCCGAAGACCATATTATGTTTGTTCTTACTTATTAGATATATAATGTACTTCTACATCTCAAAACATTAATTATAGTCTTCCATTTGATTCGATTGATAATCTTTCTAGGAGAAACCATGATTAAACTGGAAGTTTAAATTGGAGATATAGAGGATATATCAAACAACACTTTGGTGCTATTTAGCCACTATCAGCTTTTGTACCTGTCAAATAGATTTCTTGGTTTAAATCACACTCAAATGTCTGTATAATTGTCTAGATCAAATATTTTATCCAATCAAGAAAAAAATGATATGATCGTTAACCACACCAAAATCATAAAATTTTGAGGGGTTGGTCATCAAAAGTGAAGAGGTGGAAAATAAATAAATCATATGGATGCCAAGAACAATTTGTTGTTGGGAAAGACTTCATAAGAAACTTATAAGTACAATATTTTCTTTCATAGAAATAATATACACATAAATACACAACCTAAATAGTAAATGTTAACATAAATTGAAACAAAACTGATTTAACATGGAAAAAAGAGTTATGTATCTGTCCAAATGATGCTATGCAATGCAAATTAGGTATGGAGCATTGCAGGTTCAAATGATAAAGGTCAATAGTTTTTATAGGGGCAAAACTCTAAAAAAAAAAAAAAAAAAAACACTAAAGAGGTAATTATAAGTTTATTCCATTTATGTACCTAAAAGCTCTAAAACACNATACGCTAAACTTAATTCTAACAGATGCGTACCGACATCCTAACAAATACCTGCTCTAGGCTCAAGAACTCTTCTCTTTTCCTATCCCATCAATCCGGTGATATACGTCTCCATAAACAGCTAAGAATGCGCCCAATCATGGGGGGTCCTCTGTTGGTTTACACTCAACAGTGACCTCCACCACATTTTTGCGTTCCCTTGAACACTGATAAGTCAAAAACTCAACGCCCAACACCAAAAACGTTCTACTAGACCCATCTTGTTTAGTATCTCAATGACAGTCAGAACCAGAAACTCGTAGGCATCCTCAGATTCCGCACCCCTTTAAGACTGGAGGTTTCAATTCAAGAAAGAACTTACTTGAAAAGTTCATGCTGATCATTGTCATTTTATGTCTTGTGTCAGCGAGACTTGCCTATTTCCAATGAGGCACTCCCTTCGGGACCCATATTAGCGGCATGTTGTCCCTCCGAACCTGAGGGTCTGTTGGCAAAAACACTGTGAGGTGTCTGTCCCTGATCAGATAACCCCTTAAGATAAGCCAAGAACCCCTGATTGTCATCTCTTGGGTAGGTTGGGGTATTACCTCATTCTGCACTATTGCTCAGTTTCCTCCCCTTCTTCACCACACACCTCTCTTCTACTTCCTATTTCCTCCGTCGGTGGAGGATTTTATCGCCCGATACCAGATGGGCTAGTGCTTGTCCTCTTCCTAGAGGTGTCCCCCTACGACTCTACCACGAAACCCCCCCACCCTCTTTCCACTGCTTCTCCTTCGACGCTACAATATCATTGTGGCTCAGGACTCCCCTTTCTTTCCGGTGCTTGTGTTTGGAGGCAGTTGTTGCTCACTTCTAACATCGCGAAATATAGTGAGATGGTCAGATACCAATTTTGTATCACCTAGATACCCAATTGATCCAAGTAATAGCAGAAAGAAGAAGGACTCAATTTCCTAAAGTCTTATATCCTCTCAAAGAAAAGTAAAGGCGTCCCCCTACTATCGTCCCCCTAACCGTTCCTTAAACTCTACTAGACCTGTTATTGTGTGATGAGACCCAACGCACCTAATTCTGATCTGATACCAATTTTGTCACGACCCAAAACGGGCCGCGACTGGCCCCCACAACTATCCTACTATGTGAGCGAACCAACCCATCCAATTCCCAACGTTTCCAATTAATATCCACAGAAAGTATGCTGACTACTTAACTCTTAATAAAAACCAATTCAATAACTTATAAAATTCACCATCTATTATTCCCTCCGCAAATCTGGAAGTCATCACCCAAGAACATCTGTGATCAAATTACTAAACTAAGATATTCTAGAAGCTAAAATAACAAAGCTAGTCATGCCTACACTCAGGCATCAATACATGAGGAAGAAATCCAGTCAAGCTAGAAGCTTAGCTCACCCTGAAATCCGGTGTAATGAAGACTGGCTAGAGTTTGAGACGATGGTATCTTTTGCTGCACCCAACAAATAAACAAAGAAAACATTTAACAATTATTGGTCATTACAAAACACGAGTACTGAGTAGGTATCATGGCCAACTCAAAATAGAAAACATATATATCACTAATATCATAAATCACTACAATACTCCACATGTAGCAACACAGTTCTATAATCATTATAAGCACCGCCAAGTTCACCCATGAGGCCTCAAGCCTCAATTGCCATCCCCCTATTGGGGTTAGTTCATGAGCTTGGTATATTAACATCTTCAATGATTCATTCTTTTTTTTCTCTGTGTCGGTACGTGAACTCCGATCCCCTATACTAACTTGTCGTTCTGTGCCACCCGATCCACTAATGTCTAACGTGTTCGGGTCGTGACACGCGATCCCCTAATTCTAACTACGTGTCGTTCTTGACAAGCCCTTTCACTAATGTTACTGTCCGGTTTCGTGACACCCTTTCCACTAATTCTACTTGTCGGTTCGTGACACCCGTTCCACTACTTTCTACACGTGTCGGTTGTGTGACACCGTTTCCACTAATCTTCTGCACTCGTATAAGTTCATCAATCCTTCTTTTCATACGCAAGCATCATCTATTTCTCATAACAAGGTAGGATTAGGGTTTCCTTCTTTCAAGATTTAAGATTCAATAGCTTCATCATGCTTATTTGTATCACAATTGTAAGGGGATCACATTCCTACAGCTACAATTGAGCATATAGAAGGGTTTACAAATACTACCCAATACCTATCATCGCTATTAAAGTTTAACTACTTAAACTACGAATAGCATACTAAAACCATAACCTACCTCACCGAGATTCGTGATCAGCAAGATATCTTCCCAAGCTGCGTTCCTCTCGTCTCAATCGATATTCTTCCTCTCCCTCTGTTCTTTCCTGGTTTTCTTATTCAAACCCTCTTTCTTTTAGCCTAATTAGTATATAATTAAGTAAAGAGATGTAATAAAATAACCCACTTTTTATTTAAGGGTTGTCTCCTTTAACCCCAAGTATTGATTATTAAGTATCAAACCACTAACTTTACAATTATAAGAGGAATAGTCCAAAACGCCCCTTAAAACATTTACAGAAATCCGAGCCAACCGCCTTGGATTACGCGTCTGTGACGGGCCCGTCGTGTGCCTGCCGCGGTCCGCCCTTGCTGCGTCCGTCACCGAGTGTCAGAAACCAGATTTCAGTGAAGGGTTTGTGACGGCCCGTCATGCTGAGACGGTCCGTCCTTCCACCGTGGTCGTGACGTTTAGAGAGTCTATCTCAGGTACCAACTTTTCAGATTCTAATGTTTTTTGAACGAGCCCCTCATAACGACGGTCCCGTCGTGGCCCATGACGGTTCGTCGTTGGATCCGTCGACTCAGCACAGTTTTTTCCAGAAATAACATCTGTGCTCAAAACGACTAAACAGTTCGTTACACATAATATACTCGAAAGGTCCATAATGTGGTGACAATTAGAGATTCTTTTTTTTCAATCCCTTTCGGTGGTCCATGATTATCACTGTTTATTTGAAAAAATCGAGGCTCGACTAAGCCTATCCCCCAAACGAAAAACAGAGACAAAGTTGTCTCAAAGAATACATAAGTGCAGCACCTGCTTTCAAATCCCCAAAATCCCCAAATACATTCTTATAACCAATCTTAATCCTAAAAGCACAATTTTTTCTTAGGTTTATCGTAATAATCCTGTTTTGTTTATTAAAACAATATATTCCGTCTGTATGAGGAATTATATTTTGATTAGGAGAATAATATGCCTTATTATAATAAGGACTATTAATTATTATTCCTTATTTAATAGTTCTTATTATGTCTTCTTTTTTTTCAGGATTACTATATAGTGGAATTTTCTTTTTTGAAATTAATTTAATATTTTCCTTGTCTTGTTTTGACATATACAAATAACGTGCGCAAGGTTTTTCGTCTATGACATGGTATTCGGGGCTCTAGATCTAAACAATAATTTAGCCTTAAACCAAGGGATGAACCACGTAGGCTTTCAGGGTGCCAAATTGGATTTCTCTCTTCGTCGACAAATTAATATTAATATACCCATCAAATTTTGACTTATATTGGTATATATATAATTTGGAGGACCCTCTTTAAAAATAATAAGGTAAATGCATGCGAGTTTGAGTAATCGCTAAGCGAATCCTACTTCTTGTCCGCCGGTTTTGATTCCCTCCTCCCCTGCACGAGTGTTTCTTTTTTTCTTAATTAGACCCTGTTTCGAATCCCTGCCTCCAGCTAACTTAAATTATATTTCGCTTAGTGAAATTTGTTTTGCTTTTGTCAATTGCTACTGCAATCAAGAGCTTTCTCGGCAATGAAGTATATTAAAAATGACTTGTGAAATGTTTTTAGATGGTTAGTTTTGAATTATACACTTGTAATTCTATTAATTTTTTTTATATTTAATTAAATATTGTTTAACTTGATTACCTGTTTTGAAAATCTAAGTTATTAGCTGTTTTTATTTTAAAAAAATTTACTATTAAAAATTTGGATGCTCTTTCTGAAATTCCTAGCTACGCTACTATGCACCAAGCACTAAAAGGACTTTTATTCCTAAACACAACTTGAATGATTCCCTTTACAACTTGAAACTATTTCAACCATAGTGAGATTTTTATTTGCTCAAATCATTGCAATGGCCTTGTTTGTCTTTATAACCGTAATACCATAATGATAGTCAAGGTTGAGAGATTTTTTGCTTCTAGTCCGTATCTCCAACTTATTATATTTTATTGGAAAAATATATAAGTATCCCTCTCAACTATAAGCAAATTTGAATGACACACTTTAACTATACATGAATCTTATTATCTTTGAATTATTTTTAAGTATAATAAACGCACCCTTAACACATCCTAAAACTTATATAGCCACTCACATGATGGGAGGTGTTTTACACTCGCCTCCAAGTCATCATTATGTCAGCGCCACATCAATAAATGATCAGATCTATAAAAAAAAATATAAAATTCCATGTCATTTGATTCTTTCTTCATTATGAGCACTCACTCCATATCCGCTAAACCATCTCTACCACCTGATTCAATATCTACCATCAATTTTATTTTTTACTTTTAATCCAAATAAATATCCTAAAACATGATACAAAATCTCCATCGAAGAAACCAGCTAAATTTTGAACTCTGATTTGAGAAAAATTCAAAATCGAGATCATTTTTTTTATTGAATTTGGGTTATGAAAAAGGCTGATTGAAGTGAGAAGTGAAGAGAAGAGGGAGGGTGTTATTCAGTTGCTTAGCCACAGGACACCCTTCGTCAAAAAAAAAATATACAAGTAAAATGATATATGAAATGATCAAATAATCTATTTTGGACACCCTTAATTTAATAAGTTACTATTTTTAAACACCTTTTAAAAAATTTCTGAGCCACATGTTATTGATGAAGAACTGAAGTGACAAGGGGAGGAGGGGAAACAGGAGTGGGGATGTGGGCTGGGGGTAGGGTAGGGTTAGGGGTATAACATGGATGATTGAGGAAGGGATGATAGTAAAATTATTTATTTATAATTTTTTTTTGTAAGAACTCTAATTTAAATTATTCTCTTTATATCTTGTTTAAATTAAATTTTTAATATGCAATTTGTTTCTCATATTCTTTGACAATTTAAATATGTTGTAAAAAGTGATAAAATTTGACACTATTTTATAAAGAAAAAAAAGAAATTTAATTTTTAAAAATATCAATTTAAGTTTTAAAGTTCATTAACCATCCCTACTAATTAATTATAAATATGTCCAATTAAAAATGAACACTTGTCCATATTAATAAGATTTAATACCTTTTTCGTATCTGACATGCCTCTAAGAGAGTGAATGATGTACTGTGAGTTTATGATATTTTTGATATATTTCATTTAAGAGTTGTGTGTCTCTAGGGCTATTTTGTACTAGAATTAATGTTTTGTATCGTGTTTGCAGGAAATATGCTTGGGACGCAGTTGATGGAGATGACCACTGAAATTCTGTAGAAGTAGCCACCCATGGAGTGACCTACAGACAATAGGTCTTGTGACGGCCCGTTGATGGGCATGCATGGATGGATCATCAGGGAATTCTGACCAAGTGTGGAACTACGAAGCGACTGACGGAATGTAGGTCGACCCACGGGTCGTCCTGCACATCCGTCGATGAGTTCAGGGAGTTGAAGTTCCAGTACCTAATGAAAAGTTCTCTAAGTGTGGAGCCACAGAAGATGACCCACGAACCGTGGATCAAAAAATAGGCTTGATTGACAATCTTGATAGTTTCCACTGTAATCACATTTGGAAGGTCCATGGCAGTCTCTTCCTTCTGATCTCAATGAACAAAAAGCAGCTAAGTGATTTATTAATAAGTTAAAAAATGTATTAATTATATATTATTATAAATGAGAAGCACTCGAGTTAAAAGTTGAATTACGAAATTATCCTTATAAAGTAATAATATTTGTGGAAAAAAATGTAAATACACATTATTTCAGTAAAATACTTATTATATTATCCACACCACCCCACACACACACATATAGACGAAGGGTCTTTCAACTGTTTACGCAATTTGGACTTTGTATGTGTTTCAATAAGTGAGATTTATTAAGATTTTTTCTTTCACTTTTTAATGAAGTTTTTGGATCTTTATTGCTTTAATAAAGAAAAAAAAACTAAGAGTTGTAATAGACAATGAAGGGTCACGATATGTGAATTTATAAAAATAATATTTGTTATATGTATTTTTTTGTATCATTTTCATTTTTATTCAAGATCATCTTGTCATTACAATAAGTTCCCTTATCAAATTTCTTTCTTTGATTACTTTATGTTTCAACTTTTAGTAATTGTTACTACTATTTATTTACATGAGTTTGGACTGAATTTTAGATTGTAGTATCATTTTATAGGTGTTATGACAAATTGAAAGGCCAATAACAATGAGATTGATAAATATATCAGTAGAAAAAGTCAATTGTAGTTTACTGATGCATATTCTTTTGTAAAATTATATTATTTATGTACATATTTTTTAAACTAATCTGATATTATCCATTATCACTCGACATTATGTTCCAATAAGATTGAATGTTACATTTGATTGAATGATAAGTCATTGTCCAAAATAACATGGATCAACTACCATTTGACATTCTATTATTTTTTCTCCTTTCTTTTTGATATCACAAGTATTATTAATATGTCCATAGGTCTTGAAATTGATAGAAATCTTAGCTATTATAGATAGTTTATATGTGTTCCTGATTTTCACATGTAGGTAGGCTCTAATTAACTTTGCATATATATGACAGAGAATTTTTGTTATTTTTTTAATTTTGATATTTCATCTATATTAAAAGGTCACATTTCAATAATTCGCACCTCTTTAGTGTCATAACTTATTTTTTTAATAATCTCTGTAGTTTTCATTCCTTTTATATTTATAACCCCCAAAATTAAATGTGTGAAATTGTGATATATTATATGTGTTCTTTCATCTATCCCCTAATATAAATGTAAATATGTAATTCAAGTCTTTGAATTAGATAGTGAGGTAATAGTATTGATCTTTTCATCAAAAGATAAATGTTTGCATATTCCTTTTCTCTTTGTTTTTTTATGCCTATATTCTTATAGAAGAGTATAGCAAATTGTCATATCAGTATATTGAATGACTTTCTATCACATTTTACGAAAAATAATTTTGACACTTAATTTCTTGATTGTGTGATATGATTCTTTTACGGCTAATAATAATTAGTGTGTAATTTTTTAGGAGGCATGAATTTCGCAAAGTTGCTTTCAATTTGATAGGGGCCCCCCCTTTGTGCACTATTTTCTTACGTTTTCAACTGTTCTATGTTATATAAAAGTTATTTTGATTTTAGGGGTTATATATTTTATAAAACAATAGATTGATCGTTCATATCTTCCAAATTGAATATTTTTTTGTTGAATAGTTTGTGATACTTATTGTAGTGTGATTTTCTTAACATACCATATATAATGTTTTCCCGTAACTCACGTGCTAAGCACGTGTCCGGAACTAATTAATTAAAAATATGATTCACTAAGACAAGTTTATTTACAAATTAAAGAGTAACGCAACAATCCAAAATGGTGAACAAAAAGATCAAGTTTATTTACAAATTAAAAATATGTTTTGTGCGCTTGTAGAGACAGAGTTGTACTACCATAACTCAAAAGCATCCATTAAACAGTAAAAGTTGACATACCATAACTCAAAAGCATTCGTAAAACAGTAAAGCTAGATGACACATAGTAGCAAAACATAATATAAAGGAGGAAATAAAACAAATTAAATATTTAAACTATCTCAACCTTCGGATAAGCATATGAGACTTGTAAACTTTTCCCAATAACAGTCTTGAGTGCGTAAAAACTTGGGATGTAGCTAGTCCATGCAAATCCAAGGTACACCTTAACCATCGTAAACTTTTTTTCTTTTGGGTTGTAAGAAACTACATGTGTACCACGATACCTTAACATTAATATTTCTACATTTTTTCAAGTTGAGATTGGTATAAATCTATCACAACTGATATCTGGTTGAATAGTGTCCTTCCAAATGAAATCTTTAGTCCAAGATTCAGCGATTTCATACTCTTTCATCCACAATATATCAACGTACTCAGTATGGTAAGTATGATCACACAAACATAGACAATTCCCTAACTCTACTAGTGTCAAGCCGTAGGATGACGTTGTCAGACCACGCGGAGCTAAAAGTGACTTCACCTCTTCTGTCCATCAAGTACTTAGTAAATGTTTGTCATTTTTTTTCCAATTCAACCAATGAACAACACCATTGACATTAGCCTTACAAAATAGTCCGCATAGAGGTTCTGGAACTTCACCCACATTTCTCCATTTCTCATCAAATCTAAGAGCATAAACCTCCAACTCTGATATATGTGGACGTCCCTCAAACTTACTAACTACTGATCTCAATACTTTATATTGTCTAGAGTTTTCACTGAAGCAAAATGCATAAGCAACACAGTCAATTCTTTTGTCCCATTCGGGCAATTTAACCTCGAAATATTCACCCAAAAGAGGATTGCTAATGTAAACCAAATGATTTACGCTATGCCTCAAACCATTAAAACAAACAAATGAACCCATTACATGAACTAATTAATATCAAGTTTTGTCAATATAAAGTTGGGGGGAGGTGAAACCTAGGGCTCAACAGAATGGTTTTGTTTAGGGGGTGAGAAACATCATCTTTGAGTTTCACAAGTAACCGGACTGAGTGATTTATCAAAATTAAAATGCTGGGAAAATAAGATGATCTTTTGTAATACATTTTCCAAAACAAAGGGTCGGAAGTCAGAAGACGATATACCAGAAGCTTAACATCCTTACAAACAAAAAATTGACTTGATTGGCACCCGTGAAAAATTTCAACCATAACCACATTAAGGTCCATAATCGTCGTTTACATGAGAGATTCTACTTCCTTCCCAGTCTCCCTTGAAAAGCTTAGAGCTTTGGACATCCATGATTGTTACTTCGTTTGAACAAAAAGTGAGCTAGTTTATAAGGTTTAGGTCTTATGGAATGACTGGACTTTCTTATATAGTGTGATCCTCTAAAATAACTAACTGAAAGTATTTATTGAAATTTAACTAGTCTTTAGCTAATATTAATTTTTTTTGCCTAATATTATTTCTTACACCGGCTTAGTATTTAGTAAATAATAAAAGTCTAACTAGTCATTAGCTAGCCGTTGGAGTGAACCTATATCTATAAGTTATCACTTTA
The DNA here is from genome assembly GCA_027704765.1 of Solanum habrochaites. Classification (NCBI taxonomy): domain Eukaryota; kingdom Viridiplantae; phylum Streptophyta; class Magnoliopsida; order Solanales; family Solanaceae; genus Solanum; species Solanum habrochaites. The sequence continues at coordinate 4,607,156 of JAKWJA010002493.1, forward strand.
GAGACTCGAAGAATATATAATTATTTTATATATATTTCTTGAGATTCTATTGTATATGTTCCAATTTATAGCTAGCAAAAGTAAAGATGCAATCTAAAACTTCTTGATATATGTTATTGTCCATTAATGTGCTTCGCATTGGAATCGTTTAAGTATTTGTTATAGGTTCATGAATTGAAAAGAAAAAACTATCTTCCGAAAATCCTATAACATAGAATTAAATTTAAAACATGTCCTTAAACCCTTAGAAATAAAGCCGAAGACCATATTATGTTTGTTCTTACTTATTAGATATATAATGTACTTCTACATCTCAAAACATTAATTATAGTCTTTCATTTGATTCGATTGATAATATTTCTAGTAGAGACCATGATTAAACTGAAAGTTTAAATTGGAGAATACAGAGGATATATCAAACAACAGTTTGGTGCTAATTTAGCTGCTATCAAGATTTCGTACCTGTCAAATAGATTTTTTAGTTTATAATCACACTCAAATGTCTATATAATTGTCTAGATCAAATATTTTTATTCAATCGAAAAAAATATATGATATGATCGTTAACCAACCAACCAAAATCATAAAATTTTGAGGGGTTGGTCACCAAAAGTGAAGGAGGTGGAAAATAAATAAATCATACAACACCTATTTAACATAGGTTATATCATCTTATCATATGGATGCCAAGAAACAATTTGTTGTTGGGAAAGACTTCATAAGAAACTTATAAGTACAATATTTTCTTTCATAGAAATAATATACACATAAATACACAACCTAAATATAAGTTATAGGGGAAAAACTCTTAACATAAAAAAGAGGTAAAGTATAAGTTATTCATTTATGTACCGCAATAAAAGATATAAGAAACTATACATAATTATTAGTATTACCAGAGGAAGGCAAAAGTCAAAACCATTTAAACTGAAAAGTCTTCTTAAATTAAAATTAGATGGGAGTTGGATATGTTATTATTGTAGCAAAATTATCATTCAATAGAAGTTCTCTTAAAGATAATTGTCACACATTTCATTAAGAAGGAAGATGAATAAAATATTGTATGCATTAACTATCATGTCAAATTTATTTAATTTATTAAATTTTTTAAAAATTTTAATTTAATGTAGGGGTAAAATTGTAAGTCAATTTTTTACTTAGATTCTTTCCACTTATAATAATACAAGTTTCTGAAATGTGCAACGCACGTTTGTCCCGTACAATTATTATAAAATTGAATTATTATATAGAAAATGTTGAAATTAAAAATAGTTGTTTTACAACAAACCCATTTATATTTACTCATTAAATACAAAATTCATAATATTCGAATAGTAAATTGACCATCAAGCAAGAATATATATGGAAAAATATAATAGTACTATTAGAACTCTAATAAATATGAATAATCTATATGATTTTTCTTATAATCTTTATTACACTCCATATCAGTAATACCAAATATTATCTAAAACTATATTAGTAAGGAAGGATAAAGAAAAAATACTATCCTTCTTAATAAGTACCCAATCATCCTTCTTAAGCTTTGAATTATAACAAAATATATTGTAAAAAGAAATACATAAGGAAATAGATTTCTTGATAACTTCTTCCTCCCTAACAAAAAAAAATCATCTAAAATGGTAAATATAACACTAGGATACATCAATCTCATTCTTTTTATGATCAAAGAATATTAATAATTTAGAAACACAACAAGTACTGAAATTGTCTAATGACTTGACATCAATGATAGCAAGTGGTAAAGAAAATTACTTTGCATGATACATTATATACTAAAATGAGTAGGATAAGATGAAAAGGTGAAGAGTTGTTTAAGTTAATTTTCTATGAAATATTTGTCATTCAAATTTTGACTTTACACCTACTTATTTTTAGTATTTAACTATTTAGTATAATATAATATAATTATTACTTAGTATTTAGATAATTAAAATTTAAACCATTGTGTTTAGATGTATGTATTTAAATATGATTATTTAATATTAAATTAATTTTATATTAATATTTAACTTAGTTTAGGGATAACATAAGGGCACAATAGTAATTCAAATTTTAAGTTAGGAGCTTCCACTTGTAATAATACTAGTCATTAGCAACATGTATTGCATGTTTATCCTATATTATTGGATTATTATGTAGAAAATGTCAAAATTAACAATATTAACTTTATCATTTACATCATACTCATTAAATAAAATCCATAACAATTGAATGTTAAATTTGTAAAGCTAATAAGATAATATAACATGTAATGATATGAATATGTCGATATAACCTATCATTCAAATCTCTCATTACGCACTTTACACTAGATCTCAATTATCCAATTTGAAAAACATTCAAAAATAATTTAAGGATAAACATAAATCACTTACAATGAAACCAATTTACATGAATAATACCAATGTTTAAATTCTTGGAACATTTTCAAACATCTTCGGAAGATATACCTTTCATCTCATCAATGAAAAAAAAAACTATCCTGTATAAAAAAAATATATCTTTATATTATTCTAATCCATACATAATGATAAAAATTTATAAAAATCTTCAAACATTCATTCTCTATCTATCAATATTATCACATGCGATGATGTCTTTGATCCCAATGCAACATTAATGGTACTAGTCCTAACAGTTCTTCATAGACAATGGTATTTTTTTCTTTTGTACCTAGAAGATCGGTAAAGTAACCAAAAAAGTAAAAAATATAGAAAGAGAAATAATAAAAGAAAATTGAGAAAATGCTCAAATGAGATTTGCAAATTTAGTGCTCTCTGTGTGACTTTAAAATAAGGCCTTAATAGAAGAAGTGTGAAGAGAATCAACTATGGGAAAGCTAAGAATTTGAAAGGAGAATGAAATTATTAAAGTTGCTAAGAAGGCTTGAAGAGAATAAAATTTAAAGAGATTTTTAACCGAAAAAAAAAAACTCATAATCCATACTTAATTGTTGGGTACGCACAGGGTAAACACCTTACTTCCTATGCAATAGCTGGCAAATCACATGTAGAAGAGGTAAACTCCGCACTCGGCAAGCCGATGCTATGTGAGCTCGACCTCAGAAGTCAAACCTCTTGCTTTCGCTGATAATTTGGATTCATGTATTTCTATCTCATATTGAAATAAACTTTTATAACAAATATTTGAAAGTATAATTTTAGATGGTATAAAAACTTCACATAAATGCCATATAAAGTAAACTCCTAGAAATATAGTTGTAAATTAATGTTAAATGATGCATTTTTTTCTTAAAGGATATGAACCATATGCCTTTTGTATTTATCAATAAATTGTTGGCTTTCTGTAATCATCCATCAATCACCTAATATCTTTCGCTATTATTTCTATATTTAATTTATTTACTATTTAATACAGGATTTCATCTCCTATTGTATCTACTTTATATTAGATAATTCATAATATTTGTATTTATGTTGGGAATAAAATGGTAATCCAACTTGCACTTAAGAATTTTCACTTTAATAATCTATGATTGATTGATGATTTGATACGTTGTTTTTCAATCAATATTTTTCAAAATTCTTCCATTATAGAAATTATTATGTTGATCAAGAAAATAATAATTTTACATTTTAATGTGCTTAAGGACTTAAATTCTACCAAAATGTAATTGAAATATATTTGTATTTAATTAGAACTATCAAATTTTTAATTTAGTAAAAGTGCAAAATGATAATTTAACTTTTCACTTTGGAGCTTTCCACTTATAATAATAATATATGATTCATGTTAATGCTCTGATTCATACAATATTTAGGAATCCGCAGCCAAAAGGACAACTTTTTTTCTTATAGAAACCTTATAAAAGGGAGCTAGTTTATATAGGGTTTATGTCTTATGATTGACTGGACTTTCATATATAGACTCTAGGGAAAAGGTCTGATCTACCCCTCAACCTTTGTCATTGGAGCCTGATATAACCCCCTCGTTCTAAAAGTGGCTCAATTCCCTTAAGTAACCTTATAACAAACGGCTCACATATACCCCCTGCCGTTAAAAATGGCTCACCATATACCCTTCATTTAACGCGAAGTAAAAAATTAGTTTTAATTATATTTATTACTTCTAATTTTTTCAATAAATTATTTAGGGGTATATCTGATTCTTCTATCAAATTCAAGGATATTTTTAATTTGTGTTTTTCATACATAAATTATTTTTTTGACTTCTTTTATTATATATTGATTTCTTATTCTTATTTTGTTTTTTTTTTTCTTTCATATTCCTTAGTTAAAGAATAAAAAATTAACTATTTTTTTGTGTGTATTGTAATTCAATTTCGTATTCGAAGAAAATTTGGTTCCATCTACAATAGTTTTACAGAATATTAGTGAAACATAAATAAATTTGATTATCAAATATAATAATTATAAGTGGTCATTGAAACAAAAAAAAGTCATAAAATATTTTTGACCGAAATTAAATTTAACTCATATGTGATTATATTTTTTGGAAAAAAATAATAAAAATTTAGATTAAAATTATTATTTTTTTCATTTCCGTTAGAGGAAAAGGGTATATGTGAACATTTGTTTACAAGTAGGGGTATATATGAGCCACTTTCATAACAAGGGGTATATCAGCTCTAAATGACAAAGTTGAGGGGTATATTAGACCCTTTTCCCTAGACTCTAAATTTACTATAGAGGCTACTTGAGTTCCATAAGTAACCACACAGAGTCATTAATTGAAATAACTAGCCGTTAGCTAATATCAAAAGTTTTTTCCTAATATTATTTCTTACACCGACTTAATATTTAGTAATTAATGAAAGTCTAACTAGCCGTTAGCTAATAGAAAACATTTTTCCTAATATTATTTCTTACACCAACTTAATATTTAGTAATTAATGAAAGTCTAACTAGCCGTTAGCTAGCCGTTGGAAGGAACCTATATATAAGGTATTACTTTGGAGACTCAAACAATATATAATTCTTTTGTCTTTCTTGAGATTCTATTGTATCTATTACCAATTTATAGCTAGAAGTTTTTGGGGTTCCTACAGACCAAAAGCAGTACATAATTGGTTGTTGATTGAAATTGTATGGGTTTCTGAATCTTGCACTAAAAAATGAATTTTTTGATTCGTTTCGCCGGGGTTTGTTGACTTTGATTTTGAATCGATACTTATGTGTAAGATGGAATAAATCTTTATTCAAAGTCGCACAAACAAACTATCTTTGTACTTAACCAAAAATGAAAGATTTCAGGGTGGTTACGTTTACGTGAGGGTCACTACAAACGATTAATATACATTTGAAGCTTTTCTCGCCTCATGACTATCACGGGCGCGACTTTCAACTCAGAAATGTTTATCTCACTATTTTGATAGAACAATTTGTGAGTTCACAATGTTGTCCCTCATGAGTCATGCATAACGCTTGAGCGAGTAAAAGCTTGAAGTTGTTAGGTGATGGCTGGGGGCTGTAATGACCTTACCGGGTCAGAGTAGTATCAAAGCGCCATTAACACTCGGGGGGGGGTTGGCATGGGTTTGTTGGGGTGGTACGGAAGCTAGTTTTCGCCCGCTATGGGGGGGGTTGGAATTAAGATTTCTCCATCTTCCATAAAGAAAGGGGGGAGTCGGTCAAAGTTAGTGTGACCATACCACGCATAACAGAATCCACACGCTCTAAGGGATGATTCTTTAAGATGGGGCGCAAGGTGTCTGTTGGCATCTAGAAAAAAAGACACAGTCTCTTCGTGATGAAGGGGGGTCGAGTGCGTGGTGGGGTCGCACGCCAGGTTGGGTGGATGCTCAGCAAAGCTTGTCGTCGATGCTGGTAATAGGCTGGGTGTGGAGGGCCGAGCTTCCTGTACTAAATTGGGTAGGGTGGTTCCTCGTCGGGTGGGATGTGTGGGGTTAATTAACTAAATCTAAGAGTTGTGTGGTAGAAAAGTGTGGGAAATCGGATCCTCTATGAGGGTGGGTAGTCTCCTGAGGATGGTCTAAAATTGGTCTCTCAATAATCTTGTACATTGACTGGTTATATGTTACTCGAAGACATTTTTACATAATTTTTGATAATATTATATTTTACATAGTTATGTATTAAGTAGTAATATTTTATGAGTGTCCAATATATATATATAATATATATATATATATTGTATATATATATCTAGATATAAAAGAAAAAATAGTAATATTGTTTAAGTTATAGTAGTAATTCTATTAAACTAATATGTTAATATTTAAATAACTATTTTTACAATTTAAACAAATTAATCAATAGCAGCCTGAGCAGGCAAAGTAAAAGAACTTGAGAAATATTTGATAGCACCCCCAGAATTGAAACAGATGTAAGATAAATTAATCAAATTTATCCTGCTTGAGTGGAATAAATCCTAGGAATGAGGCTTTACGCTATTAAAAGTTATTAATATACGTAATCGGATGACAAGTGGCGGGGGATGCGTGTGGTGGTGTCTGCGGTGGTACGTACTGACAAACAGAAAACTATAATCAAATGGATCACTTTTAAACCAGCCAATGGCGTTTTAAGGTGGGAGAATAGGTTAAATTACCCGTGCTGCATTGATGCATCTCATCCGTAGTTTGTTTTCTTTCAACTCAACCTTGTTTGGTTTGGCTCCCCCTACAACTTATACACTCAAACTATTTTGGTAATATAGATTGAACGAGATAGTGGTTATGTGTGTGTTAGCTCGCTCGAACACTGCTTCTAAGTCCGTCCACACGACTTGTGATCCTATCAGAGTGTAACCTTAATTACGCAACCTCATCATATTTTGTACATCCTGAGAAACTCTCTTTGGAAACGCTGTTCGAGTATTCCATCAGTACTATCAGTGTAGAGTCTTTCGTATCACCACCTTTGAAAGCACTGCCCACAAGTTTTGACTATGTAACATAATTTTTGGAACGTGTCGAGACAATTATTTTGTAAGAGTTGAAAAGTGTTCAACTGACACATGGGGGAGGACGGGGCAGTTAAGTGTGGGGTGCCGTGGGTAGGGTCTAGCATATGTCGGTTGGGCATAGAAAAGGACGCATAAACAAGCTTGTAAGTTGTAATGTACCTGACCGCTGTTAGAACAATTGCAGCCATCATTAAAACTTTGGAGGGACCAGTGAGGTCTTCTTTCCAAGCACTACATTCTTCCTTTTGGACCCAAAGTTACACCAACCAGCTCTGCCACCAAATCCACACCTGCCTGGACAAAATTTCAATCCAAATCAAAATCTTTACATTAAAAAAAAAAAATTAGCAAAAGTTCAAGAAAATAAAGAAAAAAAAAACCCATAATGACCAAAAGCTTCTTTGTTGTAGAACCATCATGATTAAAGTACAATTCTTTAGCCATCGCTCTTGTGTTCAACATAGAACAAGAAACCCTTTTAGAAATTCTGTTTACTGAACCATTCAAAGTAATTGAAGGTAAATGATTCAAACAACAACTCATTTTTTTGCTTTTTTTTTTTGTTTTTTTTAGCTAAAGGCTACTGAATAGAGGGATAAGAAAAGATATTAAATGAAAATATCAGTCACAAATAAAAAAATCTGTTTTTTATTTGATGCTATAAATTATGAGCAGAAAAAATATAATAAAATTTGGGCCTGTAATGTTTTGGCCCAAAACAAAGAAAGTTAAAGGCCCATTTGGGATCTTTCTATTATTTTTTCTTCTTCTTTCAATTTCATTCAGACGACTAACAGAGGGTTGCTCGGGTAGTAAGCCTCGCACCCGCCAACTCTAATATTAAGATAACGAGTTTGAGTCATTAGGAGAATAAAAATGTGGAAGCTTTTAGGAAGGGTAAAAAAAGAATGTCATAATTGTTGATTGTATACAATAAACAATGTATTCATATATTTTCTTGGTGAACCTTTCTACGGTGTTTAGTTGGTGAGTAAAAATGTATCATGTAGACTCTTATTTTTATTATGATCATGGTGTTCATTTCAACTTGTGTGTAATACATTGACTAATTTCATGGGTTATGGGGTACCTGCATGTCTCACCTATACAAATACCGTAATAACTCTATTCAATAATTAAGATTTTGACACATGAAAAGAAATGACCTAATATTTTATACTTCGCAAAGAATTTTTATTAATTAATGATATAGGATGTATCCATAAGGCTCTTATTCCTTTAATACAATAAGCAAATTTGTATTGATTAATAATTAGAGAGGTGCAATGAATTCAAGTTCTCATATTAAACAAGATCAAAAGAGTAAAGTTGTTTAATTAATCATAAAAAAACAAGTAATTACATAAATTAAAAGCAGTAAATACTTCAAAATTTAAGGGTAGACGCCTCTTCTTTTTTTAGTTTGTTATGTGTTAGGTTTTCCTTGTTCATATATCTTGCATTTTTGAAAGGGATAATGCCCAAGTATCCTCTCAATCTATGCCCGAAATCGTCAGAGTACACACTTATACTATACTAAGGTCCTATAACCCTTCCTGAACTTATTTATTAATATTTTTTACCCCTTTTCCGGCCTACTTGGGCACTATCCTTGTGGCCCAACCATGATTTACTTTTTTTTTCAAACTGGTGCCACTTGAGGCAAAAAAAGGGGTAAAAAATTACTTATAAATAAGTTCAGGGGGTAATAGGACCTTAGTTAGTATCAGTGTCGCTCTGGAATTTCAGCATAGCTTGAAGGAGTACTTGTGCATCTAATCACCTTTTTTGAAAAGAAATAATGAGAAATCTTATCATGCATGTCTGATATCTACCCTCCTTTGTCCTGTTAGACGTTGGGGATGATGTGTTACTCATTGCATATTCTTAATTTAGTGTTGATAATGATTTTGTAATCAAAATTATCCACATGTTATTAATATTTACATTTAGGATATCCCCTTTCTTCAGCTTATTCTTTGATATATGGTGAGTTTTACCTATTTTAATTATGTACCTTTGTATTGCATGTTGAATTTTGTCCGATTCTTACGGACTCCGCCCTTGTATTGTCTTTGGACCATGGGCACCCAACTTGCTTCCTTCCATCGAGTCGAGTGATTCGAGGAATGAGGCGTACAAAATCTTGAAGTGGAGAAAACTCGAATCGAATTGGGAGTGTTTGAAGACTTAAGACCAAGCAGTCCCCCCTCTTTATTTTGTGTTTTCCATTTTTATCGTTTTGTAATTTAGGGCCGAAGCCCATGTCTCTTTATTTTCTGAATGATTATTTTTTATTTTTGTATGTTTAGTCTAGGATAGGTACAAAAGATAAATGAGTCAAAATCCCAAAGACAGGTGAGTCCAAATACTGGTTAAGGCGAACAGAAAACCCGTATTTGGACCCAAATCTCTCTCACTCTCGCTCTTTACTTGCTTTTATTACTTATCTTTTTTACTTGTCGTTAGTTCTAAAGGTTAGGAAAATCCTATTCCCTGCAAAACGCCACTTTGGTTTTAACGACTCGATCAAATCAAATAAATGACTTAAGGGTTTTACAAATTAAAATTCACTTAGATATATAAATTTTCATTTTCAAAAAACAATCTTAAATGATTTTTGGCTTTCATTTTTCAAACAAATCTAAAGAATATTTTTATCGCAATTGTAAGCCTTAGCCAAATAGTTAGTTGTTGGATAACTGCAAGTTAGCGGGCGTCATAGGTATTTTTAAACCTTCCTAAGACGTTAATAAGAATCCCCAAACCCCTTTAAAGTTTTCAAATGATTTTTCTGTTAAATCTTTTGAAAATGCAGTTTTCTTGATTTTTCTCAAAAATTAAGTGGCAACTCTAAAAAGTCGAAAACTTTACAAAAATATAAAATATTTTTCCTTTTTGGATAAGACACACTGAAATTATGATGATTGGCATGTGGGTGAACTAACCCAACACTGTGAGAAGCTTATATGATCTCTTAGAAGATTAAACCCATTGGGAAAATCCAACCTAAACCAAGACGTCGATGACAACCTTCATCCTTTCATCTTTTTCTCATCTTTCTCCTTCTTTTCTCTCTTTTTTTGCCTCTTCATGAACTTTAAACTAAAACCCTAGGTGTATATTAGGATTTTAAAACTGAATCTAAAAGGATTAGATTCTTAAATAGTACTTAAAAGGTATTAAACCTGATTGGGTAAGGAATGAACGAAAATACCCCTCACTATTTTCGGCTAACTTTCCTAAACTGGAAAGCCTAACTTCAAAAGGTCATATCTCACTCATCCGAACTCAAAATTTAACGAACTCAACGAAGTTGGAAAGGTAATTAAAATATCTTTCCTATGGTATCTTTTAGCACACCTAACTCATCCCGTGCTAGGAATTATGGTCGTTTGAAGTTGACCCAAAATTCATACTTTACTTTACTCTCTAAATTTCAAATTTTTGTTATTTCCAATTAATTTTTTTTTGGAACTCACAGTGCTAAATCTTAACATTCTTTAGTGAAATCTCACTCACTACGATTAACTGGACAAGTCTTAGTTAGAAAAAATTTTCTGGGATGTTACATTGTCGTCCATGTGAAGCCTCATAAAACACCATCTGCATACTAGACTAATAAGTGTTATCATAAGCGAACTCTGAACTCTGTCACAGGCAATTACTCGTCCAAATTACCACTAAAGTTGGTGTCCGATTCCTCAAATGCTATTTAAGTAGGGGAGAATATAATAGCCCAAAACAAAGAATATTTTCATCATTTAGCCTAAAACAAAGAAAGGGCTATAAGTCAGTTGAAGTTGTGCAATTTATGAAATTAACACAAATCAATGTAGCTTTACAGAATTTACCAAACGTTAGAGAAAAAAGTAATTGGAAGAGGAAGACGGGGAGAAGAAGAGGAGGAGAAACCAAGCTTTGAAAAGCGGTTTTAGGCAGCGCCTAGTGTGGAAGCAGAGTTACATGGTACTTGTGTGGAGGAAGGGTACCAGGTATCTAGCGGATTGAGTGAAAATACTTTAGTCCGGAGCCTAAGAGATGAGAAAATTATTAACGGAAAATTCCACAAAAAGGTATATAAAATTTTATATTAACCAAAACGGCAAAATCGCTGGAACAACAATGATTTACTCCACCGAAAAAAGCAAAATCGCCGCCATTGCAGCGATTTTGCAAAATTAAAAAAATTTAAATTGCTACAAGGCACGATTTTATAAAAAAAATTAAATTAAATATGGAAATTGTTGTCTAGGCAGCGATTTTATAATTTTTTCTATTAAAATCGCTCTAAAAATAAAAAAAATTAAAAAATGGAAATCACTACCTAGGTAGCGATTTTTCAAAAAAACATTTTTTTCAAAAAAAAAAGTTTCTTTTAAGAAAATCGTAGGAAAAACAAATTTCATTGATTTTCAAATATTTTTTTTTGAAATTTAAATATATAGCTTATAAGAAAATATGCATTATTTAAAAAAATGAAGAATAAAGTCAGGTAACAAGAACTATTTTCTTACTAAAAATGATATATATTGAATTTAAATTGAAATGATGTTGAGTTCAATAGAATTCTAAATTCAATAATTAATTTTTTTAAAAAGAAAAATCGCCTGCCCTAGGAAAGCGATTTTCATTTTTAAAAAGTTATAAAGCAGCGATTTTTTTAATTTTTGCTTTTTTATAAAATTCGCTGGCCTAGGAAGGCGATATCCATTGTAATTTTTTTTTGAAAATCGCAGTAGGCAGCGATGTCAATTATTTTAAAAAAAATTTACACAAAAATTAAAAAAATCGCTGCCTTAGGGTAGCAATTTGAATTTTTTTTTTAAAAAATTCAACATTTTACAAAATCGTTGCAGTGCAAGCGATTTTTCTTTTTACGGTGGAGTAACGCTGTATTGTGTTTCCAAGATTTTCACCGTTTGGTTAATATTAAAATTTTATTACCATTTTGAAATTTTTGTAATATTTTATATCTTTTAGGCTCGGACTCGCAAATATTTTATATAAAGTTGGACATAATAAATTTGATTGCCATGGAACTATATAAAGGAAGAAGAGTAAGTAAAATTGGGTATGATTAATGAAAGTCTAAGGAAACATGAGTGAAATATCTTTATATAAAGTTGGACATAAGTAAACTTATGTGTGATTTGAGAATTTTTGGAGTTCATTTCGTTTTGGTATAATAATCTCTTCGTATTTAAAGATTGATTCTTTGACTGATGATATATAAATTTCCCCATAATCTTTATAACGTAATGTCTTAGTTGTGTTGGTTTACTAGAAAATTAAAGGAAAAAAAAGTTGAAGTTCTATACATTGATGATGTATAAATTATTAGTTGTTACCAGTTCTAAAGAAATGGAAGAGTTAGAGCTCAGGTTCAATAAATGGTTCATTTGCCAGTTCAAACTCACTCACAATTTGAAATTCTTAATTTTTTAAAAAATATTATTCGAGCATTGTGATTGTACCTATGCTAGTTATCTTAATATGAAAACATAGAAGAAAAAACATTTACACCATTGATTCCAAAAAAACCATCAATTTCATCAAATATCATTCATAATTTCAAAATAGAAGAAGCTTTATTAAAGTTCTCGATCAAGAATCAGAAGCATCCAGATAAAATAGTAAACGTTTTATATCAGAAGCACAAAAGCAAAACATCATATCCCGGAGGAAGTAAGATAAAACAACCACTCTAAACTATCCGAGTCTTTGGATAAACATTTGAAATTTGAAATTTGTCCCCCATGACAGTTTTGAGTGAGTATAAGCTTGGAATGTATGTAATGGCTGTAATGACCTCACTGTAAAAATAAACCAACCTGAAACTCTTCATTTTTGGGTCATACAAAGCTAGCTTTGTGCCACTTTGAACTAATATTTCTCCATCTTTCCACATAAGTATTGGTTCAAAATTAAAGTGAACCCATAACCACGAGGAATAGAATCCACCAAAATGATTATCTTTAGTTTTCTTTATACTCTTCCCCAAGAATTCAGAAACCCCATACTTTCATCCGCCAAATATCAATATTAGTGTTGCTAATAATCAGCAAACAGAAAAATTCCCCAACTATAGCTTCAAGTTCCAGGGTGGATTTACCAGTCCGGGGTGGAGCTTGGCAGGGACTTGACCTTATCTGTCGCAATAGCAAAGGAGAAATGATTGTCATTTTTTCGCTACCATCCAATGAAGAGCACCATTTGATTATTTAAACTTGCCAAAACTTATAGCATGCAGGAATGGAATTTTACCCAAATTTCTCCATTTCTCACCAACTCCAAAGTTATTTATAAACTTCCAATCCTGATACTTTAGTAAGCTTCCAAACTACTAATCTCAATATCTTATACTTTCCAGACGCTTTGCTAAAACAAAATCCATAAGTAACACCACAGTCAGTAATCTCCCATTTAGGCAATTTAACTTCAAAATATTCACCCAAAAGTGGATTACCAATATAAAGAGAATGTTTCTGATCAATATTTGTCGAGTCATTCACGAAACAAGTAAATCCATTACACAAACCAACTAAAAACACGCTCCCTGGAGGGTAGTGAAACTTAGGGGTCAATTGAATGGGTCTGTTACAATGGTGAGCATAAGAACTATACTCTGGTTTGATTTCTAGAAACGAAGGATTGCCCACACCATCGATAAGATAAATGCAAGGGAATATTTGGGATCTTGTTTGATACATTTTAACAAATAAAGGGTCGTAAGATAAAACATTATACCAAAGTTTACACACAGTCTTACATTGGAAAATGGACTTAATTGACAATCTTGAAAGAATGTCGATCAAAATCATCAAAGGAAGATCCATAATCCTCATCCTTGGGACATGAGAGTTTCTGCTTCTTTTGCAAGATGAGCTTTTGACGTCCATGGTTGTCACTTCCTTTGAACAAAATGATTTTCTAGTTTTGAGGGGTTTGGTCAATTGAACTTTCATATATATAGACTGTAGAACTTGACTAGATACAGTTGGATGACTTCTAGAAAACTATTTAAGGAAAAAAAAATTAAATGCTACTTTACTTCTTTTGGATGACTTCTCAAAGTCAAAAATAATAATAATAATAATAATGATAATAATAATAATAAGTGATCTTTTCTTTAATATTACCTATTTAGCCGTTGAATAGGAGATCATCAATATTTTACCTTTTTAAGATGTCCCATTGAAATTTTTAAATACCTTCTCTTACTTATAAGTAAGGGATTGAACTACATTTTTTGTAGAAAGTGAAATATGGATATGAGTTGCGGAAATGTCTCGAAAAAAAAAAAACGTTTCTAAAAGAGTAAAGCGTATTGCATGGATTTAGTTTAAATATCATGTTTATTTTTATTATTACTCAAATTAAGTGTACATTATGTTTAAATTCATCATTAGGCAATGATGAAATATCTCATTTTATGTTAACGATCTATTTGGTTTGATTATGTCTGTACTTTAACATTTTTCTTCTCATTTTGTCTTTACTTTTTTTTCTTCATTTGGTTATTATAACAATTTTATTTTATTTTCTACCCTGCCGTTTTATAGAAGTTTTACACTGTATCCTACTTTTATTGTAGGTTTATCATACAAGTTGTTGATGTGTGTTATTATAAAATGAATAAAAGAAATGCAACTTTGTTGACTTTGCAAAGCAATCAACTAAGCAATGTTAAAATGGACATCAATATATACACCAGAATTCAAAAGCATCCACAAAATAATAAAAGTTTATATAAGAAGCACTAAAGGAAAACATCATATATATTGCGGAGGAAATAAGATAAAACAAATACTATATAGTATTTTAGTCTTTGGATAAACATTTGTGACTTGAAAAGTTGTCTCCTGATAGTCTTGTGAGTAAAAGCTTGGGAGTATCTAGTCGCTTGCCTGACATACTGTAAACTTGTAAGCCAGATTGAACCTTTCGAATGGTCTGTAGTGAATCTAGGTTCTGAAACGCTGAATCAAGATTCCCCTTCTTCCAAATTAATATTGGATTTAAATCACATTGACGGAAATTTCCGCGGAATAGAATTTCACCAAATGGGGATTCTTTGATCCAAGATTTCCCAAACAATTCCCATACTCTTTCATCAACTGGATATCAGTTTTAGCGAACCGTCTAATGTTATTATAAGTCAAACACATACAATTTCCCACCTCTACTATCTTCGAGGCACATAATGGAGTTTCCAGACCAGGCGGAGCTGGTAGAGACTTGATCTTTTGTGTCTCAATATCAAAGGAGTAAATTCTATCATCATCTTCGTTATGAATCCAATGAAGAGCACCATTGACAATAACCTAGCAAAAATTATACCGTGTAGGACATGGAATTTCACCCACATTCCTCCATTTTTCACCAACTCCAAGAGTATAAATCTTCAATTCTGATATGTGAATATGCTCTCTAACTACTAACCTCAATACTTTATACTCTCTAGAGACTTCGCTATAACAAAATCCATAAGTAACTTGATTAGCACTCATCTCCCTTTCAGGCAATTTAACTTCGAAATACTCATCTAAAAGATGATTACAAATGTAAATAGAATATTTCTTAATATAAATTGACTTAGAGTATTTCCTAAGACACCGTGCGGCCCTCAAGGACTTACTCACTAATCTCAAGATATTGTAAGTTCATGGAGCCGGTAAAGATTGGAACGCTAAGAGAATGCTTTGAAAGGACTTTAGAAAGGAAAGAAAGAGTGCTTTGAAGAAGGATTTTGTATGTATGTTGGAGAGTTGCTTACAACTTGCTTGGTTGCTAAAAAAACAAATGGCGAGCCCCTTATTTATACTACTTCCCCAGGGGGCTAAAGTGTAAATAAAAATTAATTACAATCCTTATTATTTACACTTGGTCCCTTGTCTAGAAAAAGTATAAACTTCTACAGACCTTTCCAAAAGACTTTTCTTGAACCTTCAGCCTCTGTCGGGACGCAAAATTTAACTATGATGTTGTGTGGAAATGACAATGTTGCTCTCTAACTACTAACCTCAAATACTCTCTCTTCGCTATGACAAAATAATAAGTAACTTGAAATATAACTCATCTCCTTTCGGGCAAACTTACACTTCGGAAATACTACCTAAAAAAGATTACAAATGTTAAACTGAATGTTTCCAATAAAAATCAAATCATTCAAACAACAAATGGAATCCATTAACGAACCACTAAAGATACTGTTTCGGAAGGGTTAGTGATGAAACTTGGGGATCAAGGAATAGGTCTTAGAGCGACCCATAATAATAATATAACTTTCCTTGAGTTATACCTTTCTTTTCTCTCGATGGCTTGCCTGGAGGAATTATTACGGTTGGAGGTAAATAATTACCTTTGCTCTTTATGTCTTCCTGAAACATGGGGTTGGAGGTAATATTTACTTCGGTCTCTTTTATGTCTTCCTGAAATTACTGTTGGAGGTAATATTTACCACTGTTTATGGTTATGTCTTCCGGAATATGTTGTCATGTATGTTGGAGGTAATATTAAAGTTTTTCTCGTTATGTCTTCGTGAATTGAATTTATGGTGTTGGAGGTAGTAATATTGACTGTGTCTCTATTTATGTCTTCCTGAATTATTACTGTTGGAGGTAATATTCACTTCTTCTCTTATATGTCTTCCTGAATTATACTGTTGGAGGTAATATTTACCTTTTTCTCTTTATATCTTCCTGAAATATACAATTGGAGGTAAATATTTACCTTTTGTCTCTTTATGTCTTCCTGAATTATACTGTTGGAGGTAATATTTACCTTTTTTCTCTTTATGTCTTCCTGAAATATACTGTTGGAGATAATATTTACCATTTTTATTTTTATGTCTTCCTGAATTATGTTGATGGAGATAATATTTACTTTTTTCTCTTTATGTCTTCCTGAATTATGTTGTTGGAGGTAATATTTACTTTTTTCTCTTTATGTCTTCCTAAATTATGTTGTTGGAGGTAATATTTACTTTTGTATATTTATGTCTTCCTGAATTATGTTGTTGGAGGTAATATTTACTTATGTCTCTTTATGTCTTCCTGAATTATTATGCCGCGGAGGGTAATATACCATTTTTATCGTTATGCTTGCATGAATATGTTAGTTGGAGGTAATATTTACTTCTGTCTCTTTTATTCTCCTGAATTATATTGATGGAGTAAATATTTTACCATTTTTATCTTTATGTCTCCTGGAATTATGTTGTTGGAGGTAATATACTTTTTTTTCTCTTTATGTCTTCTTGAATTATGTTGTTGGAGGTAATATTTACATTTTTCTCTTGATTCTTTTGATTTATACGTTGAGGTAGTATTAACTTTTTTTTCTTAGTATGTCTTCCTTGAATTATACTGTTGGAGTTAATATTTACCTTTTTTCTCTTTATGTTTTCATGAATTATGATGGTGGGAGGTAATATTTACTTTTTTCTTTTCTGTCTCCTGAATTATGTTCTAGTTTGAATTTTTAGGGGTATATATGATTCTTTATTAAGTTCAAGGTATATTTTAATTTTTTTTCATACATACATTATTTTTTGACTTTTTTTTAAGTATTTGAATGTCTTATTCTTATTTATTTTTTTTCTTTCATTCCTTAGTTTAAAGAAAAAAATTTTAAAAAAACTATTTTTTTTGTGGGTATTATTGTAATTCAATTTTGTATTCGAAGAAAAAAATTTGGGCATCTACAATAAGTTTACAGAATATTTAATGAACATAAATAAATTGATTATCAAAATAATAATTATAAATTAGTCATTAACAAAAAAAAAGTCAAAAAAATATGTTTGACGCGGACTAAATTACTCAATGGGATTATATCTTAGAAAAAAAATAATTAAAATTTAGCATTAAATTTTTTTCATTTCCGTTAGAGGAGACAAAAGGATATATGTGAGTCCACTTGTTTACAAATGGGGTATACATGGAGTCAATGTCATTAACAAGGGTATATTAACTCTAAAGACAAAGTTGAGGGGTATAACTCAGACCAATTTCCCTTCTTAATTCCTAGTTTAAAGAAAAAAAATACTAGTTTTTTGTCTATATTGTAATTTGATTTTTGTAATTTCGAAGAAAAAAATTTGGTATTCACAATAAGTTTTAAAGACTATTAAATGACAATAAATAAATTTGATTATCAAGATAATAATTCTAAATTAGTTATTGAAAGAAAAAAAAGTCAAAAAAGTATGTTTGACGAGGATTAAATTTACTCATATAAGATTATATATTGTAGAAAAAATAATAAAAAAAGTCAGATTAAAATTATCTTTTTTTTCATTTCCGTTAGAGGAAAAAGGGTATATGTGAGTCATTTGTTTATAAATAGGAGTATATATATGAGTCATTTTCATAACAAGGGGTATATCAGCTTCAAATGACAAAGTTGAGGGGTATAATAGTCGACAGGTCTATATTCTAAATTCCACGGAGAAAAATAGAGAAAAAACATTATATCCAGAAGGAATTAAGACCAATTAATACTAAACTATTGTCAATCTTCGGGACCATGTATGAGATTCAGATTTCTCCAATGATAGTCTTGAGTGAGTAAAAACTTGGCATGTAGCTAGTCCCAGCAAATCAAGGTACACCTTAACCATCGTAAACTTCTTTTCTGATATCATGTTGAATAGTATCCTTCAATATGCAATCTTTAGTCAAAGATTCAGATATTCCGTACTCTTTCATCCACCATATATCAACATACTGAGTATCGTTACTATCACACAAACGTAGAAAATTTCCCAACTCTACTAGCTTCAAGCAGGAGGATGAAGTCTCCAGACCACGCGGAGCTAATAGGGACTTTACCTCTTCCGTCCTACTGTTAAAGGAGTAAATGCTGTCAGTTTTTTTCTGAATTCATCCAATTCACAACACCATTGACGTCAGCATTACTAAATGATACACATAGAAGTTCTGGAGCCTCACCCACATATCTCCATTTTTCATCAACTCCAACAGTTAAAACTTCCAATTCTGATACTTGTGGATGTCTGTCAAAATTACTAACTACTGATCTCAATACTTTATACTGCCTAGAGACTTCACAAAAGCAGAATGCATAAGCAAACTCGAGATTAATCATTTGGTCGTCCCACGCGAAGCAGACTTTGATTATGGGAGGCCTAAGTTTCACCTCCCCTCATTGAATCGAGTATAAAATAAATTCGGTTTAAAAAAAAACCAATAGTGAAGTTAGTAATTGGTTACACTTGGTTCGTTGATGGTTAAGAGTAATCCGATAGACCTAGGAAACATATGTTCATTAGATGACGAGAGTAATCCAATCGATCTTTGTAGAATGCCAATCTGTACATTACTAAAGTTTCTGAATTGTGTTTTTTTCCGCAGAAAATCATTACCTTGTTCATAAGAAGAAAGAAAACAAGGCAAAACCGGTTGTTCTGCAGGCGTACGAGATGTTAAAACAAAGCCATAAGGCCAACATTTTATTCCTTAGTTCGTTCTATTCAGACAAGTGCGTAGTGAATTGAACAAAACGAATGTATGTAGACTGACCATAATAAAAGCATGTTGAAGGGTCTTAAAGATAGATGACACGAGAAACATAGAAGAAAAAAAACATAATACCAGGAGGAGGAGGAAATAAGATAAAAACATTAAATCGCTAATAAACTAAGTCAATCTTCGGATGAGTTATGAGACTTGTAAATTTTTCCCCAATGAGATAGTCTTGGTTGAGTATAAAAAAACTTGGGGATTGTACTAGAGCTTCAAATACAAGGTACACTCTAACCTTCGTAAACTCTTTTATTTGGGTTTTAAGAAACTATTTGTTGGCCACGTCCCTTGCATCAATATTCTCCATCTTCCCAAGTTGGATTGGTTATAAATCTACACAACGGGATTATTTGGTTGAATATAGGTATCCTTCAAAATGCGAGTTTTAGTCCAAGATTTAAGCTATTCCATATCTTTCATCCACTATATCAACATACTGACTGTGGTAGTACACAATAACATAGGAAATTTCAAACTCTGACTAGAAGTCAAGTAGTTAGGATGGACGTTTCCAGACCACGCGGAGCTAACAGGGTCTTCAGCTTTTCCGTCCAACTGTTAAACGAGTAAATCCTGTCATTTTTATCCATATTCATCCAATGAACAATACCATTAATGTTACTGTTACTAAATGATTCATGTATTGGTTTTGGAGCTTTGCCCACATATCTCCATTTTTCATCAACTCCAATAGTATAAACCTCGAACTCTGATACGCTTGGATATCCTTCAAAATTTCTAAGTACGGATCTCAATACTTTATAGTGTCCAGAAGCTTCAATAAAGCAAAATGCATAAGCAACATGGTTTCTTTCCTTCTGTCGATGCATTTTAACCTTGTAATACTCACCCAAAAGAGGATTGAAAACAATCCCATTACACGAACCAATTAATCTCAACTTCGATGAAGGGATATGAAACTTAGGGCTCAACACAATGTTTCTCTTTAGGGGTTGAGAATCATCTGCTTTGAGTTCGACAAGAAAATAGACAGAGTAATTAACCGAAAGCAAAAGGCTCGGAAAATTAGCTGATGATCTTTGCTGATACATAATAAAAAATGATGGTTCGGAAGTTAAAAGATTATACCACATTTTACAAACCATCTTACAACAAAAAACGGACTTGATTGATAATCTCGAAAGAATTTCCGACATAATATCACTCGAAAGGTCCATAATGGTGGTGACATTAGAGATTTTTTTTTGCAATCCCTTCCGCGGTCCATGACTATCACTTTCTTTGAACAAATCGAGGTTCGACTAAGCCTAATCCCCCAAACTAAAACAGAGGACCGTTTTCTCAAAGCAAATTAAAGTGCAACAACGCTTTCCAAAATCCCCCATACATCTTATAACCCCAATCTCAATTCCTATTTAAAAAGCACAATTTTTCTTATGGGTTTATCGTAATAATCCTGTTTTATTTATTAAAACATTATATACCGTCTGTATGAGGAATTATATTTTGATTAGGAGAATAATATGCCTTATTATAATAAGGACTATTAATTATTATTCCTTATTTAATAGTTCTAATTATGTCTTCTTTTATTTTTTTTCAGGATTACTACATAGTGGAATTTTCTTTTTTGAAATTAATTTAATATTTTCCTTGTCTTGTTTTGACATATACAAAGTATTCGGGGCTCTATATCTTAAAACAATAATTATAGCATTAAAACAGGGATGAAGCCACGTAGGCTTCAGGGTGTCCAATTGAATTCCATTTGTCAAAAAATTATATTTATGATAAAAGTAAAATTGTTGAATCCCCTTTATATTGTATAATTAGAATTTGGGGGGGGGGGGGGGGACCTCTTTAAAATAATAAGGTAATGCATAGCGGAGTTGGTAATAGCTAGCAGAATCCTACTCTTTGCCCCGGTTTGATTCCCCGCACGAGTGTTCTTTTTTTCTCTAATTAGACCCATGTTCGAATCCCTCCTCCACTAACTTAAATTATATTTCGCTTAGTGAAATTTATTTTGCTTTTGTCAATTGCTACTGCAATCAAGAACTTTCTTGGCAATGAAGTATATTAAAAATGACTTGTGAAATGTTTTTAGACGGTTAGTTTTGAATTATACACTTGTAATTCTATTAAAAATATTTTTATATTTAATTAAATATTGTTTAACTTGATTACCTGTTTTGAAAATCTAAGTTATTAGCTATTTTTATTTTTTTAAAAATTACTATTAAAAATTTGGACGCCCTTTCTGAAATTCCTAGCTACGCCACTATGCACCAAGCACTAAAAGGATTCGGTCCTAAAAACAAACTGAATGATTCCCTTACAAAACTAGTGGGTTTTTTTTCTTGTAACTATTTCAACCATAGTGAGATTTTTATTTGCTCAAATCATTGCAATGCCCTTGTTTGTCTTTATGACCGTAATACCGTAATGATAGTCAAGGTTGAGAGCTTTTTTGCTTTCTACGCCGATCTCCAAACTTATTATATTTTATTGGAAACAAAATATTTTTATTACGTCTCCCTCTAACACTATAAGCAAAATTTGAATACACCACTTTAACTATACATGAATCTTATTATCTTTGAAATATTTTTAAGTATAATAAACGCACCCTTAACACATCCTAAAACTTATATAGCCACTCACATGATGGGAGGTGTTTTACCACTCGCCTCAAGTATCATTCTGTCGGCCACATCATAAATGATCAGATCATAAAACAAATAAAATTCCATGTCATTTGATTTCTTTCCTTCATATCAAACACTCACTCATAATGCTAAATCCGCATATTTACCATTAAAAACTCCTTAACAATCACCATGAAATTATAATGGCACGACCAAATTTATCCCATCCAACTAACACCTGCTTCAATATCTACCATCAATTTTATTCTACTTTCAATCGAAATAATTCAAATAAATATCATAAAACATGGTCCAAAATCTCCATCGAAGAAACCAGCTAAATTTTGAACTCTGATTTGAGAAAAATTCAAAATTGAGATCATTTTTTCTGATTGAATTTGGGTTAAGAAAAAGGTTGATTGAAGTGAGAAGTGAAGAGAAGGAGGGAGGGTGTTATTCAGTGGCGTAGCCATATAGTGTGAAGGGACACCCTTCGTCGAAAAAAAAAGCATATATACAAGTCAAATGATATACGAAATGATTAACTAACCTATTTTGGACATCCTTAATATAACAAGTTGCTATTTTTGGACACCCTTTAAGAAATTTCTGACTCGGTCACTAATGTTATTGATGGAGAACTGAAGCGGCATGGAGGTTGGGTTGGAGTAGGATGTCTTATTAATGTTAGAGAACTGAAGCGGCATGGAGGTTGGGTTGGGGTAGGTTGTCATATTAATATTAGAGAATTAAAGCGGCAACGGTAGTGGGGGTGCGGGCGGGGCGGGGGTGAGAGTTGGGGTTAGGGTAGAGTTAGGGGTATGATATGGATGATTGAGGAAGGGATGATAGTTAAATTATTTATTTATAATTTTTTTTTAAAAGAACTCGAATTTAAATTATTCTCTTTATATCTTGCCTAAATTAAAATCCTTTCCCTATGAATTTGTTTTCTCCATTAGTGAACTTCAAGTCATGTATTGAGTACAAAAAGTGAAAAAGAAAAAAAAAGAAATTTAATTTTTAAAAAATATCAATTTTTTAAGTTTTACGGTCATTAACAATCTCTACTACTTAATTATAATATGTCCATTACCAACAAAAAAGGAAACTTGTCAGATTAATAAGATTTTAATACCTTTTTTCGTATCTGACATGCCTCTAAGAGAGTGAATAATCTACCGTGAGTTTATGATATTTTTGATATATTTCATTTAAAAATTGTGTGTGTCTAGGGCTATTTTGTTCTAGAAATAATGTTTTGTATCATGTTTGCAGCAAATAAGCTTGGGACGCAGTTGATGGAGATGACAACTGAAATTCTGCAGAAGTAGCCACCCATGGAGTGACCTACAAACAGTAGGTCTTGTGACGGCCCGCCGATGGGCAAGCATGGATGGATCATCAGGAAATTCTGACCAAGTGTGGAACTACGAAGCGACTGACGGAATGTAGGTCGATCCACGGGTCGTCCTACACATCCGTCGATGAGTTCAGGGAGTTGAAGTTCCAAAACCTAATGAAAATTTCTCTAAATGTGGAGCCACATAGACGATTTGACCCGGAACCGCTGGATCAAAAAAAGGCTTTGCAAATGCAAATCTTGGATAGTTTCCACTGTAATCACAATTTGGAAGGGATCCATGGCAGTTTCTTCCTTCTGATTCTCAATGAACAAAAAAGCAGCTTAAGGGATTATTAATAAGGAAGTATGTATTAATCATATATTATTATAAGTGAGAAGCACTCGAGTTAAAAGTTGAATTACGAAAATACCCTTATAAAGTAATAATATTTGTGGATATATATATATATACACACACACACGAAGGGTTTTTCACTGTTTACGAAATTTGGACTTTTATTGCTTCAATAAAGTGAGATTTATTAAGAGCTTCTTTCACTTTTTACGAAGTTTGAATCTTTATTGCTTTAATAAAGAAAGAAAACTAAGAGTTGTAATAGACGATGAAGGGTCACGATATCTGAATTTATAAGAATAATATTGGTTATATGTATTTTTTTGTATCATTTTCATTTTTATTCAAGTCTTTGTAATTATAATAGTCCCTCTTCAAATTCCTTTTTTGATTACCTTTATGTTCAACTTTTTAGTTAAATTGTTAGAGTACGATTATTTTTAACAGAGTTTCACTGAATTTTTAGATGTAGTATCATTTTATAGTGTTATGACCAAAATTGAAAGGCCATAATAACAAATAAGATTGGTAAAAATCGGTAGAAAAAGTCAATTGTAGTCTACTGATGCAAAATAAATACATATCTTTTGTAAAATTATATTTTTAGTACATAATTTTTAAATTCATCTGATATATTCATTAATCATTCACATTATGTCCCAATAAGAGGGAATGATAATGATACATTGATTGAATGATAATTTCATATCCAAAAACAAACAGGATCATTACCATTTAACACTCTAGTATTTTTTTATTCCTTTTTTCCCTTTTGAGATCATAAGTTTCTTAATAATGTCCATTAGTCTGAAATGAAGAAATCTTAGCTATTATAAATAGTTTATATGTGTTCTTGATTTTCACATGTAGGTATTGAGGATCTAATTAACTTTGCATATATATGACATAGAAGTTTTGTTATTTTTTTAGTTTGGATATTTCATCTATATTAAAAGGTCACATTTCAATAATTCGCACCTCTTTAGTGTCATAACTTATTTTTTAATAATCTCCGTAGTTTTTATTCCTTTTATACACCCCCAAAATTAAATGTGTAAAATTTGTGATAATTTATTGTGTTCTTTCATATACCACTATATAATGTACCATATGTAATGCAAAGTCTTTAAATAAAGATAGTGAGGTATAGTATAATTGTATTTGTCAGTACCAAGATTACATGGTGTGATATGCCTTTGCTTGCTTTTTATTATGCTATATTCTTATAGAGTATAGAAAATTTTCATATCAGTATATTGAGATGACTTTATAATCACATTTTAGAAAAATAATTTTGACACTTAATTTCTTTATTGTGTGATAATGATTCTTTTTACGCTATAAGTAATTAGTGTAATTTATTTTAGGAGCATGAATTTCGCAAAGTTCTTCAAGTTGATAGGCTTTGTGCACTATTTTCTTACGTTTTCAACTGTTCTATGCTATATAAAAGCTATTTTAATTTTAGGGGTTATATATTTTATAAAACAATAGATTGATCGTTCATATATTCCAAATTGTATATTTTTTTGTTGAATAGTTTGTGATACTTATTGTAGTGTGATTTTCTTAACATACCATATATAGTGTTTTCCGTAACTCACGTGCTAAGCACGTGTCCGGAACTAATTAATTAAAAATATGATTCACTAAGACAAGTTTATTTACAAATTAAAGAGTAACGCAACAATCCAAAATGGAGAACAAAAAGATCAAGTTTATTTACAAATTAAAAATATGTTCTGTGCGCTTGTAGAGACAGAGTTGTACTACCATAACTCAAAAGTATCCATTAAACAGTAAAAGTTGACATATCATAACTCAAAAGCATTCGTAAAACAGTAAAACTTGACCGGTCATTAAGCTAGATGACACATAGTAGCAAAACATAATATAAAGGAGGAAATAAGACAAATTAAATATTTAAACTATTTTAACCTTCGGAATAATAGCATATGAGGACTTGTTATAAAACTTCCCAATAACAGGTCTGTGTGAGTCAATAAAAACTTGGGGGAATGTAGCTAGTCCATACAAATCCAAGGTACACCTTAACCATCATAAACTTATTTTCTTTTGGGTTGTAAGAAACTACATGTGTACCACGATACATTAGGCATGAATTTATACCTTTTTTAAGTTGAGAGTGGTATAAATCTATCATCCAAACTGATATTGGTTGAGAGGTAATTTCAGATGAAATCTTTAGTCCAAGATTCAGCGATTTCATACTCTTTCATCCACAATATATCAACGTACTCACTATGGTAAGTATGATCACACAAACATAGACAATTCCCTAACTCTACTAGTGTCAAGCCGTAGGATGACGTTGTCAGACCACGCGGAGCTAAAAGTGACTTCACCTCTTCTGTCCAACTGTTAAAGGAGTAAATGTTGTAATTTTTTTCCAAATTCAACCAATGAACAACACCATTGACATTACCCTTACAAAATGGTCCGCATAGAGGTTTTGGAACTTCACCCACATTTCTCCATTTCTCATCAAATCTAATGAGATGTTAAACTCCAAACTCTGTTATATGGGGACGTCCCTCAAACTTACTAACTACTGAATCTCAAACTTTATATTGTCTAGAGTTTTCATGAAGCAAAATGCATAAGCAACACAGTCAATTCTTTTGTCCCAGTTCGGAAAATTTAACCCTCGAAATTATTCACCCAAAAGAGGATTTCCCTAATGAAACCAAAGAGTTATGCTATGCCACCTCGAACGTTAATTTTGTTTTTAAATTTTTTTAAAACAAACAAATGAACCCATTACATGAACTAATAAATATCAAGTTTTGTCTATATAAAGTTGGGAGGAGGTGAAACCTAGGGCTCAACAGAATGGTTTTGTTTAAGGGGTGAGAAACATCATCTTTGAGTTCCACAAATAACCGGACTGAGCGATTTATCGAAATTAAAATGCTGGGAAAATAAGATGATCTTTTGTAATACATTTTCCAAAACAAAGGGTCGGAAGTCAGAAGATGATACCAGAGCTTACAAACAATCTTACAACAAAAAATTGACTTGATTGGCAACCGTGAAAGAATGTCAACCATAACCACTATATGAAGGTCCATAATCGTCGTGACATGAGAGATTCTACTTCCTTCCCAGTCTCCCTTGAAAAGCTTAGAGCTTTGGACATCCATGATTGTTACTTCGTTTGAACAAAAAGTGAGCTAGTTTATAAGGTTTAGGTCTTATGGAATGACTGAACTTTCTTATATAGTATGATCCTCTAAAATAACTAATTGAAAGTATTTATTGAAATTTAACTAGTCGTTAGCTAATATTAGTTTTTTTTGCCTAAAATTATTTCTTACACCGGCTTAGTATTTAGTAAATAATAAAAGTCTAACTAGTCGTTAGCTAGCCGTTAGAGTGAACCTATATCTATAAGTTATCACTTTAGAGACTCGAAGAATATATAATTCTTTTATATATCTTTCTTGAGATTCTATTGTATATGTTCCCAATTTATAGGTAGCAGTTTATTGTTTACCCACCAAAGAAAGTAAAGATGCAATCTAAAACTTCTTGATATATGTTATTGTCCATTAATGTGCTTCGCTTTGGAATCGTTTAAGTATTTGTTATAGGTTCATGAATTGAAAAGAAAAAACTATCTTCCGAAAATCCTATAACATAGAATTAAATTTAAAATAAATGTTATAATTCACATTCACGTATTTTGTATATTAGTATCCCGGCACATGTTTCGCACGTGTATCCCATATTATTATTATTATTATTATTATTATTATTATATTTTCAACTGTATATTTATAACTACAATGTTATACATAAATTATTTAATTGAGCTATATATATTAAAGGGAAAATACCCAAGTAACCCCTCAACCTATGCTCGAAATCCCAGAGACACACTTATACTATACTAAGGTCCTATTACACCCCTGAACTTATTTGATATGTAATTTATACCCTTTTTAGCCTACGTGGGCACATATCTGTGGGCCCAACGTAGGGCTTAAAAAAAGGGGTAGAAAATTAACCGATAAACTAAGTTCAGGGGGATAATAGGGACCTAGTATAGTTAAGTGTGTCTCTTGGAAATTTAGGGCATAGGTTGAGGGGGTGGGTGGGGGCGTGCCTTCCGCGTGCGGGGTCGGGGGTGGTGGGTAGGGGTGGTGGTACATTGGCATTATCCCTATATTAAACGTTAAAAGATATAAAAAAGATTAACATAATTACATATCCTTAAACCCTTAGAAATAAAGCCGAAGACCATATTATGTTTGTTCTTACTTATTAGATATATAATGTACTTCTACATCTCAAAACATTAATTATAGTCTTCCATTTGATTCGATTGATAATCTTTCTAGGATAAACCATGATTAAACTGGAAGTTTAAATTGGAGAATATAGAGGATATATCAAACAACAATTTGGTGCTAATTTAGTCACTATCAAGCTTTTGTACCTGTCAAATAGATTTCTTGTTTTATAATCACACTCAAATGTCTGTATAATTGTCTAGATCAAATATTTTTATCCAACCGAGAAAAAAAATGATATGATCGTTAACCAACCAACCAAAATCATAAAATTTTGAGGGGTTGGTCATCAAAAGTGAAGGAGGTGGAAAATAAATAAATCATATGGATGCCAAGAAACAATTTGTTGTTGGGAAAGACTTCATAAGAAACTTATAAGTACAATTTTCTTTCATAGAAATAATATACACATAAATACACAACCTAAATAGTAAATGTTAAACATAAATTGAACACAAAACTGATTTAACATGGAAAAAAGAGATTATGTATCTGTCCAAATGGTGCTATGCAATGCAAAATTAGGTATGGAGCATTGCAAGTTCAAATGAGAAAGGTCAATAGTTTTTATAGGGGCAAAACTCTAACATAAAGAAGAGGTAAATTATAAGTTATTCATTTATGTACCACAATAAAAGATATAAGAAACTATACATAATTATTAGTATTACCAGAGGAAGGCAAAAGTCAAAACCATTTAAACTGAAAAGTAAACTGACTATTGGAAGATGAATAATCCTCAACACTTACCATGCTTTATGATGCTCTGCTTAAATTAAAATTAGATGGGAGTTGGATATGTTATTATTGTAGCAAAATTATCATTTAATAGAAGTTTTCTTAAAAGAATAAATTGTCACACATTCATTAGAGAGGAAGATGAATAAAATATTGTATGCATTAACTATCATGTCAAATTTATTTATTGATTAATTTTTTTTTTAAATAAATTTCTTAATGAAGTAGGGGTTAAAATTGTTAAGTCAATTTTGTACTTAGATTCTTTCCACTTATAATAATACTAGTTTCTGAAATGTGCAACGCACGTTTGTCCCGTACAATTATTATAAAATTGAATTATTATATAGAAAATGTTGAAATTAAAAATATTTGTTTTACCAATTTATATTTTACTCATTAAATAAAATTCATAATATTCGAATCGTACATTGATCATCAAGCAAGAAATATATATGGAAAAATAATAATATTACTATAACATCTAATAATATGAATAAATCTATATGATTTATCCTTAGTAATCTCTAATTACACTCCATATCAGTAAGTACCCAAATATGTAGCTAAAACTATATTAGTAAGGAAATGATAAAAGAAAAATATATTATAAAAGTACCTTTAAAAACGAATATAAAAGTCATAAATCAGTAATTTCAGTACTAATAAAAATAGATCTTATAAAATTCATAATTTCATAGGAGATTAAATTAAAGAAGTATAAATCGGTAAAGAATACAAAAAAAAAAATTAAACAGTTAAGAACAAATACAACATTCATATCCTTCTTAAGACTTTAATTATAACAATATATATTGTAAAAAGAAATACATAAGAAATAGAGTTCTTGATGATACCTTCTCCCGTAACAAAAAAAAATCATCTAAAATGGTAAAGATAAAACTATGATACATCATATCATTCTATTTATGATCAAAGAAATATTAATATTTAAAACAAAAAAAGTACATGAAATTGTCTAATGATTGACATCAATGAGAGGCAAGTGGTAAAGAAAAATTACTTTTGCATGATACATATATATAACTAACAGATTAGTAGGATAAGATGAAAAGGTGAAGAGTTGTTTAAGTTAATTTTCTATGAAATATTTGTCATTCAAATTTTGACTTTACACCTACTTATTTTTAGTATTTAACTATTAGTAGAATATAATATAAATTACTAGTATTTAGATAATTAAAATTAAACCATTTGTGTTGATGTATGTATTTAAATATGATTAGTTAATATTAAATTAATTTTATATACACTTATTTAATTATTAGGATAACATAAGGGCACAATAGTAATTCAAATTTTAAGTTAGGAGCTTCCACTTGTAATAATACTAGTCATTAGAAACATGTATTGCATGTTTATCCTATATTATTGGATTATTATGTAGAAAATGTCAAAATTAACAATATTAACTTTATCATTTACATCATACTCATTAAATAAAATCATAACCCCCCCCAATTCTGAATGTTAAATTTGTACAGTATAGATATTAATGGAGAACATGTAATGAATATTGAATATGTCGATCATAACATATCCTCAATAATCTCTCATTACGCCACTTACACGTAGATATCATATCCCATTGAAAACATTAAAAAATAATTTAAGAATAAACATAAAAATCACTTACAATGAAACCAATTTACATGAAATAATACCAAAGTTTAAATTCTTGGAACATTTTCAAACATTTCCGGGAAGATATTATCCTTCATCTACATCAATTAAAATAAAAACTATCAGTGTATAAAAAAAATATATCTTTATTTTATTCTAATCCATACATAATGATAAAAATTTATAGAAATCTTCAAACATTCATTCTCTATCTATCAAGATTTATCAACATTGATGACGTCATTGTCCCAATATGCAAACCAATAAGGTACTAGTCTAAACAGTTCTTCATAGGAAATGGATTTTTTCTTCTGACCTGAATAAGTCGGTAAAAGAACCAAAAAAAAAAATTAAAAAAATAGAAAGAGAACTAAGAAAAAGGAAAATTGAGGAAACTGTCAATGAGATTTGCAAATTTAGTGCTCTTCTATGTGACTTTAAATAAGGGGCCTTATATAAGAGAATTGACAGAGAATAACTATAAAACTGATAAGTTGAAGAGAATGAAATTATTAAAGCTAAGAAGCTGAAGAGAATCAAAATTTAAAGATATTTTAACCAAAAAAAAAAAACTCATGAAATCCATCTAATTGTTGGGTGCGAACAGGGTAAAAAATCTTACTCTTTGCAATCTCTGTGCAAATCATAATGATGAGGTAAAACCGCACTAGCAAGCCCGATGCGATGCTCGACTCAGAAGCAAACCTTCTACTTTTCGCTAAGAAATTTGGAGTCATGTCTTCTATCTCATATGAAGAAATAAACTATTATAAAACAAAAGATTTGAAAGTATAATTTTAGATGGTATAAAAACTTCACATAAATGCCATATAAAGTTAATTCCTAGAAATATAGTTGTAAATTAATGTTAAATGATGCATTTTTTTCTTAAAGGATATGAACCATAATTGTTGGCTTTCTGTAATCATCCATCAATCACCTAATATCTTTAGCTTGTATTCCTATATTTAATTTATTTGACTAATTTAATACAGGATATTCATCTACTATTGAGATAATTATTATTAGATAAGTATAATATTTTAATTTAGTTAGGCAGTAAATGGTCTATCCAACTTTGTCTTTTAGAACCTTCTCACTTTTAATAATATAGATTTTTTTTTTTTGTTTATGATATATTTGAACATCTGTTTTATCAATCATAATTTTTTAAATTCTTCCATAATGAAAATTATGATTATGATCAAGAAAATAATAATTTACATTACTAATGTGCTTAAGGACTTAAATTCTACCATAATGTAATTGAAATATATTTGTATTTAATTAGAACTATCAAATTTTTAATTTAGTAAAAGGGCAAAATGGTAATTTAGCTTTTCATTTTGAAATTTCCCACTTATAATAATAAGATATGATTCATGTTAATGCTCTGATTCATACAATATTTAGGAATCCGCAGCCAAAAGACAACTTTTTTTCTTATAGAAACCCTATAAAAGGGAGCTAGTTTATATAGGGTTTATGTCTTATGATTGACTGAACTTTCATATATAGACTCTAAATTGACTATAGAGGCTACTTGAGTTCCACAAGTAAACGACACCAGAGTCATTAATTGAAATAACTAGCCGTTAGCTAATATCAAAAAAAAAAATTTCTAATATTATTTCTTACATCGACTTAATATTTAGTAATTAAGTGAACGTCTAACAGCGTTAGCTAATTATCAAAAAATTTTTCCTATATGTATGTCTTACACGAATTCCAAAATTTATTAGTATTAAATAAAAGTCAACTAGTAGTTAGCTAGGCCGTTGGAGGACCTTATATATATATATGTAAGGTATTACTTTGGAGACTCAAACAATATATAATTCTTTTGGCTTTCTTGAGATTCTATTGTATCTATTACCAATTTATAGCTAGCAGTTTTTGTTCCTACACCAAAGAAAGTACATATATTGTTGTTGGATGAAAGAGTATGGGGTTTCTGAATCTTGCACTAAGGATATAATTTTTTTGGATTCTGTTTTGCGGGGTATTGTTGACTTTAATTTTGAATCGATACTTATGTGGAAATATGGATAATCTTTATTCAAAGTCGCACAAAACTATCTTTATACTACCCAAAATTGAAGAATTTCAGGGTGGTTAACGTTTACGGTGAGGTCACTACAGCGATTATATACATTCAGAGCTTTTACTCTCTTATGACTATCATGGGGGCGACTTTCAACTCAGAAATGTTTATCTGACTATTTGGATAAACATTTGTGAGTTCAAGGTTGTCCCTCATGATACTCTTGAGTGAGTAAAAGCTTGAAGTGTATGTGATCGCTGTTGTATGTTGTGTAATGACCTTACGAATATTAAACCACCTTAAAACTCTTCATTTTTGGGTTGTACGAAGCTAGTTTTCTGCCCGCATTGAATTAAGATTTCTCCATCTTTTCCACATAAGAATCGGTTCAAAATTAAGTGAACCATTACCACGCAAACAGAATCCAAAAATTTTTGGGATATCTTTAGTCAAAGATTTCAGAAAGAAACCCATACTCTTTCATCCACCAAATATCAATATTAGTGGATGATGTGTGGTTGTAATAATTAGTCAGACATAAATAATTCCCCAACTCTACTAGCTTCAAGTTCCAGGGTGGATTTACCAATCCCGATGGAGCTGGCTTTTATCCACCATATATCAATATACTATGTATTGTTACTATCACACAAACATAGATAATTCCCCAACTCTAATACTGCCAAGTTGTAGGATGAAGTTTCTAGATCACGTGGAGCTAACAGGGACTTCACCTCTTTTGCTAAGCCTAATCCTCCAAGCAAAAGAACATAAAGTTTTCTACTAGAAAATGAAAAGCATACAATGATTTAGAATCCCAAATACATCTAGATCCCGAGTAATCTCAAACCTATAAGAAAAAGGTTCTCCCGATACTAAAAGAACAATATATTCCTATCCCAAATCTATTAGGACAAAGAGTTAGGGATTATGAGGTTCATAACATATATATGGGGAAAACATTTCAAAATGACCAAACACCTATTTCACTTAGTGGCCTTATTTATAGGAATCACATCAATTTTATTTTTGAGTTGGTTTATCATTCAAATTCTTGATGTGCGTTTGTCACGGAAAATAATAAATCTATTAAATGAATATAATAATCTGGAGAGACAACCAGACGTTTGAGGAATTAGATTTTGATTAGGAGACTAATAATCAGAATAGGCTAATTACAAGGGTTTGTAACTTATCATGCCTGATCTAATAGGAGTACTAATCACGTTTTATTTGTTTTCAAAATTGATTAGAAATTAGAATGAAATAAATTCATTGAAGTATTTTTTTCACAACAATTAAGATTGGTACATTTATAAGCTTAGTTTTGGTTAATTTAATTGATAAAATAAAGCATTGTATAGCAAAGTGTTACAACATGTGCAATATATATGTAACACAAAATGAAAAACGACCACACAATTTAACATTATACTAAAAATAGAAAAATTTCTAGGTGCAAATTTAATCGTCACTTATTTATTGGATCGAAAGAATTGCAAGAACGATAATT
The DNA here is from genome assembly GCA_027704765.1 of Solanum habrochaites. Lineage (NCBI taxonomy): Eukaryota > Viridiplantae > Streptophyta > Magnoliopsida > Solanales > Solanaceae > Solanum > Solanum habrochaites. Next base: position 4,641,204 of record JAKWJA010002493.1, read on the forward strand.
GAACAAGCTAGTTCTTAATTTCGCATACAATTTTTACGCGTTAATTGTCCACACCTCCTCTACCCTACAAACACCCCAGGCGCACTAATTAATAAACGACGATCAACATATCCACAACACTCTACACCAACCCCCCCTCCCCTACCACCACAGATACCACCGTTCTTTCGACCAACCACCCCTTCGCCCCTCCCACCCAAGCAATAACAACCCACTCCGCCGACAGGGTAGCCCTCTTACCACCCCGTCTACCCACAGCCGACCCCCCCAACACACCCCAGTCATCAATGGAACTCAACCAAACAGAGGCACACGCGCACTGACCCCCGAACCCCCCATCAATGTCCCTCCTCCGCCTCCGACACCCACAAGAATTTTGAAACGTCACAAACTTTCCCACCCCCGGACCACCCGCACCCCTCCTACCATTACCCCACCACTCACACCCCACTACGTCTCCACAAAAAACCATCCCCACTACAACCATCCCACGCCACAGAACCCCGAACCGGCACCAACTCCCGTCCCCCCCCACACCCCATCTCCACCCAGACAAGCCCGCATCTGCGACATATTTCCTCCCTCTAGCACGACCATCCCTCACCCCTACCTTACGAACACGCCAGGACACCGCAACCGATTACCACAAACCGAACCCAAATCGACCCCTCCTCACCCACTCTACACGACACCCCTCCACCACCCCCGTGCACGACACATCGGCATACTTAAGAAAATCGCGCGCCTCCCCCCTGTCTTCCACCCAACCACCCCCACTCCCCACCCACATCCCACCTCTACCCCCCGCCTGCCCCAACCCACGACTCCTAACCACACCCCCAACATTCACTCCCACCCCACCACACTTCACCACACTCACCTCTAACACGGGTCCGCTTCCTACACCTCTGGTTACTCCCTTTCCACATTTCCCCAAGCATCCGTACCGGTAACCAACACAACTCCACACAGCCCGACCCCCAATCATCCACTCCGACAAACCTCTCCCTACACATCCCCTACATCCTATCGGTCTGCCAAATATCTCCTCTCTCATCACACTTCTCCCTACATTCCTATTTTAGGCACCAACATACCTTACCCTTAGCACTATAACATCACCACCCAGACGCCCAGCCGACGAACTCTCCTACCTACGAACAACTCCGCGCCCACTAAAGCAGATACCAGGCCTGTTCATATTGAACACCACACCCCAACGTCAATACATTCCACCCTCTCCCCGCCCCTGACCTCCCCTTCCCCCCGTCGGTACCAGTCCTCGCATAACTTCCCCAGCCAGTCATCCACTACCCCTCGAATTCCCTTCCCCATTAAACTCCATTTACTTTCCCCCATCGTCTGTGGGAACTAGAGGTTGAGGGGATGTTGGTGGTAATGAACCTTGAATAGGGCAAAAGCTTCCGAGTGTTAAAAGGAAAAAGTGAACCAAAAGGTGTTATAATCTCTTCAATACATCCAGGAATGTTGAGCACTGATGCTAAGCATGTGGAGATATTCGGAAAAAGACCATTATCGACCTGACTACCTAAACCTGGTAAAAGACCTCTCCCTTCGAGTAATTCTGAGACGCTCGGAGAAACCTGAATTGATATACATAAGAAAATAAACGTATAAGCATAGATATGAGTCATTTTTAGAGGATTTGGAATTTGATAAGAAAAATTGGAAGGAAGATTTCATATTTATATAGTGTAGGATGTAACTCGAATGTATGGTGACCTTTTAATTTCTTTAAATGGGCTGAACACATAAGCGGCCCCTTGAACTTGCACGCTTTTTTGTTTAGACATCTTAATGAGGCCATATTCCTATTGAACACCTTATGTATACACAAAGTGTGTCTATTAGACACTTCAATGACATTACCCAAAAATATATAGAGTGCGTGACTTTCATACACTATAATATGAAAAAAGAGTCAATCATACCGTGACATGTGGCAAATTAAAAAAAAAGTATCTTTTACAAACAAAAAAAAATATCCAGCAGCCCCCTCTGCATCTTCTTCTTTGAAACCCCTCCTCACTACCAACTTAAATTCCACTACTAACAATTTTAAGAACTCTCTATAAGTTTTTTTATAAAAATAATTCATAATTTATCCTCCCCTTTCCTCCCAAACACTAAAATTATTTCATAATTTTTCTTCCCTTTCCTCCTAAACAATATTCTCTAACTTGCATAGCTCAATTCTTCTTCTTCCTCTCTTTTTTATCATTAATAAATATGATTAAAACTTGAAATTATCAAGAAATAAAAAAGGTACAACTCCGTATTTAGTTATTTTTAGCAACTTTGTTTGTGAGTTTTGTTTAATCATTAGGATGAATGAAGAAATCTTTTTTGATTTTCAGCAACAATGGTGAGATGTGGAGAAGAAAGAGACGAGAAATAAAAAAAATTGAAAAAATCTAGGGTTAGATAAATAAAAGGGGAAGATTTGGACCGTTAAATGTGCCAATCTGACACATCAACTTTTTTTTTCTCACTTCACGCGCTCAAAGGCGTGCCTCAAACTACAGGTGACAAGTCAGCCAAGTGTGTTTGATAGGTACAATTTTTGAATGGTTTAAATGTTCAATAGGAAGAAGCTCTTGTTAAGGTTAACTCTATATGAAAAAATTACAAATTCAAGAGGCCGCTTATTGTAAGCCCCTTTAAATGTCATTTATATGAAACTTTATTGTTTCATTTGAAAGTAGTTAAAACGTAATCGATCTATCCTTTTCAATGTTTATGTGTGCTTTCAGAATTAATCTCAAGTTTATATAGTACAAGGACATCCATCTAAATTAAAGGGAAAATATATATATATATAATATATATGATATATATACTACCTCCAATTCAAAAGGATGACTAATTGATTTGAAACGGAGTTTAAGAAATAAAAGACATTAAAGTTATGTAACTATACTAAATGCCTTTTAATCTTGTGGTTCTTAAAATGTCACGTGGAAAGTAAAGTTAAAAATATTATAAACAAAGGAAGGGATCATTCTTTTTGAAAACAGACTAAAAGGAAAATAAGTCCTTCTTTTTGGAAACGGAGGGAGTATATCTTATTTTATTTTCTCCGTAAGGCGCATTGGGTTTCAGACAAATTCAAATTGGCGTTATATAAAACATGGTTAAGGAAAAAAGTGCTCTAGTTTATCTTTTTTTAAAGGGTGTAACTAGGGGGTGTTACATTCAAATCAAACACAAAAAACAAATCAGATCGAACGAAAATGATTTGTGGTTTGGTTTGACGCGGTTGAAAAAAAATCGCTAACTCTTGGATTTGGTTTGGAGTTAAAAGGAAAAAAGTCAACCCAAAGCCCAACCTAACCAACAGATATTTATTTATAGAAAAAGATTAGTTATATCTACTTTGTTAATATATTCTTAGTAGTTTATAGTTTTCATTGTTTATATATTGATTTCAATTTAGGATGTAAAAAAAATTGTGGTAAAACATTTTATTTTGTATTAAATTCGAAGTTATATTAAATTGTCATAGTTTTCAAATCCGAAGTTAAAATTTACTTTGTAAATAGGTGTTGGTGTATCAGTTTTTTGTTGCCTTTCAGGTATTAATTTAACAGAATAAACGTTGATATTCAAAAAATACTATTTTGTATCATGTGAATTGTATAGTCTTTCCAAAAAATTCTGTCATTACACATTGTTAAGTTTAGCTTATCACATAGATATGTAAAAATATATTTGATCTTTTTTTCAAATACTGTATAGTTATAAGAAATCGAAAAACTGAAAAATAAAAAAAAATGACTTTATGTGATTTGATTTGGATTTTAGATTTAATAAATCAACATGATTAATTTATATTTTTTTCATGAAAAATCAAATCAAATCGATCTATGAGACGTAACAAAGAATATAATAGGGGTGGGCATAAACACCGAAAAACCGAAACACCGAACCGAACCAAATTTTTTAGAATCGGTTTCGGTTTTCGGTTAATTTTTGTATTTTTTGCGGATTTTCGGTTCGGTGGTTTGTTTCGGTTAACATATGACTTTGGAAGTCGGTATTTCGTTTAACGGAAATAGTATGCATAATGTAGAATTATAAAGTTATATTATATAAGAATAATATTCATATTAAATAGGTTTTTAAAAAAGAAGAAACCTAATTACCTACTTATGACTCTCTCTTTCTATCAAGATTTTTCTCCTTCAATCCACTCCTCATCTCTCCTCATCCTCTCATCTTCGCTCTCTTCCTCTTCTTTTCTCCTCTTACTCTCTACTCAAGGCTTCAACCACTCTTCAGCAGCGAGGCCAGCGCCGTCACAACAACAAGGGAAGCAGCAGCAGCCGCGACAGCAGCACAACAATCGCGACAACAGCAGCCAGCCGCAGACAACATCACAGCAGCAACAGCGCCAGCCTGACAGCAAGCAACCAGTAAGCGAGAAGCCCCAACGGACAGCAGCAACCAGCCGCGAGCCGCGACAGCACTCAGCAGCAGCCAGCTAAACAGGCCCATTAAAAAACCAAAATAAAAAACCGAACCGAATTAACAAAAACTGAACTGAACCGAAATATTTTTGTTCGGTATTCGGTACGCAATTTACAAAAATCGAAAATCGAAAAAACCAAAAAAAACCCGAACCGAACCGAAATACCGAATGTCCACCCCTAGAATATAATTAAAATAAAGAAGTCTAAGCCATGGTCAAAGGATTTGAGTTGAAAAAATAATTAAAATATTATTCTTAAAAGAATACGTAAATAATAATTTTAATAATATAAAAATGAAAAATAAAATAAAAACTTATTTTCACCATAAATAATCGAAATGAAGAAATCAAATCTATTAAATTGTCTATGAAATATTTTACACTCAATTAAATGCATTGAATCTTGCAGAACTTACGATGAAGAAAAATATTCAAAGTTTTAAAACGTGAAATCAATATATATATATAAATCTGAATCCAAAATCGCTGATGTGGCACCTCTATATGGCTTCTATTTGTTTCTTCTTTTTTTTTTCTTTTTTTATTATTTTCATAAAATATTTTTTTTGTTAATTATAAAATTCAATCATATTTAATATTGTAATTATTGAAATGAGTTACAAAAAAAACCCATCTATTGACATTCGCCTTTTCCTTTTTTGTTTTTGATACATAAAGAACCGTCTTTCAATCTCTTTCTAACTATTTTTAATACTTTTTTATCTATAAATAAACAATATTATGGAGATGTTGCATGTTCATGTCTATTTCGCATTCTTTCTTTTTAGTAGTATAATCTTTAATTTTATTTTCTTCATCAATCATGTAGTTAAGTAATAAAACAAGAAGACTATTTAAAAGATGTGTCACGATATGATCTTCACTTTGTTGAAGATATCGGTAAATTCTTGAAAGATTCATCACATTATTTGGTACAGTTCTACAAAATGAAGAAAGAAACTTAATTATCTTGGAGATTCATGAAGAGAGTTGTAGTAGGATAAAAGTTTTTGATTGATTTTAAAAACATTTGAAGATTCAGGTTTATTATTGATTCAATTAACATTATTTTTTCTCTTTTATTTTCTTGCTTCATTTTGAACAAAAAAAATGATTATTTCATTATTGTTGTTGTTGAAGAATGAAAAAGATGCACATTTTTGTTTTTGTATATATATATATATATATAATTAATATTTAGATTTTTCTTGGTGACTGAACGGTATATCACCTATGGTACACTTTTTTAAGATATACTGCTATTTGTCTCTAAAAATATATGATATGGTTTGTATATTCGTAATCAATCACAAAATAAATAAATAAATATGTTTTTTGATTGAAATTATTTAATGCTATATTCGAATTGAGCACAACCGATTCACTTGTAAGATACACTACATTGTGTTGTTTTAATTTAACATATAAAGTTTGCATTTTTTACGTTATAATGAAACCATTGAGAATATATGTAAATTTGGACTATAAAATTAATTTTTGAATAGAGAACTTTTTTTTTTTTTTTTTATGGTATTTGCTATTAATAACATTTTTAGTTTTTTCCTTTTCATTTTCTCCTATTAGATAGATAAGGGAGAAACTAAATCTTACCAAACATAATTAGAAACGTTGGAATTTAACATTTCATAAATAATCTCATTAATTTTCCTTCTGAAACTAAGAAATGGATCTCTTTATATCATAACTTATATTTTATAATTCTATAACTCCTCATAATAGAAATATAGATCTCTTTATATTTATAACTTATATTTCTATACTCTTATAACTCCTCATCAAACATTTCAAATTTTAAATGTGTATTGTAAGAAACCTTTTTAGCAAATGTATTTATTCTAATTCCATAATTTGATGACTCATGAAGAGGAAAATCTATGAATTATGACATATTGATTTTCTTGCTTTTTAGTTACTCATGTTCAAGAGATCACTCTGAACCACAGAATCTTAGGGTCTAAGTTTATATTCCATTATCTTATAACTCCTCAAGCATCAAATTTTAAATGTGTAAACTTATGATAATTATGTGTTTTTAAAAAAATATCTATTAAATGTGTATTGGAAGACAACTTTTGAGGCAAATGTAATGTATTTTAATTCATATTTGATTTTACTCATGATGAGGAAAATATTTTAATATATATATATGAACTCTGATGAGAAGATATTAAGTTATTGCCAACATAAAATAAACAATTGAAAAAAAAATAGTATAATTTGATGAACCCGTTTTTATAATTTTTTTTTTTTATCACACGTTAGTTTATCAATTTTTTTATTTCACGTTTTATTTTATATGAACTGAAAGAAGTAATTGAAATATAATCATAATGGATCACGTTTAATCAGCCATGGCGTTTAAGTGTTGGGAGAATAGGTAAATTACCCGAGCCCAATGATGGTTGACTTTTTTTTCAAACTAGTGCCACGTAGGCAAAAAAGGAGTAAAAAATTACTTATAAAATAAATTCAGGGGGTAATAGGACCTTAGTATAGTATAAGTGTGTCTCTGAAATTTCAAGCATAGGTTGAGAAGGTACTTGTGCATTATTCCTTTTTGAAAAGAAAATAATGAGAATCTTATCATGCATTTCTGAATATCGTACCTCCTTTGTCCTTAGAAACTGTGGATGATGTGATAATTGCATATTATTAAATTTAGTGTTATAAAGATTTTATCAAAATTATCCAGCATGTTATTAATATTTACATTTAGGATATCCCATTGCTTCAGCTTATTCTTTTATATATGGTGAGTTTTACCTATTTTAATTATGTACCCTTTGTATTTGCATGTGAATTTTGTCCGATTCTTACGGACTCCGCCCTTGTATTGTCTTTGGACCATGGGCACCCAACTTGCTTCCTTCCATCGAGTCGAGTGATTCGAGGAATGAGGCGTACAAAATCTTGAAGTGGAGAAAACTCGAATTGAATTGGGAGTGTTTGAAGACTTAAGACCAAGCAGTCCCCCCCTCTTTATTTTGTGTTTTCCATTTTTATCGTTTTGTAATTTAGGGCCGAAGCCCTTGTCTCTTAATTTTCTGAATGATTATTTATTAATTTTTGTGTATGTTATTCAGGATAGGTCCAAAAAGATAAATGGGTCAAATTCAAAACAGGTGAGTTCCAAATACGACTGGTCAAGGCGAACAGAACATCCAAAGTCAATTTTGACCCACACTCTCTCCTCTCGCTCTTCGCTCCTTTCCTTGCTTTTATTACTTTCTTTTTTACTGTCCGTTTAGTTCTAAAGTTATGAAAATCCCATTCCCTGCAAAAACGCACTTTGTTTTTAATAAACGACTCGATCAAATCAATAAATGGCTTAAGGGTTTTACAAATTAAAATAATTCACTTGATATATAATTTTCATTTTCAAAAAACTCTTAAATGATTTTGCTTCATTTTTCAAACAATCTAAAGAATATTTTTAACGCACTTGTAAGCCTAGCCAATAGTTAGTTTTGGATAACTGCCAATGTTAGCGGGCGCTTAGTGTTTTTTAACCTTTTCCCTAGACGTTAATAAGAATCCCCAAACTCCTTTAATGTTTTAAATGATTTTTCTGTTAAGTCTTTTTGAAAATGCCGTTTTTCTTGATTTTTTCTCAAAAATTAGTGGCACTCTAAAAGTCGAAAACTTAACAAAAATATAAAATATTTTTCCTTTTTGGATAAGACACTGAAAATTAACATGATTGGCATGTGGGTGAACTAACAAACACTATAGAAGCTTATATATCTCTTAGGGATTAAACCCATGGGGAAAATCCACAACTAAACTCAAGAACGTCGATGAACACCTTCATCCTTTCATCTTTTCTCCTCTTTTCTCTTCTTTTCTCTTCTTGCCTCTTCATGAACTTTAAACAAAATCCCTAGGTGTATATTAGGATTTTAAAACTGAATCTAAAAGGATTACATTATTAAATAGTACTTAAAAGGTATTAAACCTGATTGGGTAGGAATGAAACAAAATACCCCGCACTATTTCGGCTAACTTTCCTTAACTGGACAGTCCACTTCAAAAGGTCATATCTCACCATCCGAACAAATTTAGAGCGAACTCAACGGATGTGGAAAGGTATTAAATCTCTTCCTATGGTACTTTTAGCCACACCTAACTCATCCCGTGTTCTAGGTCTTGGTTGTTTGAGATTGAACCCCAAATTCAAACTTTCTACTTTACCTCCCAATATTCAAATTTTGTTTATTTTTCCAAATTAATTTTTTTTTTTGGAACTCACAGTTGCTAAGAATCTTTAACATTCCCTATAGGGAACTCTTCACTCATTACGATTAACGGGACAAGTCTTAGTTAATTTTTTTTTTCTGGGGTGTTACATTGTCGTCCATGTGAAGCCTCATAAAACACCATCTGCATACTAGACTAATAAGTGTTATCATAAGCGAACTCTGAACTCTGTCACATGCAATTACTCGTCCAAATGACCACTAAAGTTGGTGTCCGATTGCTCAAATGCTATTTAAGTAGGGGAGAATATAATAGCCCAAAATAAAGAATATTTTCATCATTTAGCCTGAAACAAAGAAAGGGCTATAAGTCAGTTGAAGTTGTGCAATTTATGAAATTAACACAAATCAATGTAGCTTTACAGAATTTACCAAACGTTAGAGAAAAAAGTAATTGGAAGAGGAAGACGGGGAGAAGAAGAGGAGGAGAAACCAAGCTTTGAAAAGAGGTTTTAGGCAGCCGCCTTAGTGTGGAAGCAGAGTTACGTGGTACTTTCTTTGTGTTGATGGAGAGGGTACCAATTTTCTAGCGGTTGAGGTGAATATCTGAGTCCGGAGCCTAAAAGATATAATATATTAACGAAAATTCCAAAATGGTATATATAAAATTTTATATTAACCAAGGCACGATTTTATAAAAAAAAATTAAATTAAATATGGAAATTACTGCCTAGGCAGCGATTTTATAATTTTTTTTATGAAAATCGCTCTAAAAATAAAAAAATAAAAAAACGGAAATCACTACCTAGGCAACGATTTTTCAAAAAAACATTTTTTTCAAAAAAAAAAAAATTTTTTTAGAAAATCGTAGGAAAAACAAATTTCATTGATTTTCAAATATTTTTTTTGAAATTTAAATATATAGCTTATAAGAAAATATGCATTATTTTAAAAAATTAAGAATAAGTAAGGTAACAAAAATATTTTCTTACTAAAAAAAGATATTATATTGAATTTAAATTTAAATGATGTTTGAGTTCAAATAGAATTCTAAATTCAAATAATTAAAAATTTTTTTAAAGAAAATCGCTGCCTAGAAAGCAATTTTCATTTTTTAAAAAAGTTTATAAGCAGCGATTTAAATTTTTTTTTATAAAATCGCTGCCTAGGAAGCGATATCCATTTTTTTTTTTGAAAATCGCAGCCTAGGCAGCGATTTCCATATTTTAAAAAAAAATTTACAAAAAATTGAAAATCGCTGCCTAGGTAGCAATTTGAATTTTTTTTATAAAAAAAATTCACATTTTGCAAAATCGTTGCAGTGGCAGCGATTTTGCTTTTTCCGGTGGAGTAATCGCTGTTGTTCCAGCGATTTCACCGTTTTGGTTAATATAAAATTTTATATACCATTTTGAAATTTTTGTTAATATTTTATATCTTTTAGGCTCCGGACTCGCAAATATCTTTATATGAAGTTGGACATAATAAATTTGATTGCCATGGACTATATAAAGGAAGAAGAGTAAGTAAATTGGTATGTATTTAATGAAGTCTAAAGTGAAACATGAGTGAAATATCTTTATATAAAGTTGGACATAATTAAAATCTATGTTTGATTTGAGAATTTTTTGGATTTCATTTCGTTTGTTATACATAATTCTCTTCGTATTTAAAGATTGATTCTTTGACTGATGATATATAAATTTCCCCATAATCTTTATAACGTAATGTCTTAGTTGTGTTGGTTTACTAGAAAATTAAAGGAAAAAAAAGTTGAAGTTCTATACATTGATGATGTATAAATTATTAACACAAAAATCAATTAAGAGTTGTTACCAGTTCTAAAGAAATGGAAGAGTTAGAGCTCAGGTTCAATAAATGGTTCATTTGCCAGTTCAAACTCACTCACAAATTGAAATTCTTAATTTTTTTAAAAATATTATTCGAGCATTGCGCTTGTACCTATGCTAGTTATCTTAATATTAATAACATAGAAGAAAAACATAAAACCATTGATCCAAAAAAAAACCATCAACTTTCATCAAATTATATCATATTCAAATAGTAATAAAGCTATTAAGATTTCTCTATTCTAGAATTCAGAAGGATCCATTAAAAATAGTACAGTTTTATATCAGAAAGCACAAAGCCAAAAACATCAATCCCGGGAGGAAGGAACTAAGATAAAACAACCCACTTCTAAATTATCAGCGTCTTTGGATAAACATTTGAAACTTGAAATTTGTCCCCCATGACAGTTTTGAGTGAGTAAAAGCTTGGAATGTATGTAATGGCTGTAATGACCTCACTGTAAAAATAAACCAACCTGAAACTCTTCATTTTTGGGTCATACAAAGCTAGCTTAGTGCCACTTTGAATTAATATTTCTCCATCTTTCCACATAAGTATCGGTTCAAAATTAAAGTGAACCATACCACGCGGAATAGAATCCACCAAAATGATATTTGTCCAAGATCAGGAAACCCCATACTCTTTCATCCTGCCAAATATCAAATATTAGTGTTGTATTTGTAATAAGAGTCAAAACATAAAATAATTCCCCAACTCTACAGCTCAAAGTTCCAAGGGTGGATTTACCAGTCCGGTGGACGCTGCAGGGGACTTGACCCTTCTCGTCTCAAATATCAAAGGAGTAAATGATGTCATTTTTTTCGATATCCATCCAATGAAGAGCCCAGGGATATTAAACCGTTGCCAAACTTATAGCATGCAGGGACATGGAATTGACCAACATTTCTCCATTTCTCCACAAACTCCAACAGTAGAAACTTTCCAATCCTGATACGTAGTAAAGCTTTCCAAACTACTAATATCAATATCTTATACTTCCAAACGCTTTGCTAAAACAAATCATAAGTACACCCACAGTCGTAATCCTCCCATTTAGGCAATTTAACGTCAAATATTCACCCAAAAGAGGATTACCAATATAAAGAGAATGTTCAACTTCCACCCCCCCATTCCCACTCACCGCACAACCCACCCACCATAATCTCCCAACCCGCAACTCTAATACTCCTTTAACCCGCATCCAACTCAGCACAACGTAGCATCCCACAAAACCCTCTCACCAAAGGTCACTCTACGACCCCTTTCTTACACCTGTTCTATACCTCTGACTCTTTCTCCTTCTTTTCTGCATCAATATCGTCGAGTCCCGAGTTCATTCACGAACAGTTAAATCCATACACAACCAACTAAAAACACGCTCCCTGGAGGTAGTGAAACTTCGGGGGTCAACTTGAATGGGTCTGTTACAATGGTGAGCATAAGAAACTATATCTCTAGTTTGATTATAGAAACGAAGGATTTGACCACACAAGCGATAAGATAAATGCAAGGGAATATTTGGGATCTTGTTTGATACATTTTAACAAATAAAGGGTCGTAAGATAAAACATTATACCAAAGTTTACACACAGTCTTACATTGGAAAATGGACTTAATTGACAATCTTGAAAGAATGTCGATCAAAATCATCAAAGGAAGATCCATAATCCTCATCCTTGGGACATGAGAGTTTCTGCTTCTTTTGCAAGATGAGCTTTTGACGTCCATGGTTGTCACTTCCTTTGAACAAAATGATTTTCTAGTTTTGACGGGGTTTGGGTCATTGAACGTTCATTATTCTGAGTAGACCTTGGACTAGATGACAGTTGGATGACTTCTATAGAAAATTATTTTAAAGGGAAAAAAAAATTAAATGCTACTTTACTTCTTTTGGATGACTTCTCAAAGTCAAAAATAATAATAATAATAATAATGATAATAATAATAATAATAATAATAATAATAAGTGACTTCTTTTAATATTTACCTTATTTAGCCATTTGAATAGGATATCTCAATATTTTACCTTTTTAAGATGTTACCATTGAAATTTTTAAATACCTTCTCTAACCTTATTAAGTAAGGAGATTGATACTACATTTTGTAGAAAGTGAAATATTGATATGGAGTTGCGGAAATGTCTCGAAAAAAAAAAAACTTTTCCTAAAAGAGTAAAGCGTATTGCATGGATTTAGTTTAAATATCAGTGATTTTGATTATTACTCAAATTAAGGTAACAGTATGTTTAAATTCATCAGTAGGCAATGATGAAAATATCTCCATTTTAGGTTTAACGATCTATTTGGTTTGATGATGTCTTTGTTACTTTAATATTTTTCCTTCCATTTATCTTTACTTTTTTTTCTTATTGGTTTATTATAAACAATTTTATTTTATTTTTACCCTGCCATTTTATTAGAAGTTTTAAATGGATTTTATTGTAGGTTTATCGTACAAGTTGTGGAGTGGTGTTTTATTTTTTTTTTTTTATTTTTTTTTAAAAATGAATAAAAGAAATGCAACTGGTGACTTTGCAAAGCAATAACAAGCAATGGTTAAAATGGACATCAATATAGACACCAGAATTCCAAAAGCCATCCATAAAATAATAAAAGTTTATATAAAGACGACACTCAAAGGAAAAACATTCATATTATATTGCGGAGGAAATAAGATAAAACAAATACTATATAGTATTTTAGTCTTTGGATAAACATTTGTGACTTGAAAGTTGTCCTCCATGATAGTCTTGGGTGAGTAAAAGCTTGGGATGTATCTAGTCGCTGCACTGACATCACCGTAAACTTTAAGCCAGATGAACCTCTTCGACTCGGGTCTGTATGAATCTAGGCTTCTGTAACTCTGAATCCAAGATTCCCTTCTTTTCCAAATGAATATGGGTTGTTTTTAAGTACATGATGAAAATTCCGCAGGATAGAAATTCACCAAAAATGGTATCTTTGAGCCAGATTCAGCAACCCCATACTCTTTCATCAATGGAGGATATCAGTTTTAGGGAACCGTATAATGTTATGATAAGTCAAAACACATTTACAATTCCCACTCTACTCTATCATCGAGGCACATAATGGAGTTTCCAGGACAGCGGAGTGGTAGAGGGATAGCGGCTTGATCTTTGTGTCTCAATATCAAAGGAGTAAATTTCTATAATCATCTTCGTTATGAAATCAATGAAGAGCACACAAAAAATATAACGTGGTAGGCTGGACATTTCACCCAACATTCCTCCATTTTTTCACCCACTCCAAGAGTATAAATCTTCAATTTGATATCGTGAATATGATCTCAACATTAACCCTCAATACTTTATACTCTCTAGAGACTTCGCTATAACAAAATCCATAAGTAACTTGATTAGCACTCATCTCCCTTTCAGGCAATTTAACTTCGAAATACTCATCTAAAAGATGATTACAAATGTAAATAGAATGTTTCTCAATATAAATTGACTTAGAGTATTTCCTAAGACACCGTGCGGCCCTCAAGGACTTACTCACTAATCTTTCATGATCTTGTAAGTTCATGGAAGCCTTTAAGACTTGGAACGCTAAGAGAATGCTTTGAAAGACTTAGAAAGAACAAGAAAGAGTGCTTTGAAGAAGGATTTTGTATTATGCTTGAAAGATTGCTTACAAACTTGCTTGGTTGATTAACAAATAGAGCCCCTCTATTTTAACTACTTCCAGGGGGGGCTAAAGTGTAAATAAAAATAGTACAAGTCCCTTACTTATTGAATTTGGTCCCGGTTCTAGAAAAGTCTTTACAATGTCACAGACTTCCAAAGGACTGTATTGAAAAGTCTAGTTATTCTAGAGAATTTAAGGAAATTTCTCTAGCCTTTCTTGATTAATCTAGAGAGGTTCTAGAGTTCTCGCAAACCTCTCACAACTCTAGGAACCTTCGCCTCTGTCTGGCGCAAAATTTAACTTGAGTGGGGCGACATGACAAGTTGCTCTCTAATATAACCTCAATTACTTCTCTTCGCTATGACAAAAAATCCTAAGTAACTTTATTAGCACTCATCTCCTTTTCAGGCAACTTAACTTCGAAATACTTACCTAAAAAAGGATTACAAATGTAAACTGAATGTTTCTCAATAAAAATCGAATCATTCAACAAACAAATGATTCCATTACACGAACCAACTAAAGATACTGTTTCTGAAGGGTAGTGAAACTTGGGGATCAACGAAATAGGTCTTTTAGAGCGACCATAATAATAATGATAACTTTCTTTGAGTTCTACCTTTTTTCTCTTTATGTTTGCCTGAATTATACGGTTGGAGGTAATATTTACCTTTTGTCTCTTTATGTCTTCCTGAATCATGTTGTTGGAGGTAATATTTACTTCTGTCTCTTTTATGTCTTCCTGAATTATACTGTTGGAGGTAATATTACCCATTTTTATGTTGGTTAGTCTTCTGAATAATGTGTGGAGGTACTATACTTTTTTCTCTTTATGTCTTCTTGAATTATGTTGTTGGAGGTAATATTTACTTTTGTCTCTATATGTCTTCCTGAATTATACTGTTGGAGGTAATATTTACCTTTATTCTCTATATGTCTTCCTGAATTATACTGTTAGAGGTAATATTTACCTTTTTCTCTTTATATCTTCCTAAAATATACAATTGGAGGTAAATATTTACCTTTTGTCTCTTTATGTCTTCATGGAATGATAATATTGGAGGTAAATATTTATCTTTTTTCTCTTTATGTCTTCCTGAAAATATTACGGTTGGAGATAATATTACCATTTATTTTTTATGTCTTCCTGATTATGTTGATGAGATAGATTACTGTTTTCTCTTTATTCTTCCTGAATATGTGTTGGAGTTATATTTACCTTTTTCTCTTAGTTCTTCTACATTATGGTGTTGGAGGTAATTTTACGTTTGTATCTTATGTCTTCCTGAATTATAGTGTGGAGGTAAAATATTTACTATGTCTCTTTATGTCTTCATGGAATTATACTGACTGTAATGGGGAAATATTTACCATTTTTTATCTGTATGTTCTTCCTGAATATGTAGTTGGAGGTATATTTATCTCTCGCTTTTATGTCTTCCGAATTATATTGGGGTAATATTCCATTTTTATCTTTATGTCTTCCTGAATTATGTTGTTGGAGGTAATATTTACTTTTTTCTCTTTATGTCTTCTTGAATTATGTTGTTGGAGGTAATATTTACATTTTTCTCTTTATGTCTTCTTGAATTATACTGTTGGAGGTAGTATTTACCTTTTTTTCTCTTTATGTCTTCCTGAATTATACTGTTGGAGTTAATATTTACCTTTTTTCTCTTTATGTTTTCCTGAATTATACTGTTGGAGGTAATATTTACTTTTTTCTCTTTATGTCTTCCTGAATTATGTTGTTGGAGATAATATTTACTTTTGTCTCTTTATGCTCCTGAATGGATACTAGTGGACGGTAAATTTACCTTTTCTCTTATGTCTTCCTTGAATATACCGTTTATGTCTTCTTGAATTATACCGCCGTTGGAAGTAATATTTCGAGTTTTTGTCTCTTTTGTCTTACTGGCATTATGTGGTTGGAGGTAGTATTTGCCTTTTTGCTCTTTATGTCTTCCTGAATTATGTTGTTGGAGGTAATATTTGCCTTTTTGCTCTTTATGTCTTCCTTAATTATGTTGTTGGAGGTAATATTAACTTTTGTCTCTTTATGTCTTCTTGAATTATACTGTTGGAGGTAATTAAATTAGCTAGTTCGATAACAAATTCAGGGTCACTGCTGCACTTGAAAAGAAAGCATGAAAGGTGTGGAGAGTTAGTGTGTCTTGCTGCCCTATGGCATTTATTGCTCTCTTTATATGATAGTTTTTATAGAATGACCATAATATGACGAAAAATAGCTTACGGCTTATGAAGTTTTTGCTTAAAGGCTACAAAAATTGCATGACGGCCATCTACGTTGCATCGAGCTGTCCCGTTTTCCTGTTCTAATTTGGTTCTTAGTTCGTTCTACCAGACAGTGCCAGAATGAAAGAAAACATAGGAATAACGTTGTTTAAAATGGGGAGCGGGACAAGGCATCCCCGGCTTACTGATTGAGGCAGAGTAGTGGTATACCATAACTCAAAAAGCATCTATAAAAAAAAGGGGAAAAGAGGTCTGATATATCACTCACTTTGTTGCATTGGTGGAAATGAATAACCCTCGTTATGAAAAGTGACTATATATGGCCCTACTGTTATACAAACAGCTCACATTATTCCTGCCGTTACCAAATGGCTCACAGCTACCCTTCAATGAACGAAAGTTTAAAAAAATAGTTTTTAACTTTATATATGATTCTCATCAAGATTCAAGGTATATTTTAATTTTTTAATACAAAAGTATTTTTCGACTTCCTTATTAAATATTGGAGTTTCTTTTTCATTAATTTTATTTTTTTTTCAGGGGAAAGGGTCTAATATACCCTCAAATTTCTGTCATTTGGAGGCTGAATATACCCCTCGTTATAAAGTGGCTCATATAGGCTCTTACAATTATACAAACGGCTAAAACATATACTTGCCGTCAAAAGGTCACATATAACCTTCATTTAAACGGAGTTAAAAAATTGTTTTAAATTTGTATTGTTACTTCTAATTATTTTAAAAAAATTATTTAGGGGTATATATGAATCTTCTATTAAAGTTCACGGTATATGTTATTTTTTTTTCATACATAAAATTATTTTTTGACTCTTTTATTATAATTATTGAATTTCTTATTCTTCTTTTATTTTTTCTTTCATCCTTAGTTTAAAGCCAAAAAAAATTAAAACCTATTTTTTTTTGTGGTGTATTGTACTTTCAGTTCGTATTCGAATAAGAAAACACATTTGGTCCATTACCAAATAAGTTTTACAGAATATATGAAACATAAATAATTGATTATCAAAATAATAAAATTATAAATTAGTAATTGAAACAAAAAAAAAGTCAAAAAAATATGTTTGGACCGTCTTGGAATCAACTAAGACACATTGCCTTAAGAATCATTACTGTCTACCTGAAGCACTGGAAAAAAAATGGTCACAGGCAGTCATGGGAAGCTCCTTCCTAGACATATGGAGATCATTGAAGAAATTGACAAACGGTTTGTTGCTACAATAATGTCAGAAAGACCTGATCTTGAGAATAAGATGCATAGCATGTGCATTTTGGATCACAATGCCACAAAGCCTGTTGTGCATATGGCTAACTTGTGTGTTGTCTCTTCACATACGGTAAATGGTGTTGCCCAGCTGCATAGTGACATCCTGAAGGCTGAGTTATTTGCTGATTATGTCTCTGTATGGCCCACCAAGTTCCAGAATAAGACCAATGGTATAACTCCTCGTAGGTGGATCCGGTTTTGTAGTCCTGAGCTGAGTCATATAATTACCAAGTGGTTAAAAACAGATCAATGGGTGACGAACCTCGAACTGCTTGCTAATCTTCGGGATTTTGCTGATAATTCAGAGCTCCATGCTGAATGGGAATCAGCCAAGATGGCGAACAAGCAGCGTTTGGCACAGTATATACTGCGTGTGACAGGTCTGAGCATCAGTCCAAATACCCTTTTTGACATACAAGTCAAACGTATCCATGAATACAAAAGGCAGCTCCTAAATATTCTGGGCGTCATCTATAGATACAAGAAGCTTAAGGGAATGAGCCCAGAAGAAAGGAAAAATACGACTCCTCGCACAGTCATGATTGGAGGAAAAGCATTTGCAACATACACAAATGCAAAACGAATTGTCAAGCTCGTGACCGATGTTGGCGACGTTGTCAATAGTGACCCTGACGTCAATGACTATTTGAAGGTGGTTTTTGTTCCCAACTACAATGTATCTGTGGCAGAGATGCTTATTCCGGGAAGTGAGCTATCACAACACATCAGTACTGCAGGATGGAAGCAAGCGGAACAAGCAACATGAAATTTGCCCTTAATGGATGCCTTATCATTGGGACACTAGATGGGGCTAATGTGGAAATTAGGGAGGAAATTGGAGAAGATAACTTCTTTCTTTTTGGTGCAACAGCTGATGAAGTTCCTCAACTGTGCAAAGATCGAGAGAATGGACTGTTCAAACCTGATCCTCGGTTTGAAGAGGCGAAACAATTTATTAGGTCTGGAGCTTTTGGGACGTATGATTATAATCCCCTCCTTGAATCACTAGAAGGGAACTTGGGATACGGTCGCGGAGACTATTTTCTTGTTGGTCATGATTTTCCGAGCTACATGGATGCTCAGGCAAGGGTTGATGAAGCTTACAAGGACAGGAAAAGATGGATAAAGATGTCTATACTGAGCACTTGTGGGAGTGGCAAATTTAGTAGTGACCGTACAATTTCTCAATATGCAAAAGAGATCTGGAACATTGCCGAGTGTCGCGTGCCTTGAGCACACTTCTGAATCTAATAAGGATCTAATGTTTCATTGTTTATTAGCATATGAATAATGTAAGTTCAAGCACAACATGCTTTCTTATTTCATACTGCCTTCAAGAAGCAATTACTTGTTGAATGTCTATATTCTACAAGTACTTGAATGTCTATATTCTATAAGTACCTTAACTTACTCATTTGCTTCTGATAAAAAAAAAAAGAAAAAAAGAAACTGAGTTGTCGTTCTCTCCAGCCCAAGGCCCGATGTGTGAAGGGAGAGATTGTTGGGTTATCCCACATCGGAAGTGGAAGGGGCTGATGGTCAATTTATAAGTGTGAGGGAAAGCCTCAACCTTTGAGCTAGCTTTTGGGGTGTGAGTTAGGCCCAAGACCTAATTTCCTATCAGGTTTTTTGGTCATGTTGAATTCCTCCCTTTGAGCTAGCTTTTGGGTTGAGAAGGCCCAAGACCACCCAACAAATTGGTATCAGAGCCCAGGTTGTCAACCAAGTCTCCGCCACGGGAGAAAATGGGTTGTCGTCGTTCTTCTAGCCCAGGCCCGAGTGTGAAGGGGGGATTGTTGGGTTATTCCCACATCGGAAGTGGAAGGGGCTTTTGATGTCAATTTAAAGTGTGAGGAAAGCATCAAACCTTTTGGAGCTGCTTGTGGGGTGTGAGTAGGCTAAGACCTAATTTCACAGACGAGGACCTAATTTACTCAGATGGGATATAAGTTTCTTAGAAAAAAAATAAAATGTAGATTAAATTTCTTTCATTTCCGCGTAGAGAAAACAAGGGTCATATGTGAGTCACTGGTTTACACATAGGGGTATATTGAGTCACTGTCATAACAAGGGTATTATTAAACTCTAAATGACAAAGTTGCGGGGTATAATCAGACCATTTCCCTTCTTCATTCCTTAGTTTAAAGAAACAAATTATATTTTTTTGTCTATATTGGTATTTGATTTGGTCGTCAAAAGGATAAAAAATTTGGTCATCGACAATAAGGTTTTACAAGATATTCAGTGAAAAACATAAAGAAATTGATTATCAAAATAATAATTCTAAATTAGTTATTGAAAGAAAAAAAAAGTCAAAAAAGTATGTTTGACGAGGATTAAATTTACTCATATAAGATTATATATTGTAGAAAAAATAAAAAAAAAGTCAGATTAAAATTATCTTTTTTTTTCATTTCCGTTAGAGGAAAAGGGTATATGTGAGTCATTTGTTTATAAATAGGAGTATATATGAGTCACTTTCATAACAAGGGGTATATCAGCTTCAAATGACAAAGTTGAGGGGTATAATAGTCGACAGGTCTATAACTAAATTACACGAGAAACATAGAGAAAAACATTATAATCAGAAGGAATTAAGACCAATTAAATATCTAAACTATGTCAATCTTCGGACAAGTGTATGAGACTTCAGAATTTTCTCCAATGATAGTCTTGAGTGAGTAAAAACTTGGCATGTAGCTAGTCCCAGCAAATCAAGGTACACCTTAACCATCGTAAACTTCTTTTCTGATATCATGTTGAATAGTATCCTTCAATATGCAATCTTTAGTCAAAGATTCAGATATTCCGTACTCTTTCATCCACCATATATCAACATATGAGTATCGTTAAATCCAAAAAAGTAGAGAAAATTTCCCAAACTATTACTAGCATCAAGCAGGAGGATGAAGTCTCCAGACCACGCGGAGCTAATAGGGACTTTACCTCTTCCGTCCTATTGTTAAAGGAGTAAATGCTGTCAGTTTTTTTCCAAATTCATCCAATTCACAACACCATTGACGTCAGCATTACTAAATGATACACATAGAAGTTCTGGAGCCTCGCCCACATATCTCCATTTTCATCAACTCCAACAGTTAAAACTTCCAATTCTGATACTTGTGGATGTCTGTCAAAATTACTAACTACTGATCTCAATACTTTATACTGCCTAGAGACTTCACAAAAGCAGAATGCATAAGCAAAACTCGAGTATTAATAATTTTTCATCCACGCTAAGCAGACTGATTATGTTGAGGCCTAAGTTTCACCTCCCTCCATTTGAATCGAGTATAAATAAATTCGGTAGAAAACCAATAGTGGAAGTAATTGGTTCACTTGTTCGTTGAATGGTTAAGATGTAATCCGATCTACCTAGGACACATATGTTTATTAGATGACGAGATGTATCCAATCGATCTTTGTAGAATGCCATATCTGTCATTCACTAAAGTTTCTGAATGTTTTTTCCCGCAGAAAAGCATTTACTTGTTCATAAGAAGAAAACAAGCAAACCTGTTGTTTCTGCAGATGCGTACGAGATGTTAAAACAAAGCCATAAGGCCAACATTTTATTCCTTAGTTCGTTCTATTCAGACAAGTGCGTAGTGAATTGAACAAAACGAATGTAGACTGACATAAATTAAAAGCATGTTGACAGGTCTTAAGATAGATTACACGAGAAACATAGAAGAAAAAACATAATATCCAGGAGGAAATAAGATAAATAAATTAAATCTCTAAACTAAGTCAATCTTCGGATGAGTATATGAGACTTGTAAATTTTTCCCAATGATAGTCTTGAGTGAGTAAAAACTTGGGATGTACCTAGACGCTTTAAATCCAAAGGTTACACTCAACCTTCGTAAACTCTTTTTCTTTTGGGTTGTAAAGAAAACTATTTGTGTGGCAGATCCCTTTGCATCAATATCTCCATCTTCAAGGTTGAGATTGGTTTAAAATATAAATCTATCACAAACGGATATTTGGTTGAATAGTATCCTGCAAAATGCGAGTTTTGTCCAAGATTCAGCTATTCCATACTCTTTCATCCACCATTATATCAAAATTACTGACTGGTGGTTAGTAATCAAATAATAAACATAGACCCAATTCTCCAACTCTTACTAGAGTCAAAGTAGTAGGATGAAGTTTCCAGACCACGCGGAGCAACAGGGTATCAGCTTTTTCGTCCAAACTGTTAAAAGGAGTTAAATCCTTGTCCATTTTTATCCCATATTCATCCAATGAAAACACCATTAACGTTACTGTTACTTAAATGATTTCATGTAGTGTTGGAGCTTGCCACAATCTCCATTTTTTCATCAACTCAATGGATTAAACCTCAAACAAAACCCCCCCCCCCTCTTGATACGCTGGATACCTTCAAAAATTCTAAGTCGGATCAAATAATTTATAGTGTCACAGAAGCTTAGCTGCACTAAAGCAAAAATGCATAAGCAACATGGTTTCTTTCCTTCTGTCGATGCATTTTAACCTTGTAATACTCACCCAAAAGAGGATTGCTAATGTAAACCGAATGATTAGTTCCACTATTACTATTCAACAAACAAACAATCCCATTACAGAAAACCAGATTTGAATCTCAACTTGATGAAGGGATTGAAGGGATAGGAAAACTTAGGGTAACACAATGTTTCGCTTTAGGGGTTGAGAATCATCTACCTTTGAGTTCGACAAAAAATAGACAGAGTAATAACGAAAAGGCAAAAAGCTCGGAAAAAATTCAGTTGATGATATTTGCTGATACATAATAAAAAAATGATGGTCGGACGTTGTAGTTAAAAAGATTAACACATTTTCACAAACCATCTTACAACAAAAAACGGACTTGATTGATAATCTCGAAAGAATTTCCGACATAATATCACTCGAAAGGTCCATAATGGTGGTGACATTAGAGATTCTTTTTTTGAAATCCCTTCCGGGGTCCAGACTTATCACTTTCTTTGAACAAATCGAGTTCGACTAAGCCTAATCCCCAAACTTAAAAAAAGGGAGAGGACAGTTTTCTCAAAGAAAATAAAAGTGCACCATGCTTCAAAAATCCCCAAATACATTCTTATAAACAATTTTCAATCCTAATTTATTGTGATTAGGAGAATAAATGCCTATTATTAATAAGGACTATTATTATTTATTCTTATGTAATAGTTCTAATATGTTCTCTCTTTTTTTCCAAGGAATTACTATAGAGTGGAATTTTCTTTTTTGAGAATTAATTAATATTTCCGTGTCTGTTTTGACATATACAACAGTATGTGGCGCATGTGTTCGCTTAATGACATGGTTATCGGGGGCTCTATATCTTATAAAACAATAATTAGTAGCCTGTAAAACAGAGGGATTGAAAGCCACGTAGGCGTCAGGTGTCCCAAATTGAATTCCCTTCGTCGAAAATTAGAGTATATATACCATAAAATTTGGGACCTCTTAAAATAATAGGATAATTTGCATAGCGGGAGTGGTAATAGCTAGCAGAATCCTACTCTTTGCCCCGGTTTGATTCCCCGCACGAGTGTTCTTTTTTTCTCTAATTAGGACCACATGTTCGAATCCCTCCTCCAAACTTAAATTATATCGCCTTAGTGAAATTGTTGGCTTTTTGTCAATTGCTACTGCAATTCAAGAACTTCTCGGCACAATGAATAATATTAAAAAAATGAATTTTGTTTTGCTTTTGTCAATTGTACTGCCAATCAAAGAGAACTTTCTCGGCAATGAAGATATTAAACATGACTTTGACATGTTTTTAGACGGTTAGTTTTTGAAGTCTACACTTGTAATTTCTATTAAAAAATTTTTTATTCATAAATATTGTTTAACTTGATTACTGTTTTGAAAAATCTAGATTCAACTGTTTTTATGTTTAACAAAAATTCCGATTAAAAAAGTTGAACGCCCCTTTCTTGAAATCCCTAGCTACGCTATATGCACCAAGCACTAAAGATTTATTCCTAACACAACTTGAATGATTCCTTTTACAACTAGTGGGTTTTGTAACTATTTCACCATAGTGAGATATCTTTATTTTGCACAATCTTGCAAGGGCCTTGTTTGTTTTAGGACCGAAATTACCGTAAATGATAGTTCAAGGTGAGAGGTTTTGCTTTGTTCGTATCTCCAACTTATTATATTTTATTGGAAAAAAACATCTATAAGTATCCTCTTCAACTATAAGCAATTGAATGAACAACTTTAAACTATTACATGAATCTATTATCTTTTGAATTATTTTTAAGTATATAAACGCCCACTTAAAAATCCACAACTTATATAGCCACTCACATGATGGGAGGTGTTTTACACTCGCCTCCAAGTCATCATTATGTCAGCGCCACATCAATAAATGATCAGATCTATAAAAAAAATATAAAATTCCATGTCATTTGATTCTTTCTTCATTATCAGTACTCACTCCATAACTGCTAAATCCGCATATTTTACCATTAAAACTCTTAACAATCACCATGAAAATTATAATCTGGCCACTACCAAATTTATCCCATCACTACCACCTGATTCAATATCTACCATCAATTTTATTCTACTTTCAATCGAAATAATCCAAATAAATATCATAAAACATGGTCCAAAATCTCCATCGAAGAAACCAGCTAAATTTTGAACTCTGATTTGAGAAAAATTAAAAAATTGGAGATCATTTTTCTGATTGGAATTGGCGTTAAGAAAAAGGGTTTGATTGAAGGGAGAAGTGAAAGAGAAGGAGGGAGGGGGTATTCAGTGGCATAGCCATATAGTGTGAAGGGGACACCCGTCG
The DNA here is from genome assembly GCA_027704765.1 of Solanum habrochaites. NCBI lineage: Eukaryota > Viridiplantae > Streptophyta > Magnoliopsida > Solanales > Solanaceae > Solanum > Solanum habrochaites. The sequence continues at coordinate 4,665,753 of JAKWJA010002493.1, forward strand.
TCGCAAATAAAAAAGCATAACTATACAAGTCAAATGATATACCGGGGAAAAAATGATTAAATAACCTATTTTGGACATCCTTAATATAACAAGTTGCTATTTTTGGACACCCTTTAAGAAATTTCTGGCTCGGCCACTAATGTTATTGATGGAGAACTGAAGCGGCATGGAGGTTGGGTTGGAGTAGGATTGTTTGATTAAGTTAGAGACTGAAGCGGCCATGGAAGTGGGTTGGGGTAGGTTGTCATATTAATGTTAGAGAACTAAAGCGGCAACGGTAGTGGGGGTGCGGGCGGGGCGGGGGTGAGAGTTGGGGTTAGGGGTATGATATGGATGATTGAGGAAGGGATGATAGTTAAATTATTTATTTATAATTTTTTTTTAAAAAAGAACTCGAATTTAAATTATTCTCTTTATATCTTGCCTAAATTAAATCCTTCATATGCAATTTGTTTCTCATTAGTGAAATTCAAGTAATGTATTTGAGTAAAAAATGAAAAAAAAAAGAAATTTAATTTTTAAAAATATGAATTTAAGTTTAAAGTTCATTAAAACCATCTTACTAATTAATTTAAATAGGTCCAATTAAAAATGAAACACTTGTCATATTTAATAAGATTTTAATACCTTTTTCGTATATGACATCCTATAAGAGAGAGTGACTAAATCTACCGGAGTTCTGATATTTTTTTATGATTTCATTTAAAAAAATTGTGTGTGTCTAGGAATTTGTTCTAGAAATAATGTTTGTATCGTGTTTGGCAGGCAAATAAGCTCGGGACGCGTTGATGGAGATTACAAACTGAAATTCTGCAGAACAGAAGTAGGCCACCATGGAGTGACTACAAACAGTAAGGTCTTTGTGACGGCCCGCCGATGGCAAGGGCATGGAGGATCATCAGGAAATTATGACCAAGGGGGGAACTACGAAGCGACTGACGAATGAGGTCGACACGGGTCGTCCTACACATCCGTCGATGAGTCAGGGAGTTTGAAGTCAAAACCTAATTGAAACGTTTCTCTAAAATGTGGAGCATAGAGATGACCCACGAACCGTTGGCGATCAAAAAGAGGCTGGATTGGCAATCTTGTGATTAGTTTCCACTGTAATCACATTTGGAAGGTCAATGGCAGTTCTCTTCCTTCTGATCTCAAGAACAAACAGCAGCAAGTGATTTATTAATAAGTGAAAGTATGTATTAATCATATATTATTATAAGTGAGAAGCACTCGAGTTAAAAGTTGAATTACGAAAATACCCTTATAAAGTAATAATATTTGTGGATATATATATATATACACACACACACGAAGGGTCTTTCACTGTTTAAGGAACTTTGGACCTTTATTGCTTCAATAAAGTGAATGATTAAGAGCTTCTTCACTTTTTACGAAGTTTGGATCTTTATTGCTTTAATAAAGAAAGAAAACTAAGAGTTGTAATCGCGATGATGATGAAGGGTCACGATATCTGAATTTATAAGAAAATATGGTATATGTAATTTTTGATAATTTTCATTTTATTCAGATCATCTTGTATTATAATAAGTTCCCTTATTCAAATTTCTTCTTGAATTACTTTATGTTCAACTTTTAGTATTGTAGTACTATTTATTTCATGAGTTTCGAATTTCGACTGAATGTAGATGAGTATAATTTTATAGGTGTTATGACAAATGGTAAAGGCCAATAACATACGATTGGTAAATATATAGGTAGAAAAAGTCAAACTGTAGTCTACTGATGCAAATAAACATAGTCTTTTGTGAAATTCTAGTTATTTGTGTAATATTTTGAAATATCTGATATATTCTATTATACTTCACATATGTTTCCAAGAAGATTGAATGATACATTGATTGAATGATAAGTCATATCCAAAAAAACATGGATCAATTACCCATTTAACACTATATTATTTTTTTATCTTTCTTTTTTGAGATCATAAGTATTCTTATATGTCCCATAGGTCTTGAAATTGATAGAAATCTTAGATATTATTAAATAGTATAGTGTTGATTTTCACAGTAGTATGAGGACTAATTAACTTTGCATATATATGACATAGAAGTTTGTTATTTTTTAGTTTGGATATTCATCTATATTAAAAGGTCACATTCAATAATTCGACCTCTTTAGGTCTAATATTTTTACTAATACTCCGTAGTTTTTATTCCTTTTATACACCCCCAAAATTAAATGTGTAAAATTTGTGATAATTTATTGTGTTCTTTCATATACCCCTATATAAATGTAAATATGTAATGCAAGTCTTTAAATTAGATAGTGAGGTATAGTAATTGATATTTGTCAGTACAAAAGATTAAATGTTGTGCATATTGTCTTTTCTTGCTTTTTATTATGCCTATATTCTTATAGAGTATAGAAAATTTTCATATCAGTATATTGAGATGACTTTATAATCACATTTTAGAAAAATGATTCTTTTTACGCTATAAGTAATAGGGTA
>JAKWJA010002493.1:8272894-8350466 GCA_027704765.1 Solanum habrochaites
GTATAATTGAAAGGTTTTCTTTTTAAACTTTTAAACCACGCATTAAACTAGATAAGAAACAATGAAACCAAAAACACTTGATAAATAACGAATCCCTGCATTTACTAATCCTGCATTGTAATCCTGCGATTACTAATCCTGCATTAGTCATTTTGTACCAACGACCCCTTTAAGTTGAAATCTTTTTAAAAAGCAAATTAATTTTTTGGGTAGGGGGTTGGGTTTGGGGGATGGGGGGCTGGGCTGTGCAAGTGGTTGCGGCGGGCGGGGGGGGGGTTTAACGATCGGGTGGGGAAACATTAAAAATGAAAATTGAAAAATTTTTTTAAAGGATAATGCCAGTACCCTAAACTATGCCCCGAAATCTCAGAGACAACTTATATATACTACGGCCTATATCCCGAGTGGGGAGCTTATTTCATTAATAAGTTTCTACCCTTTTTAGCTTACGTGGCCACTATCGTCCTGTGGGCCCAACGATTGATTGATTTTGTTTGAACTAGTGCAGTAGCTAAAAAGTGGTAGAACTATATATAAAAATAACGTTAGGGGTGGTTAATAGGATCTTAGTATAATATAAGTGTGTCTCTGGGATTTCGGGCCATAGGTTGAGGGGGGTCCTTGGTATTTTCCCCAAAAAAAAAATATGTATTTGAAACTGGAAGAGAGTTTTGGAAAATGTTTCTAATTTTGAGAGAAAAATGAGTTTTGATTTTTGAAACATTTTCCAAAACTTTTGTTCCACCCCAATCAAACATGAGAAATGGAAAACATTTTCTAGAAAACTGTTTTCCTTCATACCCAAACACACTCTTAATGTTTTTTTTTACCCCACAATGTATCTCAAAATGGTATAATAAAACGTTACTAAAGTACTTATCGATTTATTATAACTCTTAAGATAATATTTTTCTTCAATCCAAACCTTGGACTATGGAAAAAGCACCCGTTTCGAAAGGGTAATAAGATAAATTATTTTTAGAAGAACCCAATATAAAAATAAGTGTTTCTTTTATGGTACTTGATCTCAAAAAAGGATTGTATTCATCTTCAAACTTATCATCACATTATTTTGTTCCCAATGATTCCACATTCTTGAACTCCGGACTTACAAACATGTATCAATTTTACTCATCCTACATGTTATTAGAGTTCATTTTATTGATGTAACTTAAATCATTAATCATGACCTCAAGTTCATGAATAACGTTTTGACAAGTGAGTTCATTCAATTCTCTAAAATTGTATCTCCTAATAATTTTATGATGTCAAAGCACTCTTTATGTTAATAAATATAACTTATCGATTAAATGATACATCTATAAATAAAAAAAAAATCCATGCTCTCAGCTATGTTAATTTAGTAAGGTTTTACTATATCTAAGATAAATAAAAATTGAAGGAATAATCCTAAAAGTTAATATTCATTTCCCGTATCTACATATACATAACTAACAATGCGTCTAAATTAAAATACAGTACGTATAAATCAGATATATATAAATACAGCCAAATACGTTATAATATCATAATAAATACATTATGATAATATTAAGATACGTTCGAACGGTCATCACTACTATGGAGGAAAGCTTCCTTATCAGGTAATTTTTTATTAATTACATGATAAATTGTTGTCATTATAACTTTAGACCATTTTATGCCAAATTTGAATTGATGAGAAACTTACACATAAATATATACTATAATAAAAAATATTATCATTTTATAGCAAATAACAATCTTTTTCAGATTGATCACTTTAATTTATGTATAATACAAGTTTAATTACATATTACAAAGAATATTATTATTCACATATAATCCAAGTTTTAATGCTGGATAAGATTTATCACCACATTTTAATACACTTAATACAATATGACAATTTTTTACCCAAAAAATAAGATATTAAAAAAACACAATTATAATTCAAGTATATTGCAGTACATTAATTTCACTTTGGATAAATATTACCATATTTCTCACCAGTATTACTATAAATGGTAATAAACAAAAAGATATCGCTAAAATCGACAATTATTTTTATAAATGTATTAATTCATGTAATTTTTCCTTAAAATTATTATGAAATGATAAGTTTATCCTTGGTTGTCTTTAACTTGGTTCTTTTATTTTCTTTGTTCGAATTTATATGATATATTTTATATTTAGTCAATTTAAAAAAGAAACAGAATTATTTTTATTTAACTTAGCAACAATTTAACTTTAAAAAATTTATTTCACTCTATTATAAGAGATTTATAAGTAGACGAATAGTATGGATTGTTTTTGGATCAGTGAATGTCAAAGCTTTTCTTCACGTTCTTAAAATATTCTCAATAGACTACGTCATATAAAAAATAGACGGAGGAGATACTGTGTTGATCATTAAGTCCAATTCCCAATTCGTTTATCATTAAAATTTCGAGTTTGTAATACTTTTTTATTATTCATAAGTATGTGTGGTGGTGTTTTGTAAAATATCATTCATTTTTCAAGTCAGTGTTGACTTGAAGGGATATAATATAACACGTAGATGATTGTTAAAGTTATGACTTAAGAGTTGAGTCTTCAATTGCAAGAGTTGGAATATGAATTTTTACTCGATTTGTTTAGTGTAATTTTGAAGTTAAATTTTATTAGGTTACATCACATTTTCACATATTTAGGGAGTAATTTTGATATTAAATTTCACTAGGTTACACTCAAAATTTCAATTATTCGAACTAAATACTCATAAGAATCAAGTTTATCAATCAAACGAGGCAAATTAATTTGGGAGGTGACAAAAAAATCATTATTCGTGAACTGAAAAAGCGTTAGAGGTAAGATACAGAAAATCATAGCAATTATAACTAAAAAAAAATATTATAATTAACCTTAAAAAAAAGGTGAACTTATCATCACATTAGGGAAAAAACTCCGTTATATTATAGCGACTAATTAATAATTAAAGGATACAATTCACCCCTCTGTTATATTCGTTTTATATATATAGATATATATATATATATTATATATCTATATATATATATATATAGAATTAGATATATATATATATATATATATATAGATTTATTTTCTCCACATGATAAGGGAACAAATGGAGTTGACTTTTTCTGTATGAAACAAAAAAAAAATGTTTGACTATCATTAAATCTGCAGTATGAGGAACACTAAAACTATACGCAGTAATTTTTAATGTTTGAAAAAGTAGGGAAATAATTTATTGGTCTTATTATTTAATTAATATTTTAAAATCAAAATGTTTTTAATGAAAAGATGAGATAAAGTCATGTATATTACTCAGTTAAGTCATTCACTTAAAAATCACCTTTATTATTTATAATCTACAGGCTAAGCAGTCAATTAGGTATTTACTTGTCAATAATTTCAACCAAGTGATATTTTTTTCATTAAATGTTGTTGAAATGATATTTTTATTAACCTAAAATTTTAAAAAATAATTGTAAGTGTATTACCTAATTACTTATTCAAGCAGAACTTTAATTTTATATCAATCTTATTTTTTATGGCATGTTCAAACAGGCCTACAAGTTTGCTACCCTAAACTAAAGAGCACACAACAAATATTCTACTAGTGTAGGGCCTTACTATGTGTCTTCACTTTAGTTTTTCAAAATTATATGTTCGTCGTTAGTAAGTTTAATTTGTTTCACATTACTTTGTATCCAATGTAACCATGATTCACATGTATCTTACAATAAATTATCTTTGCCGCCCTCTTTGTTATCTCGATTGCTTTTCTTTCTCTCGTGTACCTCTCTACCTAGGATTTGTATCTTAGAAATTTAATAGAATCTTATATATATATATATATATATATAATATATTTGATTCCACAGATACATGAGGTACACTGAATCTTGTTCGCATCCTCCTATGTATGTATTATGTATCGTATCAAAGGATATGAAATCTAAAGGAGTAGTTATAACTAATTAAAATCTGATACGAAATTATAATTAGCGGAAACATGGATATATATTATGTAGGAAAAAAATAAGGAATATGCCATGGAGTCATACCAAAAGTAGGTTGTTCCACATGGGAGGGTTGGTCATTGATTGAGGTTATAGCAACAAACACAAACCATTCAAAACAGCTGTATGAAAATGGAGACATGAAAAAAGAGTATAAATATAGAAAAAAGTTGAATATATGTATATAGAAGGAATAGGAACATGTCGGATTTTCCAATCATAAATGATTTGGGAAGTATATTTAATATATATTTTTAAAATATTATAAAAATGGACCAATGCCAGCTTTGTTTGTATGATTGGTTAAGATATTTTTGTATTAATATATCATTAGTGGTTCCAGCCACCGAATTAATGGACATTTCTTTACTTTCAAATACACTTTTGACTTTTTCTTTATAAATATGTACTTTAGTTGTGATTAATTGTCTTTTACCTGACTAATCCGCGATGTAAGATCTTAGAAAATAACTGATTGATGTTATTAAATGATTGCAAAATTTTCACGTATAATAAAGATTACGAATTAATATTTGAAAAGAATAATATTTTGATAGCACTTTTAAATTTGTCTTTAATTAAAATGTATGACATTATTCGGTCAAATCACTTAAATTTAAATATCGATTTTAAAAAAAGAATATTTACATTGTTTGTTTTTTTTACATAAAAAAGATAGTACTCATTTAATATTGATTTTTATGAATGATAAAATATTTTGCCTAAGTTATTTTGTATTTAATAGAAGTGATTTTGACTAGTTCAAACAGTAATTTGTGACATATAAGTATGTGCCGAAGAGAGAGGAAAACGAATTTTGAAGCACCTTTACGTGCATTGTATCCTAAGTCGCTTTTATTAAGTTGATGGTTAGTTTAATCATAGTTAATGCATTTGGATTTTTCTGGAATAATCAACAAACTTAGACTGGCCAGCGCCATCGTGCTTACTTAACAATAATAAAATAAAAAATATTAAATATATTTCTAAAAACCTTGATGAGTTTTTCTTTAAGTTCTCATGTGGATTGATGTGAATCAGATTTGTGAGGGTAGTGATTAAGATTAATGTTGTCCAGAATATATTAATCCGTTGATAGTGAAAATTTTGAGAACAATTTGGTTTTACTTCACGTTAATTTTGAATACATTAAAAAAAAAAAAAGACTAACACACAGTTTGTTCTTATTCTTTCAATCTTAAATAACAATGAAAACACAATTACAAGACATTACGATGGGAAAAACGATCAAATAAATAAATTATGAATGGTTCAATGATTCAATAGAAAAATGACATAGTTAAGATATCTAAGGTGAAAAATTCAATAAATTTAACAATCTATTTATAAATTTGACCTAATAATAATAAACTTGATAATATTTCATGAAATAAATTTAAAAAAACACACAACCGAAATAATTATTTATGAAAGGGCTTGACTTAAGAAAATTAAAACAATAACTTCAAAAAAAAATGTCAACAAAACTAATGTGAAGAGGATTTACATAAATCATAACAATAACGAGCTACAATAAAGAGTAAACCACTTATAATATTATTAAATATCAAAAATAAAAAAACTAACAGCATATTGCTAATGTAATTGGATTCCAACTAGTTTATTCACGCTAAATTATTTTTCTAACAGTAAAATTATGTTCCAAACTAATTTATTAATATGACTTAAAATATTACAACCGCTATTATGATAACTTTCAAAATGGTTGCATAAACATATGATCATATATAATTATAAGTTTATTGTCATATAGCCATTTTATCATTTGAAAAATAATTATAGCTATAAATTATTAAAGAAAAAAATTATCCTCGAAAGCACAGAAAAGACATCCAGGTTAACTCAAATTAATTATTGTCATATACCATTTGATTTCCCCTAGGCAAATAATTATAGCTATAAGTTAATAATTGCCATGATTTTTATAACTCGAAGCAAAGACATACATTTACGCAAATTATCTGGTCAAATAATAGTTGCTTATATTAAATAGAGAAAGTTAGAAAAGGGGTTATAATAAGAGCTAGACTCTTCTCATCTCTTCCTTCACTTCGATACTCATCTCTCCCAAATACGCTTCCCCCCCCCATAAGAACTATCGATATTATATTTCTTTTCTTTTCAGTATTGTAGATAAAATAAAAATCTACAAATACAGATAAATTTTGATTACAAAAAAATAAAAAAAATTCTCATTAATGTTTACTAGTGGGGACACCACATTGCTATGATGGCACCAAAAATGCCATAAACGGAAAATTTTAACCATAATATACTAAAAACCAATTTTTCTTCTTCAAAAATATACCTCAACCCTATATTTCTTCTTCTCCCTAATCCATTTTTTTTTCCGTTCTTCTTCTCACCGGAATCCATTTTTCCCGATAGAGAGCAAGTGAGCGATTTTTTTCATCTTTCCGTAATTATTCTGTATATAGAGTATGAAAGAAATTAGTGTTTCATCGTCATCGATAATAATATCGAAGTACATATTTTTCATCGTTCTCATAACAATACCGATACTCCTTTTTCTCTCTCATCGGAGTTCATCTTCTTCCGTTATCATCTCCACCATAACAACATCAAATTCCGATTCCGATCTCAAAATCCGTCCAGGATATTCGAGCTACGATTCCTACATTAAGAAACAGCTAAACAAACACTCACTCCAAAACTTCAGAAAAATATGGCCGACTCGGTGATTGGGATAGAAAAATTGAAGTTTTCTCAAAATCTTCGGAGAACTTAGAAATAGAATTACTCTCAGATTCATCGGAAAGTACTCTGTATTGGTGCTAGTATTGGGTCAGGAAGTGGAAGCACTGAAACGAGTCGGAGTTTTGATTCAGTTGGAGATGGCCCTCTTGTACCCGCATCCGCCCTTAGTGGTTTAAAGGCGATTTCTAATCAGCAGTGTGACGATTGAGATTTTGATCGGAATTTTATAATGATCGATCACGCGCTTTCCCGGAGAATTGTATCGAGATTCGAACGACGGACATGAGACCGCGGGATTTGTGTGTACACGTGTCGTCTCTAACTGAGGGGGATAAGTATTCGGCGAATGATTGTATCGTGTGGAACGTTTTGAAGAAACGTGTTTAAGCCTGGTAAGGTTTGGTTCATCTCGAACCGTTGTGGATTCGATCTGGATAACGGAAGTGGTTTTTAGAAAAAGTGATAATGAAATCGTTCCGCTAATTAATTTTATTTTAAGAAAATTATATCACAAATTGGCGGTTAAAAATAATGACTGGATATAAAAGTGAGTTTTGAATTTTTTTTTGAAGTTTAGTAATTGTATGTTTGTGTAGAGTCCAATCTCATATACGTAAACGTTATTCTTTAAATTTCGCATTTATTTGTGGCCTGTTGGCAATTTGGCATGTCGCTATCATTGTTAAACTTTTTTTTTTCTTTTAAATTTTAATTTATTTTAAGTAGAAAGAAGTAAAGAAATAGAGTAAAATGATTTGTAAAGAAATTATGAGAAAACGTAAGAGTTGTTAGAAGTTAATCACAATCACGTCCTTGAATTCAATTCCACTAACGTCACCTCTATCTTGTAGCAATGTTTATCTGGTATAGATTTTATAGAATATATAATTATCATTGTAATATTCTTTACTTATTAATAGTAATTATTTTTTATACGTAAAATAATCCTTCACTATCGACACGTACTTCGGCCAAAAACCATAAATGGGTTGGGGCTAAAGCACGTAAATTATCTTTTGACTTTTCTAATACTAATATATAAAGAGAACATCTTCTATCAAATTGAGGTTTTCCTTCTTATGTATATCAATTTGTCTATATGTTTTATATGGACTTCAATTAGTGTTGATTGATGCCTTGTATTTTTATATGATATATATATATATACAAAACTACAAAACACTCAAACCTAAAGGAAACGACATCTCTATTAATATATGTTGTTTAATTTGCAGGCTGATATTTACCTACATTAAGTGGTAGATGCAAGTTGTTGTATGTATACAATGTTGATCGATTAAAAATTAAATCAAGTTCTTAATTAAATAGTATAAGGTTTTTGAGATGAATGTATGTGGACATATCAGAAGATATAGCTAGTATTATGAATAAAAATAGAATAAAGTGGAACTCCATTATGTGATGGATAAAGTAAGAAAGGCGTGCGAGACTAATATAATATGACTCAGATGTGTGAAAAGAAGATTCATAAATGTCTTAATGAGGGGGTGGTGCGTGACAAATTGTGGTGGAGCATGAAGAGAGGTCGGGGTGGAATTGGAATTAATATTGAGGTGAGTGGGGGGGGTGGGGGGTGGGGGGGGGGGGGGGGGGGGGGGGGGGGGGGGGGGGGGGGGGGGCTGGGGGGGGGGGCGGGGGGGGGGGGGGGGGGGTGGGGTGGGGGGGGGTGGGGGGGGGGGGGGGGGGTGGTGGGTGGGGGGGGGGGGGGGGGGGGTTGGGGGGGGGGGGGGTGGGTGGGGGGGGGGGTGGGGGGGGTGGCGAGGTGGGGGGGGGGGGGGGGGGCGGGGTTGGGGGGGGGAGGGGGGGGGGGGGGGTGGGGGGAGGGGTGTGGGTGGGGGGGGTGGGGGGGGGGGGGTGGGGGGGGGGGGGAGCGGGAGTGGGAGGGTGGGGGGGGGGGGGGGGGGGGGGGTGGGGGGGGTGGGGGGGGGGGGGGGGGGGGGTGGGGGGCGGGGGGGGGGGGGGGGGGGGTGGGTGGGTGGGGGGTGGGGGGTGGGGGGTTGGGGGGGGGGGTGGTGGGGGGGTTGGGGGGAGGGGGGGGGGGGGGGGGGGGGGGGGGGTGGGGGGGGGGGGGTGTGGGGTGGTGGGTGGGGTGGGGGGGGGGGGGGGGGGGTGGGGGTGGGGGTGGGGGGGGGGGGTGGGGGGGGGGGCGGGGGGGGGGGGGGTGGGAGAGAGGGGGGTGGGGGGGGGTGGGGGGGGGGGTGGGGGGGGGATGGGGGGTGGGGGGGGGGGGGGGGTAGGGGGGGTGGGGGGGGTGGGTTGGGGGGGGGGGGGGGGGGGGGGGGGTGTGTGGGGGGGGGGGGGTGGGGGGGGGGGTGGGGGGGGGGGGGGGTGGGGGGGGTGGGGGGGGGGGGGGGAGGGGGGGGGGGGGGGTGGGGGGGGGGGGGGTGGGGGGGGGGGGGGTGGGGGTGGTGGGGGGGGGGGGGGGGGGGGGGGGGGGGGGGGGGGGGGGGGGTAAACAAAAAAAAAAAAAAAAAAAACACAGGGGGGGGGGTGGGGGGGGGGGGGGGGGGGGGGGGGGGGGGGTGGGGGGTGGGGGGGGGGAGGGGTGGGGGGGTCAAAAAGGGGTGATTAGATAAGTACATAATACTCTTGTAATTTATAGAGGACCATAAACCTAAAAAAAAAAATAAACTATCAAGAATTAGAATAGAAGATTAGTAAACAATCAAATATACCAATTTTCTTATAAAATTATATTATTATTACATCATACTATATTGAGGATGACAAAAAGCTGCATTCGTTCCTATTCGGTTTCTTTTGGCAGGGTCGTGCGAAAAATGGGGTATATAAATACAACTAGGATCCAATCCCATGCAAATTTACAATGTTCATATATCTATGTTGTCATTGTCCATATTATTTAATTTATATGTTCATATCAATCTAATATTATAAAATATGTTAGTTTGTTAAGCATTAGACGTGCATCATATTTTCCAAATGATATATATAATAGTTTTATGTTTATCGTCCAACCTATTGTAATTCTTCTCTTTTATGCCAATATAGAAATCTGAAAGAAACAATAACGAAATTAAAAAAATGAAAAATAGTAACATTTAAAATAATTTACGATTACTCAAATATCTATGAATTATTTTTATCATAAATTAAAAATATCTTTATTAACATTTTAAATTACATTAGAAGGCAAACTATATCATATAATTTAAAACAAATAAAATATTTGTTACATCTTTTTTTTTTCTTGTTTTGGTGGCATTGCTATTGGATCGATCAAAGCATGATGCGTCAACCAAGGGCACAAACTCTCATTATGATTTTGCGTGTCTTTCATAAATAGCTTTCCAAAATTTTCATCTTAGATTTAACTCAATGATAATTAAAAATAATTTTTTAAAGAAACAAGTAAAATAGTTTGTTCAATCAATAAATTTAATAACGTAACAAATTCATTTGTCTCTTTCCAACCCCCAACGTAGAGATGGCAATAGAACGATGTATATTGGGCTTCAACTTGTGAAATTATCAATCTGCTTTGCTTCGCTTTATATAATACTCATCGATTTCTATTTAGTTGTCCACTTTATAAAAGACACACAGATTAAGATAACAATAATTAATTTATTTGAGTTAAAGTACAATCTTACCCTTATTAAATAGAGTTTCAAAACGGATGAATTAAAATATGAATTTTAAAGAGTTTAAAGGAGGTAAATCTCATTTTTTTTCTTTCATTGTCAAAATGGACAAAGTAAAATAGGGACAGAAATAAGTATTTTTGTTTCATTTTCAATCTAGTTCACTCGTTCCGTATAAATCCCTAACTTACCACACTCAATTCCCATCTCTTGATCATCCTATTCCCAATCCGTCACATAGGGGTGTACAAAATCATATCGAAAATTGAATCATATTGTAAATTCAGTCAAATCGGAAAAAAATTCGACTAGTGATTTAGTGTTGGGAAAACCCCCCGACTATATTTGGTTGATTGGTTTCAAAATAAAAAAATAATGCGAGATCAAACCAACCCGATCTTATATGATGAATTTTAAAAAATTTATTTTATACGTGTAAAACTTACTTTGTTGAATTATTTGTTAAATATCTTATACTTTTAATAGTTTTATCTTTAATATATTTATTTCATATTTGGGAAGTTAGAATTCTTAATGATTTAATAAAGTTAGAGTTCATACATGTTTGGTAATTATAATTAAGAGTTTACATAAAAAATCAATTAATAACTAATGCAAAAAAGAAAGTCAATTCAACATAAGAATGACAAGAATATTGAATATTTGATTTTAATTTTACAGTGATTAGACAAGTAAAATACATGATCTAATTTACTCTTTTATTATTTAGTCATGTAAACTAAATACTGACCAAACTAATTTAGCAGGGATTATGTACTTTTAAATTAGACCAATTACATTATGACTTATTAATTGCAATATTTGTTTCGCCCATTTTATTATTATTTTTTTGTTAGATATTTTAGTGTTATTAATCATATAGATTTTTATGATTTCCTTGAGAAAGAATTATATAGTACATTTTGTAGAGCTAAAGAAAATTATTTGATGTACAAGTAAATTTATGTTTGTTGAATATTTATGAAAAAAACACGAAAATCCGAAAACCGAAGAAACCAAAGTTGAAAAATCGTGTTTTATTGGTTTGGTTTGGTTTATAACTTTAAGGATAATCCCACAGTATAATAATAGCAAACTAATAATCAAAATAAATTGGTAGTAGCTACGATTGATTTATTGTGCCCATAGAAACATAGCCAAAGTTGCCAGTCGCCTCTCTCTCCCAAAAATCTCGTCGCCCACTATCCCACTCTTGCTCCTCTTTCCACTCTCTCTATGCTCGCCTCTCTCTCTTTAACACAGAAGTGTAGAAATTGTGTTCTGTTTTGTATAATAGGCGAGAGAAGAAATTGTATTATCCTCATGCCAAAACATTTATATCTTCGGCTTATACACTTAAATATAACAATGCTAAAGGACATTTAATCAATTCAATTGTAGAAAAAATGCAATTGTAACAAAAATAGCAGCAAAAGGCCAACGAAGTATACAATTAGCGAAGATACAATTGCAGGACAATTTACAATTTTTTTACTCGCTTTCATACAAGAAGTGTATAAAGTATGTTTCTATTTTGTATAAAGCGAGCGAAAACAGATGATCTTCTTTCTCCTATTACACTTATAATTAGGCAATGTATACATACATTTAGTCGATTCAATGTATCAAAGCAATTTTGTATACAAAATATTGCAGCGAAATAGGCACTGAATTATACACTGTACATTCTACCAATGCAGTGACATAGGCCAGCGAATTATACAATTTAGGCCAGCGAATTATACAAGGGGATTGTATAGCGAATATACAGTCAGTTTCTATGTTGCTAGGAGAGCGTGATTATTAGGGGTGTGCAAAAACCGAAGAACAATAAAAAACCGAACCGATAAAATGTATTGGGTTATTGTTATTGGTTACTGGGTTTGGATTTGAATGGGTTTAGAAAAAAATAACGATGGGTTATTGGTCGGTTTCGGTTTTTCCTAATTAGGGGTATTGGTAAACGATACACCCAATAGACGTACTACTTTACACTTTACCCTTCCTCCAATATTAAATATTACAATTAATACATAAATATCACGCTCTAGATTTCAATATAGCTTTTTCGCTATGTGATTTCTTGGTTACGAATATTGGTGAGAACTTTCATTGGATATTCTGGTGGTCAAGGCAACTGTTCAAGATGTCTCATTGAAAATGTTATTTAGTTTAATTCTCGTTCGTAAGTGTAGGAGATAGCTTTGTGCAAGTTTGTGAATGTTAGTAATGGATCAACATTAAGTCTTTCGATTATGTTTTCGGCGGTAAGTTGGTAGGGTAACATGTGAGTATAACAACGTACATTATATCTTATTTATCGATCATTTCTCTTATGGGTAATCGAAAACGATACGATAACATCAAAAACGATCAACCGATAAACAGATAAAAATTCTTATGGTTTGTTATGGGTTGCCTATTTTAAAACCGAAAAAAACAATAAATCGACCGATTAGGTAAAACGAACCCGAACCGACCGCGATTGCAACCCTGTGATAGCAACTTGTTATAACATATAAATATGAATTTTTTATGCTATATGTAAAAATTGCCCTAAATTTTAAACATATCAACACAAATATTTCAGTTAATATGTAAAAATCAAATCAAACCAAGTTGTAACCCCTACATCGTCACCGTATCATCCCCCGTCCACTGAATTATTTACATTTAACTTAAATTTACATAAATTACTTTGATTAATAATTTTTTATTTACTTATGAAACATTAAAAAGAAATATTTAATAAAAACTTCAGTTAGTTATTATTTATATAAGAAACATTTTGATTTGTAGGAATACATTCTCCCACTAAACCCGCCCTTAATTATCGACATCACTTTCGGCCATAAATGCTGCACTTAAATTGATTTCTGACTTTTTCTTTTTGACTTTTCTATTTTTTTAAAAAAATATAGAGGCAAAGGAGAAGTAAATATGAAATTCCTTTTAAGTCCTCCTAACAATCTTGTGTACCTGTGGTTTGATTAGAAGTAAGTTATTTTATAATTAGTTATATGATTAGTTATTTTATAATTAGTTATAGTGGAATAGATTGTTATTTCATTAAGTATATGAAATAATTTATTTCATCATTATGATATAAATGATGGAATAAGTTATTGCAAATATGACAACAAAATAAAAATTTCTTTTTATTCTGTCATTATCTTCTTATCTTATAACTATTTATTTTTATTCATCATACCAAACGAGTTTGACATTGCTCCTGAAAATGGTTTATTATCAAACAATTTGTTTAAATTAACTTTAGAGACGTGTTTTTTTTTTTTTTAAAAAAAGGAAACAAAATTATCCTTGACGGTTTTTATAAAGTAAAATGTTATTAGATAATCTTTTTTAAAAGTGCTTTACGAGTTGATTTTTGTACGATTTAAAAGCTGCGTTAAATATTATGTTAATAATTAATAAGAGAAACTAGTATATAACATTAACAAAACGTAGATTGAAATTTTTACTTTTAGGAAATTAAAAGATATTCAAGTTATTCAATCACTACTTATTATAATTTTTTGTGGGATATTCAATTTTGATTTATGAGTTTTCTTTTTTCTAATTTGCAAGAAATACATATATAATTCCATACGTAGCCGCAAAGCACCATCGGCGCAACCAGAATAAAGATGTGAATTTCCACAATGAGTTTCAAGATTGTCTAGAAACATGAAAAATCTCCTTTCTACAGATTCTTACAACTTTCATTGCCCTGATCTTTAGCTCTCCAAAGGCAATTCTCTCAAAAGGTGCTTGACCATTCAAACGTCGCTTCAGTTATTCTTTATAATTTTTTGTTAATTTAAAAAATCATAACTCCCACGTGAAATAATAAATACAAATCTTTAAATGTTAGATAAAAAATAATATTTATTATAAATATAAAATTATTAAATGAAGCGACCAGATATGTAATAATAATTATTAGTCGCAAGAAAATAGTTTGCTGCTTTCTTTAAGAATCTTCTATTTCCATTTAAGAGAACTTGTTTGCGGACCACCTAATTTTTCAAAAAAAAAGGAACTCTTCTTTTGCAATTAAATACTTCTAGACTCTAAACAACAATGTCAAATAGGTCATAAATATTAGGAATTTATTTTTTATCAAACTAAAATTCAATCAATTTTTTTTTCTCAAAATAGCTTTGAAATTATTGAACTTTTTACTTATTTCGTAAAATTGTATAAAAAATTGAAACAATTTAAATACTTTTCTCAGCTTATGAGAATTTCATGTCCATAGACAAGAAATACAACTTAAAAATCAAAGTTGTACGTCCAAACAAAACTTCAAATTATCTTATATGATTTCATCACCTGGCCAAATGACCCTTAATACCAAAAATACCGTATCAAAATGTTTAAAAAGCACACCATACTGACCAGTAAACACCCCTAACAGCAAGCAATCTCTCAGAGTTTGCAACCCAAATTGACGGCATTAACAATAACTACAATCAAAAAGACAGACAAATTCAATATTCAGAGACCCCCCCAAAATCCACGGCGACATGTGACTAGAATTTCTCATAATACATAAAACACCTACGGCCAAGAAGCATTTGTCTCCTTAATCAGAGCCCCAGGTGACAGAAAATGGACAGGTGATTGTGTACCCCCCAATAGGGTCATTTCAATAGCAACAAAAGAGGAGGGACGGAGTAACTAACTCGAGTGTCGCAGGGACAACATCGACATCTGACTTCCTTCTCTTGAGATTGAGCGAGCCGAAACTTTAGCATGCTTGAAAAAGTAGAGTTTCTCAAAATCGCATCCATGGTAGAGGACTCGGCCCGAAAAATCGTTGGAATCTCCAATGTGATCTAAGCACGCAGAATGTGACAAATAAAGAAGTTACGTATATAACTAGAAAAACTCATTGTCTAATTCAATAGACTAAAACGTATTGCCAAACCACCAGAATTATCTAAATATTCACATCTCAATGACTAGACTCTAGAGTATCTCTTTGGAAACATGTCATCTTTAAGTTCTCTCCACCTGTCATTTACAGTCTACATTCATTGTTGTGCACAAGTGACATGATGACAAAAAAGAGCAATATTCTCTTTTTGATGAAATGATAAATTAGGCAACGTTTAAGAGATACATAGCTTACGTTTTCTCACCAGATCAAGCTACCGCCTGTGTTTTGTTTCAGAGAGAAAAATATAGAAACAAAGTGTAGGATCAAGAAATTCAGCCATGGATGCATAACACTCCTGGAGAACCCCACGAGAATTGCATGGGCGGTTATAACCCGAATACCTCAATTCCCCCACGCCCACCCGACACAAAAACAAACACAAACAAAAAAAAAAAAAGATCTCTGGATTATAAACAAGGTAAATCATGAGGACGCGTTCATAAGAATGATCAACCATTAGAAAGAAACGTATTAACAAAGGTCTAAGGAAAAAATGATGAGATCTCAGTACTTTGATGAGCTTATGCTTTCCCAGCAGCCCCAGCATTGTTTGCATATTAGCTCCTACAAGTCGACCATAGGGAAGAGAAATTAGCTTATAAAAGAATGCAAAGAAGAGAGGCACAGGATAGATCATGAAAAATATCTATATATATGATTTATATAATGATTATTTATCCTTATTCAAAATTGGGGTGGGGGGGGGGGGGGGGGGGGCGTCTCTTAATACCAATTGAAATCTTCAAAAATTGAGATTTTGGCATGCCCATAGGAATGACAAAGTCACGAACACACAAAGACATGAAAAACTCCCTTTTACTCGTTTCAACAGTTTCAATGCAAGGGGCGGGAGATCGGTGGTGGGAGAGAATTGAATTAGGTGCTGTTTGGAAATCAAAAGCATTGCCGACAGCGAACTCAGTGCTTATGTTGACTAGTCTTGTGTTTAGCAAAAACTTTCAACTGGTTTAATAGGATATTATACTGAGCCTCACGGATTCTCTACCAGCCTAACATGAGCAACATTTCTTTGTTCAAGTAAAAGGTCTCAAATTTGTGTGGATGTAAAACGGAATAAGAACATACAACACTGTGTGCTTATGTTGCCGGATCTTATGTGTAGCAAAATTTTCAATTAATTTAATCAGCAGGTATCATACCATGCTCACAGATGGTTTTACCAGCCTAACATGGAGTTCACCACAGCTCGATTGCGTAGGAAGTAGAAGGTCTCAATTTTTTGCGAAGGTCGATGGAATAGCATAAGGAACTCCAAGACATGAAAAGAAAAAACAAAGCAAATCAATGTTGTATTTTACCTTCTGGGAGTTGTTGAAGCCTGGGCTTATTCACTTCCTTCAACGACGCCGTCAGATGAAGATGAATCTGATGATAGGGGGTCAGTCCGTTGACATCAGAATATCCACCCTCTTTACTGTTCGGGACCTTCTCAGATCTTACTATCCCCAAACTTAGGCCTGGATTAGGAAGCAATCCTTTCTTGGTTGTGGTAAACTCCGCGATGTTGGCAGGTCCCTAACTTTTGTATGTTCTGGATAAAAATCGGGATTTCTGAATCTGCTTCCGTCTATTGTCCTCCGGGAACCTGCCAGGGACCTTTTGAGTGGAGCTGACTAGATTCGCTACATAGATCCTGCAATTCTTATTGAACGCAAGGCATCTATAATTTTCAGCTTTCCAGCTTCTTGAAGTGTTTTATCTCCCTGACTCGGAAGTGCCACCTCAATTCTTGATTTCGAGGTATCTTCCAAAAATCCTCCAGGAGTCACACCAACCTTCGATTTTCTGCTAGCTTTTATGTCTCTGTTTGGTTTCATTGGTTTCTTTGATGCAACTTCTCCTGGTTGTCCAGAAACAAAATATTGCTTGAAATTTATGGTGTCGCTCTTATCAGTATTTACATCAGGTTTGTGCACCTCCTCTACCACACCACCATACTGATCACCATGAGTATTTTTACCTGACTCATCCATCTCCATTGGCTCTGGCAGAGGGTTCACATCTTCTAGATTATCATTTGAAGCTGTTAAGTCCTTGTGACTGCCTTCCTGATCTTGAATAGACAAAATGGATTTGCTCTTCTTAGAACTTTGGCTCTTTTTGGTTTTCGTTTTCTGCCTCTTTTCTGAAATGCTCAGAGTCTCTTGATTTTTATCAGTCTGGTTAAGCCGCAAATGCTCAACCTCATTTCCCTTCTCCTCAAAGGGCAGAAGTTCTGGCTCAATGCAGGTTGCCTTCTCAACTTGGTGTTGAGTATCTACAGCATAGGCACTCTTTGACACTTGTTCTGATGCTCCCTTTCTTTTGCTGGCACGCAATGCATTTCTATCTTGATTAGACCCTTCAATGAAATGATTAACAGGAGTATCATGTGTCACTGAAGGGGCACATGAAACATCATTAATATGAGTGGAAACCTCCACTTTTGTTTTTTTCTTTTTAAGTCGACCAGAGTTTCCATGTACTTCAGCAACCTTCACATCAGAGGGAGCTGTCGAGATACTTTCCACTTCTTTGATGGTCATTTCTGCCTTGGCAGAATCCGACGATCTGCATGCTGCAGATTGAACTTGAGGCGGCCCTTTCACCTCTGTATTTAAACTAATCTGCAGCACTTCAGCATCAAACGGAATTCCACCTTTCTTACTCTGCCCAGTTACAGGATCAGTTGTAGATCCAATCCCTGCAGCTAAAGAGGGGCAGTTCACCGTATTGTCATCATCTCCATTTAATTTAACAGGAATCTTTTCAGCAGATTTTCTTCGACTCTTCTTCGTTCGCTTCATGCTGCTAGCATTTCCAGATTCAATGTTCTCCTTGTCATCCAATGCCCTTGTTGCTGAGAGAACTTGTTCTTTAGTATCCCCAGTTGGTTCATTGTTATCTAAAACAGGGGATGTCTCAGCACCTTGAGTAACTGACAACTTGCCTTCGATCCCTATTTCATTTATATGATCCACATCAGTTTTTGGCATACTACCAACCTTTGTTGTTGCATCACTTGAACCATCATTACGGACTATATCTTGGTCAGATGCATAAGAATTTTGAGAAGCCCCAACAATATTTTTCATATCTAACTCCTGATGATAAGTTGACTTCTTGGCCCTGCTTCTCTTCCTCCCAAAGCTATTTTCTGCTGCTTCTTGTATATCTCCCAACTGGTAGGAAGGTACTGGAACCCTGGTGCTTGGTTCACTCAACTTTTCACTCGTGGGCATTTCAAAATCACAGTTTGGTATCAGCTCCTGTTCTCCAGTTGTATTAGCAACAACAATTCCAAGTTCATTGTCTCCAGAGATATTGGGTTCAAAAATAGGTTGGCCAACTACATCCATTTCACAAATATCTTTGCTGACTGGTGCTGGACACTCTTTGTTTGACGCGTGATCTTTAACAGGAGATGTTTCTTTCAGTCTAGATTGAGTAGCAAGAATAGTAGAGTCAACATCAGTCAACTTGTCAAAGATCTTAATTTCAACTCCTTCCTTTTGCTTTAATCTTCTAGCTCCCACAAATTTATCTGTGGGACCCAGAGCCATGCAGGCAACCTCACATGCACGGGGATTGATCCTTCCCCTTCTTATTTTTCTTCTTCCTCTTCTTATCGGTTGTATCTGTTCTCACAGATTGGTCCCCTAATGTTTCTTCTGTTGAAGCTGCCTTTATTGGTTTACCTGCTGTGGAGTTCTCCGGAATTGCGATCTTCAAGCTATCCCTATGATTGAACTCGGTGCAAGCTCCACTGCTTTCCTTGCTACCCAAAATTTTAACTTTATTTGCAAGAGTCCCAGAGTGTGATGTTTCATCAAGTGCATCATTGTTCTTATCTTCACATAGTTCATCCTGCACAGCAGAGATTTCAGCACTTGCCCCACTCTTCCTGCTTTTCTTCGTTCCCAATTTTGACACCTTACTGGGACCAGAACGTTGGTTTATTAAGGGTTCAGCACTGACATCTACCAGTTTCATGTTTATATTTTCCCGCTCTCCTTTGTTAGAATTTGTCAAAGTAGTATCATTTTCAACACTTCTAAATTCAGAACCATTATCTATGCCATGATTTGAAGCGCTGTTACCTGTTACCACCGGGTGGGGGTGACTCCGTCCTTCTTTTGTGGCTTTATTTTTACGCTTCTTTACTACAGGGACAGGATCTGGGAGAAAGTTTCTTGTGAATTACCCGCGCGCTTCCCATCTTAATTCCACCAATGCCTTGGCCACTTCCTTGTGTTCCACGTGGAGCTAGAAGCCGCGTTCCCTTAGCTTGGTAAGATTCGTAGTACCAAAACAAAAACCTTCTGCTTATCCATTGCATTGATGAATCACACTAGAGAAGATTTTGTTTTCCTTGCAATTTGCGATACTCGATCAAAGTAACGCCTGGTCTTTTCCAGGCATTGAAATCCTAAAGCATCAACAAAAGGAACCATTTCCTTTCTTGATACCCCTCAAAAACACCTCTAACAAGCATACGTGGTCACTGGCAGAGATAGTAAGTGTCCTTTTCTTTCACCTAGTAGAAATTATGACAAACTTGTCATGACACAAAAATATACCAACACCTGAGCTGGAGGGGAAGTAGATGAACAAAACCTTCACATAAGAAATTTTCAACTCACTCATTTCAGGAAAGCACCTCAAGTGTTCGAACACAATCTTTTCTGCATAACACAAACACGATGTATATCAGTCAACACAACTTTCTTTTTTGTATAGCATTCCTTGCTCAATTTTCAGTAAAATTCAATACTACAAATTCAAAATTAACAAAGAATTATAAGCAGCGAGTGAATGAGCCATTATCCCTAATAGAAACATACAGTGATGATGATGTATAAAACACCTGACAGTAGAAATCTTTTTGAAATATTTATAGTTAAATGTTGAACCATGGATATGCCTCGTATCTAATCCTAAAAACTTTTACTCTTTCAAGCAATTTAGACTGACTATTGGAACAACATGATATCAAAAATAGTGTAGAAGATTTACTTGACCAACTTTAACAATTTTGTAGTTTAGCTGCATTTGTTAATCTATAGAACCATGATATGCCCTAATGCTAAGAACTATCACTCTTTCTAGCAATTTAAACTATTAAAACAACATGATATCAAAATAGTGTAATGGATTTATACCACCAATTTTAACTATTTTGAGATTGATGTACAACAGTTGTTAGTTTAGCTGTATTTGTTAATCTACACATAGAGAGAGCCAACAAACAGATAAAGCTAGATAAATGAAAAAGGGGAATTACTTTTCAGATCGAATACTGTATCGGAATCGGAGACAATTACAGCCAAGTGGGTATCAAGGTTGGTATCTATGAAAACCGTTTTGTACGACGTCGTATTTTCCGTTTCCATTTCCGTTGCTCCATCGGAATCAATTTCTTCGCGATGTCGTTTCACCATGATTGCGCCGGCAACCACGACGGCCGGAAAATTTGACGATCAGAAGAAGAATGGCAAAGGGTTTTAGCTCGGCGAGCTATTACAGAAGTGAAGGGTTTAACGGAAGAATAAAAGGGGTTTTGCCGCCAACAAAATTAATGGGCTGGACTTGCTTTATCAACAGCCCAAATCCTATAAAATAGGGAATTATTAGGAAATTTTTACACATCGTCCGGTACTTATTTGTCCATGGTTTCTATTTATAAGATCAAACTATATAAACTTTGACTTAATTTTAAGATTATCTTTTCACATCTTTATATATATAAAATTGCAATTTATAGTACTTTCATATAGTTTTTAGAATAGCTATTTTTTTATTTAAAATATCGAATTACTGTTATTCAAACTAATTTAACTTTGAAAATTGTCAAATTGACTTTTGAAAAACGCAATCATGAAATCATTTCTCGGACGAAGGAGTTAAATTATAGATATACTTTTAGAGTATGTTTTTTGATCACATGCCTAAATTAATATTTGTTTTCATTCGCTTTTACTAATTATATTTGATTTTGTCACATCATTTAGAAAACATAATATCTCTAATATCTATTTTTAATTATTATAAATTTTGTTCAGATCAAATGATAATAATTTTGATTACATATTTCCGACGTTATCTTTCATCATATTGCTATACAAAAATGAAGTTTTTTAGTACATTTTGTATACCTTTTGAATATCTAAATTTTTTGTTTAAAATATCAAATTAATGTAATCTAATTTAACTTTGAAATTAGTCAAATTAACTTTCGAAAAACGCAAAATGACAATCAAAAGTGGACAGCGAGAGTAATTGACATGACTTTTTACTACATTACTCTTACTAATTGAATTTTAATATTAAAGTCTTAAAAAACAATTTGAACATGATACATACTAACAATAGATCTAATATGAGGGAATATAGTTGTCTTTTCTTAATATGTTAAAGAGCGACAAGTAAAAAAATAATAATTTATTTTTGAAATAAGGAACAAGTAAAAGTGAATGGAGGGATAAGTATATATCAAAAGAATAAATTATTGTGTATACGTTGGCATATTCATACAAAAATCATAAAAAACAATTGTAAACAGAAAAAACAATAATAATACCCACAAATATCACAACGTCCTCAACATATTTTTTATTTTCGATTATGACCTCTTAACTATCACAACTATATTTAAGAACCTTTTTGGGTAGAGTAAATTCAATACCTAGCATCATCGCATGATCGTGTATAGAGTTTTGGATGCGGATTCAATTCGTCCCTTTTTGTATCCTTTAGATCAATAAGGCAAAGTATTTTTTTCTTTAAAAAAAGAGAGGGGGGTAAGTTAGAACTATACCGAAGCCTAATTGTAGACAAGAATGTAGTTTTAACATATACTAGTGGTGCAAGCGTAAATGTTCAAGTTATAATTTGCCCCCAAGTTTATATATTTGTGATTTTATGTTTTGGACACTGGGCGAATAGATATTATATACTTGTGATGTTCTAGTAACTGATTACTATGTCTCGTTAATCTTTATTTTTGGCCAATTACGTTTTATTCCTCCTATTAAGGCGCCAATGCGAGGCGCCCTGCAACACAAGAAGAATTGAGGCAACAAAGAAGCAAACACCATTGAATTGACTTTGTGCCAATAAAGCACATTCCTTCTCCCACCATAGCCTATTGGTGCTACTCCTGCTTTTGGCATATTTCTCTGTGTTGGACTAACAATGATGATTTCTCTATGCTTTTGCAAATCTTGAAGTCATCTTGTTTTAACATATAATGGTACCTAATTAACATATTTAACTGTAGCTCATATCTTACTTATAAAATTTATATTGCAAATTTTATGATTAAAAACCTTTTAAATACACATATCTTACTAACGATTCACGAGTCAATGACTATTAGTCACAGTTAATCCTTAATATAATTCTTTCACATGATACCCTATGATATTTTCACGTTGAGCATAATTATTTTTTTAGTAAACTTTGAAAAGATAGTTTTCTTTAAAAAACAAAATATGTATAAACTAATAGGTAAAGTTTTACATATAAAAAAATAAGAGATTGAAATTATGATTTGGAATCTCGAATCATGTTTTTGTAGGTTTGAAGAATTTGAGATCAAAAATCATAATTTCAAGTAATTATTTCAAATAGACATTTTCAAATGTTGATTTGAAATATTATAACTTTATATCGCATATCCAAACGCGTGAGCTAAGATGTTAATTGCTTAATTGCATACTAATCATATAAGGTAATAGTACAGAAAAATACTAAAATAATACTTAAAGTTTTGAATGGTAGAAAAAAAATAATTAATATGCGTAATTGTACACATAAATATGGTCAAGTTTAATTACTGGGTGCTTTTAAAGGTAGTGTTGCAAGTAAAAGATTATGAGATAATTAGTACCTGACACTGCACATCTATACCATGGTGTTTGTATTCATCGTATAAACATCTTGAAAGCTGATCGATATACCTGTAATTAATATTCCTTAATATTTTTATTCAATTTTAGTTAATATGATAATACATCATAAATCAAATTCATGCAGTACATAATAATATGAGACAAGATTAATCTCTAAAGAACCTATTAGTTTTCGTTTGGAAATTAAATTAATTCATTATGATCTAGAAGCAATACAACACTTTTACTTTTTTACCTTACTCTCTAAGCAACACAATACATCCCATTTCAGATACATTTATCACTCTCATCTCACTGATATATCTCTGTTTCCCTCTTTGATATATCTCCCTTTTAGATATATTTCTCACCTATGTATCTGGATGTTTACTGATATATTCAAAAGTCTAGTGATATATTTGGATGTCCTATCTCCTTTTGATACATCCCTTCCCTTTCAGATACATCCCAAATCACATATGTACCCGAAATTTCAGTGATGGTATTAAAAATCTAATAATGGTGATTCATTTCGAATTTATATTCAATGACATAATGACTATATAGTGTTTCAAATATTAAATACAAATACATAGATCAAATATGAGCTAATATGAGTTTAAGCCTTAAAAGGTAATGTGAATTAATTAATTTTTTAAAATCAATTAAGTATAATAGCTCAATGGTCAAAATGGATTCATTCCTTCGCGAAATGGGAGAGATGAGAATCCCCCCAGTCTCGTGGGTTGATATTTTTTGTTTTACGCAGCAACACAAAGACATTTTATTCTCTATATGAGTGCATTGTTAATTATAAAAGTATTAATTTCTGTCAATTTATATATAAATAATTGTTGGGTATGTAGTAAGACTTAATGAGAAATGGAAGGAAGATGAAAAGAGAGGAACTAGGAAAGTTGGGAACTTCAAAAGTTCTGTCATACTTTAATGAAAAGACATTTGTCCCTCATTGATAGTGGAAAGAAAAATAGGAGAGTTTAAATATAGGAACACTCATATTAATTGTAAAAGGGTTGGAAAGAGGGATCCCTCGCACCGCCGCCGTCGTCGTCCACTCGATTTTGACTTTAGAAAATAATCGAGAGATTAATTTTTGGACAAAGTTTATTTTAATCATTTAGTTAATTATTTATTTAATTAATTAAATTAAATAAATGGTCAAAGCATTTCAATTAATTAGTTAATTAATTGAAATGTTGTAAGACCGACCCGACTCGGATCCACGCATGACCCGTTTTATGTTAATTATTTTCCGTTTTATTTGAATTTCCCACTGTGGAAGTGACTGTTCTGAAAGGTTGAAACTTTTAGGAACAACCATGACAGTTTGAAAGATTGTTGTA
The DNA here is from genome assembly GCA_027704765.1 of Solanum habrochaites. Classification (NCBI taxonomy): domain Eukaryota; kingdom Viridiplantae; phylum Streptophyta; class Magnoliopsida; order Solanales; family Solanaceae; genus Solanum; species Solanum habrochaites. The sequence continues at coordinate 8,297,468 of JAKWJA010002493.1, forward strand.
ATACCTCAAAAATGACTTAGGTGAAGCTAGAACCTAACATGGTTGTCATGAGGGTCTAAGTAACTAAAATGGTCTATAATGTGGTATTAAGGTAGTGTCTAAAGATTTAGGTGCATTGGAAGTCAAACGTCAAAGGACAACTAAGACGTTCAACGACTAAGTCACCTATGTGCCTCATGTGTGATTATGTGCCTATATGTGTGTTTCATGAGTTAATGAGGTCATTATTGAGTTAATTATAGTGTTTTAGCAGTGTGTCAAGTTTCATGAAGTTTGAAAGATCAACGGTCCACTACGTTTCGAGAAAGGTTTGACTCTTGAAACACCTATGTGTCTTAGCATGTTTTCGTCGGTTTACGTGTTTCGTTTTGGGATGAAATTGATGTAAAGGGTCCTAAACTTTTATACAAACATATTCGGGTTGTAATCGTCCGAAAATCCCCAATGACCATTCAACATCTTGAGAAGGACGCATTTGGTGGCCAAAGCTGCCCGGGAATTCCCACCTGAAATGTGTAGACTATGGCCATTGGCCTGTTCGACGCCCCGTAGGTTGTGACGTCAATGGGTAATTATCCTAGGGATCTTAATCTCCCACTTTCAAGGCTCAGTCCCAAACGACGATGACTAGCACGGGCCATCGAATTGACGACACCCACTAGATGATGTCCGTCGATTGGGTTTGAATTCCCGCGCAGCTTGCTGTAAATTCAAGGGGTGAAATGGTAATTTTACCTCACGTCCAAATAAGACTTTGAGCTTTTACTTAGGGGTAGTTTAGGTTCTTAAACATGTTTATAAGCCTTAAACACTTAGGAGAATTAATTCTTCAAAATCGAAACCCAAAAATATCCTAGAAATTCTCTAGAACTCCATTGAAGCCAAAACTCAAGAAAGAGCTTGGATTGGACATTTAAGTTGTGATTCTTCATCAATTTCATGGATTAACATCATTTAGGTATGATTTTTGATCCTTGAAACTCTATTCTTCAAGGAGCCCAAAATTCAAAGAGTTTGCTAAAGTTTTCAAAGATGAACTTGTTCAATTTTATGATCTATCCATGGGTTCTTGCATTAAGGTTTTAATAGAGGGTGGGTGTGAATATTTATAAATTTTTGTTAATTAGATGATTTCAACATAATTAACCTATGAATCCATGTAATGATGAACCCTAGTTTTTGACTACTTATGGGTTAGTTATATCTTGCCTTAATACTTATGAATTCTTAGTGTTTTCTAATGGACTTTGAATGATGTAAGAATTTTATTCAATTGATGTCTAATTTGTTGGGTATTAGATTTATAAATATATATTGAATTGAACCCTGGATTCATTGTAGTATTATAGTTTATGTATTGCATTGAAGTTCATCGCCATGGGTAAGGGCCTTGTGGTGTTGAATGGTGATTTTGCTTTGGATTGAAGTGGGTGAAATGGATATGTGGTACGCGCCCCTAATTCTCTTTATTTTAAATCGGGGATTGTAGCTCTTGATTATTCTATGATTGGGGGGGGGTAATGGGTCCACTTTAGGTGGCCGCGGCGCTATGTGCTTTACCTGCAATTAGAATTTGGCCTGTCATCGTTACTTTAGGTATATGATGATCATGGCCTTGTCGTCATACTTGAAGTACTCATGACTTAATATGATGGTGTGTGATTTATTTGACGTATGTCCTATTCATCTACTTGTGATTAAGTGATAGTATGTGTTTTCTTCTATTGGTGTTGTTAGTTGAATCATTTTAGCTATGACTATGTGATTTGTGTACTCTTAGAGTTTATGCAATATTGTTCCTACTTGACTATATATATGAGTCTTAATGATTTATATTGATGATGTTATATAGTGGATAGGATGTCCTAAAATTGATGTTATTGTGCCTAGTGCTTCTAGAATGACATGCTCAGGTTATATGGTAAAATAAGGCGTGCTTTTGTGGTAGACTCCGGTGTTCCCTTACTTAATCATATATGATGTGAATAGGAGAAATGTCTTTACGCTACCTTAGGCTGCTAAAGCCTCGTAGTCTTGACATGATAAATGACTTGTTACCTTGATGATGTTAAGAGAGTCTTTAAATGTGAAACCTTGAACCTAGTGGTTAGTTATGCCATATGAAGTCGAAAGCCGTTAATGTAGCTTCTTGTAATGAATGATGGACTTAAGTTTGATTGTATGAAATGACATCATATTATCCTTAGGAAATTCATGGTAAACTATCTTTGTCGCTATTATAAGGTAGCCCTAGGGGACCTCTTTGGTAGGGTGAATGTGATTGGGTTTTGAATAAGATATGAAACCTCTAGTATGAACCTATAAAGTCAATTACTCTATGAGAACAAAGGCTAGCACCGAGTGAGTATGGTAAGGGAAGTAGCTTTAGTTAAGATTGAGGCTAGTGTACAAAGTAAGCCCTTCATATTCTCGAACCATGTGCCTACATGAGATGTGTCCAAGTTATACCATTGGCAAGTAGAACACCTTATCGTAGTAAGGTTCAACCGCCGGCTTCCATTTTTTAGCTACAATGGTCTATTTCGGTTTTGCCTATTCTTCATCATGTGGGATATCTATTAGCATTAGAAAAGTTCTATGAAGTTTTGGTGTGGTGATGGGACGCCATCTATACTATGCACAATAGGCTTTTGAAGATGTACTTAGAGTCCTAGGTCTTTCGAAGACCATTACTTGATGTCCTAAAGGTTACTAACGAGTCCTTAAATGAACGAATAATGTAATGACTTAAGTTAATAACGCAGTTAAATGAATAAGTTACTTATCTATATTAGTTAATGATTGTCTATTAAGGTGTGAATGTGGGGGGCATAAGAAGGGTCACTTTCGTATCTTACCTAGAAATCTTAAGAATGACCTAGTTCAGAAGTTGGTTGATATGTTAAAATGATCCAAACTTAGGTAGTCCCCTTAAGGATTTCTATGTATCGTGGTGAGAGGTCAATCAAGGACGTTAATCTCTTGATTACTTGAGTAAATCTTTTGACAACCTTTAGAAAGGAGAATGTCATAGTACTTGTATGTTATTATATTAAGTGAGAATGATTCTATCTTAGGTAGTCTATAGGATCTCTTGGTGTGTGTGAAAGAGATTGTATGTTCGGTCGCTTCACAACTCACTCAAATGCACCTTTGGTAGGAGGATCTCATGTTCATATGATTGGTGTATTTTTTACTGTGTATCTCATTATAGGTGGTCTTCAGGATCATTTAGGTGTGCCTAGAGAGGGCGTATGAGCAGTCTCTCTTTGTGTTACTTAAGTGAGTCTTAGGATAACTTTTAGTGAGAGGATTGAATGCTAGAAAGTGTGCAAGGTGAAGTTAAAGAACTTCACTATAACATTGAAGAAGTTCATTGTAACAGTGATTTAGTTCACTATAAAGTGACATGGTTTCACTGTAAGGTTTCTCAAAAATGTGTAAATGTTTTAAGTATTTCTTAATGTGTTTCTAGGTTTTTAAAATTTTGTTCTTATTATTTATATGGTATTTAAATCAAAAAATGCATATTCCAATAAATGTCTGTTTTTCAGGATTTTTTTATGCCATTAATGCCCATACTAGTACCATGTTCTTGGTACTAATTTCCATGCTTTTATCTTATCTAAAATGAATTTATCTAAGGTGAAGGTGTTTTTGTACACTAGCTTATATTAGAGGATCGTCAAACAAGTTGAAGTAGTCCTCAATTTGACTCAAGGACATATATGTCTTTTTATTTCTCTCTCTTTCTCTCTCTTCTTCTTTTCTCTTCGCCTTTTCATTGAAGTAGTGTAAATAAAGACAGTAATTTCTTCTATTAGTAATTGTATGGGCTGTGTCCTAAGTTTCCTTGAGTCTAAGTTTGATAAAATGAGACTTAGTATTTCTAAGGATTATATGAAAGATGTTTTAGATATTCGTGTGAAAAGTTTTAATTGCGCACTATTGTTATATATTTATATGCGATGACGATACGGACGGGCTGTACCACACCTCTTAAGAGGTCCGTACCTCGGTCCACGATAATTTCTAATGCTTTTGTCTACCTAAAAGTAGTCTAGGTAAAGGGGGTGCTTTTGGAGAGCTAAGCTTGGATTAAAATCGTTCAAGCAAGTTTAAGATGTCCCAAATTTGACTCGAGGGCGTAAGATTCTTTTATTTCTTTCATTGAAGTATTTTTAATATACTAAGTATACATCTTGGTAGTGTATGGGCCTGTCCCAAAGTACTATTGTGTCTAAGATTTAATGAAATGAGACTTAGTATTTCCTATGGATTTTGTATGAAAGATGTTTTAAGATATTCGTGTGAAAAGTTTTAATTCTGCACTACTTTTCATATGTTTATATGTGATGAACGATACAGAAGAGCTTATACAAAACCTCCGAGAGTTCGAGCATACCGGTTGCAATTCGAGATTGGCCCTAACTTCTAGGGTGTAGTCTCGGGTCATGATAAGCTTGGAATCAGAGCATTGGTTATGTAAAGTGGTCTTAGGAATAAAAAAGTCTCATCAAGTCACATCTAGTAAAGTCTTGACCATCGGTGTGAGTCGCGACACATCTATGGCCGAGAGGCTATATGACAATAGAGTTTCCCTTCTTTTCTACTCCTATTCCGTAGCCGTAGGTAAAAAGTTATGAGTACTCTTTTCTTCTGGTTTTTCCTTGTTTTCTAGGAAGATGAATATGAGGAGGACACCTGCTAGGAGAGTGTGTGGGACTGAATTTGAATGAAAGATTCCCCTCAAGTTTTTGAGCAAGTTTGGTGCAAGTTCCTGAAGGTGCTCAAGGTGATAAAGTCCCCTATTTTGGTGAGGTAATGAGGTTCACGGTGGTTGTCCCCCCGAAAATGACTAATGGGGAAGATCGAGAGGCTTTTAATCACCCTTACCCGAGCTTTCAAACTCATTTGAATTGGGTATGACCTCCTAGAGTGAATGTTTTGCGGAGAGCCACTATGACATCTAGTTTGAGAGATTTTTTGAGGAATGAATCCTCATATATTTTCTTGTTTCTACGGTGGGAGAGGATCCCCAAGAGTTCCTAGATGGAGTGGTAACAAGGTGTGGAGTGCATGAGGGTGACTTCTAGGGAGAAGGCAGTTGCTTCGTAAACCAATTGAAGGAGGTTTTCTCAAGTGTGGTACACTCAATGGAACGTAATAGGCCGATTGAGTCGGGTCCTATTGAATGGGAAGAGTTTAATAAAGCTTTTCTAGGAAAGTACTTTCCCCGTGAGAGGAGGGAGGTGAAGGTAGAGGAGTTTATCAATCTCAAGCAAGGCAATATGAGTGTTAAAAAGTACCCTTTCAAGTTCTCTAGGTTGTCTAGATTTTCTCCATCCCTTGTGTCTAACCCTAAGGATGGGAGATGAGTAGGTTTCTGATGGGTGTTGTCTACCTAGTGAAAGAAGAATGACATACTGCCATGCTACATGATGATATGACCCTAGTTAGACTCATGGTGTATGCTCAATCAATTGAGGAGTCTAAACTTGGGACGATTGCTAGAAACTTGAAGATGAGTTGTTCAAGTGATCAAGGTCAACTCAAGGTCGAATGAAGCGGGCTCACACTCAAACTACCTAGTGATCCTAAAGGTGAAATTTTGAGAAAGAGTGGTTTCTCAAAATGGCAAGCCTACATGTGTTTCTTGTGGAAAAAGGCATATAGAAATGTCGACGGGTACTGGAGTTGTTTTGGATGTTGGTAAAGAAGGACCAAAGTGAGGGATTGTCCTACAGAGATGTGTAAGCAAGTTGCTCCTAAATGTTCCAAAGGATTATGTTCCAAAGGCGAAGGCTCGTTCCTTTGCACTCCGGGCAAGAGGTATCAAAGCCGGATGATGATGAGGATGATGGTAAGTTCTTGCATCTCTTTAGGGATATGATTGCCTTCTAAGTGGGGGAGTATGGTTAGTAGATGTGCATGGTGTTTAGAAGTCTTGTTGAAATTGAATTTCATTGATCTCTTACATTGTGTATCTCATGAAGTCATGATTATGTTGTAGAATGTATTTATATGGTTGTACCTTAAATATTAGCATTTTCCATCATGAATTGCCTAAAACTTGCATTTTTGAAAAATTTGCATAAATCACTGTAAAGTCTGCCTACTCTCTGTGAGATTTTTCAAAATTTGACCAATTCATTATTTGGTTGAAAATTGTTGCAATGTGGTTAGAACTGATGTATATAGGCATGATAATAAATATAAAATGATTTTTTGCTATTTGGAATGGAGAATGTGAACTTCATGGCATGATGAGTTATAGAATTTCTTCTAGTTTCTTGTTGTGTAGTGAGTCTTTTAATTTTGTGAAAATTTGATGTTTTACTATATGTGTGTGTTTTATAATGTGCTATATGGCATGGTTATGAGCTTCTAATTGAATCTATATTCTTGGATGTGTTCGGAGAGTGACAAGTGTCATTCGATGACGAATATTGTCCAAGTGGGGGAGATGTAATACCTCGAAAATGACTTAGGTTAAGCTAGAGAATAACATGGTTTTAATGAGTATATAATGTCCTAAAATGGTCTATAATGTGATATTGAGGCAGTACCTAAAGATTTAGGTGCATTGAAGTCAACTTCAAGCGACGACTAAGACATTCGACGACTAAGTCACCAATGTCCTTCATGTGTGGTAATGGCTATATGGGGTTTCAAATGAGTTATGACTTCCATTATATGTTATTATCGTGTTTATATGTGTGTGTCATGTTAACATGAAGGTTGGAGGTCAAACTTCCAAGAACGTCCACGACGTTTCAAAAAGTTTGACTTGAAACGACCTTATGTGTCTTAGCATGTTTCGTCGAGTTTTATGTTTTCATTTTGGATGAAATTGATGTAAAAGGGTCCTAAACTTTTATAAAAACATATTCGGGTTGTAATCGTCCGGGAAAACATCCCCAAGGACCATTCAAGCATCCTTGAGGAAGGACTCATGTTGGTGGCCAAAGCTGCCCAGGGAAGTTCCACCTACGGATGGTAGACGATGGCCAGTGGCCTGGTCGACGCCCCGTAGGTTGTGACGTCAATGGGTAATTATCCTAGGGATCTTAATCTCCCATTTTCAAGGCTCAGTCCCAAACGACGATGACTAGCACGGGCCATCGAATTGACGACACCCACTAGATGATGTCCGTTGATTGGGTTTGAATTCCCGCGCAGCTTGCTGTAAATTCAAGAGGTGAAATGGCAATTTTACCTCACATCCAAGTAAGACTTTGAGCTTTTACTTAGGGGTAGTTTAGGTTCTTTAAACATGTTTATAAGTCTTAAACACTTAGAGAACTAATTCTTCAAATCGAAACCCAAAAATATCCTAGAAATTTCTCTAAACTCATTGAAGCCAGAACGTCAAGCAAAGAGCTTGGATGGGCATTTAAGTTTGATCTTCACAATTTCATGGATTACACATCATTTAGAGTATGATTTTGATCCTTGAAACTCTATTCTTCAGGAGCCGAAATTCAAAAGTTGCTAAAGTTTTCAAAGAATGAACTTGTTCATTTAGGATCTAATCCTGGTTTTCTTCTTGCATTAAGGTTTTAAATAATTGAATATATTAAATTTTTGTTAATTTAAGACATGATTTTCACCTAATTACCTATGAATCCATGTAATGGATGAACCCTAGTTTTTTGACTACTTTATGGGTTAAGTTATATGGACTTAATACTTATGAATTCTAGGTAGTTTTTCCTATGGGCTATTGAATGAATTAAAATTTTATTCAATTAATTTCTAATTGGTATTAGACATTTGATAAATCTATATTGAATGACCTGGCTCATTGAGTATTATAGTTTATGTATGAATTGATGTTTCATTGCAATAGGTAAGGTCTTGTGGTGTTGAATGGATTATTTAATCTTTGGATTGAAGTGGTGAGAATGGATATATGGTACGCTGCCCTAATTCTCTTTTTAATTTTAAAATATGTAGCTCATGTATTATTCTATGATTGGTATGGTCCACTTATGGTGGCCGCGCTATGTGCTTTACTTCAATTGATGTGGCCTAGTCTGCGTTACTTTATGTATTATGATGATCATGGCCTTGTAAAGCACTACATTGAAGTATATTATGAAATGTGTGTGTAGTGATTTAGTTTGACAGTAGGTTCAATGGGTCACTCTAACTTGTGATCTAAGTTGATATTATTTGTTCTTCTAATTGGTGTTTGTTAGGAGGTGATCAACATGGCTGTTAGACCATGACTCTTGTGATTGATGTGGTAGTCTTAGTGTTTGGATGCATGTAATTGTTCCTCTTGACTATATTATGGAGTCTATACTGATGATATTGTGATGATGTTATAGTAGTAGGATCGATGCCTAAGCTGATGTTATCTGTTTGTGCGTCCTATTGGTGCTTCGAGAATGAACCATTCTAAAGGTTATTATGTAAAAAATAAGCGTCGTGTCTTGTGTGTAGAATCTCGTGTACCTTACTTCATCATGTAGAATGTGAAATATGATGTCTTTACTTAGGGCCTGGCTAAAGCTCTCTAGTGTTGACTGTATGAATAGACATGTACTTTGAATGATGGTTCCGAATAGTCTTTATGTTGAAGATCTTGCAAACCAGTAGCGTAGGTTATAAACACTTGAAGTCGAAAGTCGTACAACAGTAATGTCTCTATCTTTGTAATCGAATGGATAGAACGTACAGTTTTTGACATTGTGCCTGAACGACACCATATCACCTAGGAAAGTGCATGATGAACTATCTCTTGTCGCCATAATTTGTACGGTAGCCCTAGGGACCTCTTTGTAGGAGTGATTGTGATTGGGTTATGAACGACAAGATATCAACCCTTCGTATGAACCATTACATGTCATTTGCTCTATTAGCAAAAATGCCATCGAGTGATAGTATGGTAGGGAAGTATCTATAGTATTAAGATTGTAGGCTAAGAGTCCGAACGGTAATCCCTTCTATTATTTCCGAACCTATTGCCTACATGGAATGTGGTCCCACATTCTACGATTGCAAGTAAATACCCATACATTAGATAATGGTTAAACCTCCAGATTTTAATGTTTTCAGCTACCAATGGTCTATGTCAGTTATGACTCTATTCTCATCTTTGTGGGGATACCTTTAGCATTAAAAAAGTCTTATGGAAGTTTATAGGTGGGATATGAGAAACTATCAAGAACAATGACCAAAGGCTTTGAAGATGTTAGTTGATGAGTTCCTAGGTCTTGTCCAAGAACCTTACTGAATGTCCTAATGTGATGAACGAGTTCCTAAATGAAACTTAGATCACCTTTGTAGGAGGATCTCAATGTTGAATGTAATGTATAAGTGATCTCTTTATCTTAACTTAAGTATTCTAAGGATAGCTTTTAGTGAGAGACACATTTTAGGAAATGTCTAACGTGAATTGAATATACTTCACAGTAACAATGAAGAAGTTCATAGTGATATTGCTCACTGTAAAGTTGTTCTTAAAAATGTGATAAATTGGCTATGTGATTTCTTATGTGTTTCTAAGGTGTTAAATGTTGTTCTTATGATTATATTATAATATTTAAATCAAAAGATGCATGTTTTTAACAAATGTCCATTTTCATGATTTTTATGCATTATGTCATACTTAGTACATGCGGTTGTACTAATTCCATGCTTTTATCTATCTCTAAAGTGATTCATAGGTGAATGTGCTTTTAGATAGCTAAGCTTGGATTATAAAATCGTTCAAGCAAGTTGAAGTATGTCCTCATTTGTCTCGAGGACATATATGTCTTTTATTTCTTTCATTGAAGTATTTTAATAGACTAAGTAGTACTATAATTCTATATTCGTAGTGTATGCGTTGTGCCCAAAGTACTCTTGTGTGTAAGATTTGATGAAATGAGACTTAGTATTTCCTATGGATTTTATATGAAAGTTGTTTTAAGATATTCGTGAAAAGTTTAAAATTCTGCATTACTTTTCATATATTTATATGTGATGAACGATACGAAAGGGCTTGTACAAGACCTACAAGAGGTTAAGTACGCCGGTTGACATCCGAGATAGGCCCTAACTTCTAGGGTGTGGTATCGGGTTTTCACAATTGCAACTTACATGAATGGTTGTGTGGATTCTCAAAGGGTTGCAAACTTTCAGAACCAGCTCCTCTTGCCTAATAATATATTGATTCTTCATATTTTTCTCTTAAGAATTTTTCTGATTTCTTCTTCTTCTTCTACACAAAGTTTCCTCGTGTATTTTACTGTTGCTTAGTGGTTCGCTCTCACTAGAGTTTTGGTATCAATAAACTAATGATTGAGATCATTCTATCCTAGAAGGACATATTCTAAATCAAACCTCAGATACTAGAGGGAAATAATTTTCTTAAGGGGACACTGTGCGCTCAGTGGGCTTGATATTTTCTGTTATGTCTTTTTTTAAGATTCTAGTATGTTTAGAGATTTTAGTTATTGTGAATTAATTTATGTTCTTCTGATCTTACTGATTCATTAAACTTTGGTTACTTTTAGTGTAAGACCCTAAAAATGATTTAGGTAAATCTAGAGCCTAACATGGTTGTAGTGGTGATCTAAGGTCTTAATTTGGCAGTAGTTAAGAGTTTGGGTGCATTAGAAGTCAAACGTCAAGGGTAGACCAAGACGTTCAACGACTAAGTTACCTAAGCGCCTCATATGTGACTTTATGTGTTTATGTATAATGAATGAGTTTATATGGTTATTAAATGAGTTTATATGGTGTTTAAAGTCAGTGTGTCAAGTTTCGTGAAGTTTGGAAGACAAACGACCAAGAACGTCCATGACTTTCGAAAGATATGTCTTGAGTTGACCTTGTACGCCTAGGCGAGTTTCGTCGAGTTTTACGTGTTCATTTTGGATTAAATTCATGTGCAGGTTGTCCCAGGCAGATCCCTACGACGGAGCAGTCAATAGCCAGTCGTGGCTGTGACGCCCCGTCAAAGCGTCCCGTTGTGAGGGACTTAGCTAATGGTGAAGAGATGAACCTTGGTCAGCCACTTTATCCAACGACGGAGGGCTGTGACGCCCTGTCGTGCCTGTGACGCCCCGTCGTGCCTGTGACGCCCCGTCAAAGGCAGGCGTCATGCACAACCTATTCCTGCGCACGTGCTGCTGCCAATCAAGGATCACCCCACTTCTAAATTAAGTCATTGGAGGTTTATTAAGGGTGTTTCGGGTATTTTAAAATTAGTATATCAGGGTATATCATATGGAAGACTTCATTCTTCGAAAATCATAAACCCAAAACACTTAGACATATCCAAAACCTATCCTGTTGAGTTTCAAGTGGAAGATGGAGCTGAAGATGTTCTTCAATGGAGTTTATTCTTCATTAATTTGGTGATCTTCAATAAGGTAGGGGGAGTCTTCAATCTAAGCTTACTATCACCTTAGAGCCATCTTCAAAGATGATTTTCAAAGATTTCACAAAAGATGAAACAAAATCCACTTTCTACTCTAAGTCTTGGGTTCTTGCAAAATGGTTTCCAAAGTAAGATATGATTTATTGATGTAATTATGTTTTTTAATTTGAAATTTCTCTATGACCCCTTTAATTCTTCTCAAATATCTAATTTCACTACATATGGTTGAATTGATTATGGCTTTGATATTCATGAATTCACATTGTAGATTGTTATGGGCTTTTTGATTCTTGTATGATTGATGGTATGTATGAATGTAAGCGTTTTCAATTTGATTAATTGGTAAGATAATCTTAGATCTATTGCATTCTAAGCTTATTTGAATTGACTTGACTTAATCTTTATGATTTCTAATGTAATTTTCTAGGCTTCTAATATGTATAATTATATCAATTGATATATAAGGTTGTATATATTGGATAATATGTATGAATTTGAACGCTAAGTTCATTGATTATCGATTAATTATATTGAGTTTGTTGGTTATGCCTTGTAAGGGCCTTTTAATATCGAATTGGATATTTAGCCGTGAGTGGTAAGAGGAGTGGGGCAGCTGCCCTAATTCTTTATTTTGATGTTAGTTAGACTTCAATTATGTTGTGAATTGTATGGTCCACTTATGGTAGCGGTGTTAGGTGTTTACTTGTAATTGACGTGGCCCTTGTCGGCGTACGTTTAACAATATGGACGATCATGGCCTTGTCGGCACTACTTGAAATACTAGATATTTGTAGGTTGTTTTAATGTGGAAATATGATATTCTATCTATATGTGAAGTAATAATGAAAGTACGTGTTTTTTGTCATGTATGTTAAGACATCATGTAAGCTATGGCTATGAGCGTCTATGTGTAGTCTTATGGTTGTGCAGGATGGTTCCTACTTGACTATATGAGTCCTATAATAGTTTAATTGATGTTATATGTAGTGTGTAGGATGACTTAGATATTATAATAGTTATATTTTCGAATGTGCTTATAGATAGTGTAATATGTGTGTAAGATGAAGTATGTGGTGTCTTGTCTTGATTGACTGGTGTCCCTTACTTGATGGCTTGTTGGTTATGAATATGTGATGTCTTGACTGTATGCTTAAGTAGCTTGGTCTTGAATGTATACGTTGATATGGACCTTGAATAATGCTAGAGAGTCTTTATGTGAAACCTGAACCTAGTGGTAAGGTTATGTATGTTGATTCGAAAGCCGTATGGTATCCCATCCTTCAAAGTAACGGATGTTGGACTTAAGGTAAAGTGGCTGGAACGACATCATATCAAACCTTGGAAAGTCATAATTAGCTTCTTTGTCGCCATTGGAAGGTAGCCCTAAGAGGACCTCTTTTGAGGGTAAAATGTTATTGGGTTATGAACTTGTTTGTGGAACCCCTCTTTATGTGAAGCTTTAAATGTGATACTCTGTGATAACGAAACTAAGCACCGAGTGATTATGTTAAGTGGAAGTATTCTTCGTCAATATGAGACTAGAATCAAGCACACCCTTCTATTCCTTTACCACTGCCTCATGGATGTGTCCTAAATCTACCCTTGGCAAGTAGAATACCCTCAATCGGAGTAGGTTTTCGAACTCCTGGATTCCTGATTTCTCACATGGTCCTATGTACGGTTAATGCATATTCCTACCATGTGGATAACTATAGTCATTTGAGAAGTTCCAATGAAGTTTAGGTGGTGGTATGAGAACCGCTATCTGACATTGAAACAATAGGCTTTGAGAGTTATTTTTGAGTCCCTAGTCTTGTATAAACCATTACTTGCATGTCTTTATGTGATGAATGTCTCGTAATGAACTAAGAATAAAATGAACTTAAGTTAATGAAGTATGTTAAAATGTAGTACTTTCTAAGTAATTAGGTGGTTGTCCCTAGTTAAGGTGTGAGGGGACATAAGAATGGCCAACTTCTTATCTTAACCTAGATAAGTCTTAATAATGACTCTAGTTAGGGAAGTTGGTTGAGTATTGGACATAATCTAACCTTAAGGTACTTAAGTGATAGTTATTTATCTTGAGAGGTCCACTATGGATGTATCTTCCTTATTTACTTAAGTAAGTCTTTTGATAGCTTTGGAAGGAGAATGTCCGCTATCACACCTAGATGCTAATGTGTTAAATGAGAATGATCTATCTTAAGGGAGTTTATAGGGATCTTATAGTGTGTGTGTAAGGGCTTGTATGGGCGATCGCTTCACAACTCACTCAAGTGAAACCTTAGAGTCCCGTGTAGGATAATCTCATTTCTTATGTTATAATCTCTTAAGTGTGTATGTGGCTCAACTATAAGTAATCTTGAGGTCATTTTAGGCACATCTAGAAGGGTGTATGAGCGTCTCTCTTGTGTGACTAATTGAATTGTAGGATAATTTGAGTGAGAAATTACAGGCTAAAGGTGGGTTTTAGACGGTGAAGTGATGACTTCATGTAATGTTTTGTCTAAAAATGTACTTTTGCCTAAATGATTTCAATACATGTTTTCTAAGGTTGTTAAATGTTGTTCTTATTATTATAGTATGATTTTTTAATCAAATTCATGAAAAGCATGCTTATTATTACGAATGTCCCTTTCATGATTTTTGCATGGCTGTCCATACTTAGTACATCTAATGTGCTACCCCCTTCTTTTACTTTTTGACTAAAGTGTAGGAAAATGGAATCTTGATGTTTGTCCATGAAGGCATGGATATGTTTCTAAGGGTTGAAGATGAAGTTATTGGTGAATGGTGCTCATCGCTTTGATGCCATAGCCCACATGTCCTTTATGTCTTAAGTCTTTTATTTTAGTCTGTTATGGGATTAGTTCCGAAGGAACAAAAGTGTTTGTAACCTCTAAACGTCTAGATGATTCAATGAGATTTGTATAGTTCTACTAATGTTTTACATGAAAGTCGTCCATCTTGCATATTGTTGTTATGAAAGAGTTCTTGTGTGGTGAAGAAAATAGTAATTTTTTACTCATATTAGTTAGGTTATTATGCAAATGATGATACGATATGCTTAGATTAGACTTCTTGAAGTTTCATTTGTCGTGTACAAATCTCAGGGATAACTCTAACTTCTAGGGTGTACTTGTGGGATGTGACATCAAGTTTTTGCAAAGTTGTTCAAATCAATGATTCTGTTTTTAACAGAGATGGACAACAATCTTAAGGAAATTAATATTTTAATTTTATTGTACTTCTTGTGGAACAAAAATCTTCGTGATTTTATACTCCTTTAAGTCTGCAATTTTAAGTTATTGCTTATTAAGTCTGTATCGATTTTTATTTTTCAGAAATGACAAACAATAATGTTACGGTGGTTGTTGCTGCTCCAACCCAAACTGTTGTACCATAAGTAGAGCGACCGAAAAAATTCTCTGGTGTGAATTTCATAGGATGGAAGCAATAGGTATTTTTCAAGCTCACCACTCTTGGTTTGCAGAAATTTACCAACAAAGAAATTCCAGTTCCTGCTGCTGAAATGCCAGACTGATAAAAATTCATGATTATTAAAGCATGGAAACAGACAAACTTCTTATGGAAGGGCTACATTCCGAGTGCTTTAGAGGATGACTTATATAATTTTATAGTGCAATGACAACTTCGAAAGAGTTGTAGGATGCACTTGAGAAGATATAAAAACAGGAGATGCATACTTGAAAAGTTTGTAGTCGCAAAGTTTTTAGACTATAAAATGGTAGATAGTAAAACTATTGGATCACAAGTGCATAAATTTCTACTTATTTTTCCTGAATTGATTGCTAAAGATATGGTAGTAAATGAATTTTTTCAAGTGACTGCAATGATTGAGAAATAACCTCCTTTGTGAACGACTTCAAGAATTATCTAAAACACTAAAGAAATGAAGCTTGAAGATTTTGTGATTCTGCTCAAGATTGAGGAAGATAACCAAATTTCTGAAAAGAAGTCTTGTAAGAGTTCGACAATAATTGGAGTGGTTCGCTAACACCGGAGTTTTTGGTATCAATACGTTGTTGATTGAGATCATTCTATCATGAGAGAACATATTCCAAATCAAACCTCGAATACTAGAGGGGAATAATGTGCATTTAGTGGACTCGGTCTTTTTCATGTGTCTTTTTCCATATTCTGGTATATTTACATATTTTAGTTATTGTGAATTAATTTATGTTTTTCGATCTTGCAAATACATTAAACTTTAATTATTTCGTATTTCTGCAAAGTTATTTAAATCAATAATTTTATTTTTAACACAAATTAATAAAATAATTTTTTATTCAAAATTAACAAATACACGTACACCCGACACAACCAACTATAAATGAAGCCAAATCCTGTCGTGTGCGTGCAGCAAGCCACCTAAAACCTATAGGACCACCATTGAGTGCTACATTTTGACTTTTGGAGGACCGCCCCTCCTTTCTATTTCAAAATTCTCTTTAAAAATTAATTAATTAAATTAATTATTCAATAGCACAATACAACAACTAATCAAAAAGTGTAATAATTAAATTTAGAAATTAAAAGCATATTATTAATCAGATTAATTTAATAAAATATATTTTGAATTAAAGCTTTCATAGATGATTTATTAAGTCAAGTGAAACGGACGGCACAATAGTTAAATGTTAATTTTTAGTTTTTGACTTTGACTTGTAGCATTAGATGCCAATGAGCAAAAAGATAAAGTTTATTTTATATTCTTAATAATTATTTGTTTTTATACTTAATATAATATTATATTTAAACTTATAAGATTGAATAATATTTTACATACTTTTAGTTTAAGATCATAATATTTAAAAATCTTATTTATTTTCTTAAATATCATACCAAATAAACAAATCTGATTTATGAATTAACAAAGATTGAGTATTGTAAAATACATTAAAGGAGTACTATTGTAGTGTCTCAGAAATAAAAATAAATAAATACTTCCAACTAACGTCTATAGTAATATTTCATTTATTTAAAAAGTTAAAAAATCAATATCCAAGTTCATCATATTGAAAGCTTAAGTTTAACTAAAGAATTGATGGAGGAAGGGTTTTGGTGGTTGGGGCTTACAACTTACAAGACACTAGAAGAGACAAAGTTCTAGTTTTGTTTGAATGTGACAATTCTATGAGTGTGGTCCTTGAAAATTAATTTCATATAGAAAAAAAAAAGTCCAAAAGCAAAAAAGTTTTAATTGGATTATTGAAAAATATTGAAAACACTTGTGAACTTAGCATAAATTAAGAGTTTTATCTATGTATTATTGACGGCATTAAAAAATAGCTCTAACTAAACTTGAATATACTCCGAATCTGTCACGTGACATGACAAGTAGTCTCAAACTCTTGTGGAAGCACTTGACACTTAATAAAAAACCAAAAAAAAAATGTTGAAAATTCTCCTACACTTGACGAGAATTTAAGGGTGCATTTCATTCATATTTGAAGATTGTGGATGTATGGATGTATTCAATACAAAAACACTCAAAATTACATCGGGATTTTCCTAGGGATAATTATGAAAATCCGCACGAAAATTTCCTGCAAATTTTCATACTAATTCCCAAATAAATACCTATGTAATTCACATTTCCCTGTAGTGATTTAAATTTACTTAATCAAATAAATAAACATTTTTGAAACTATTAATAATTTTTTTGAAAAAACTAATAATTCATATCAAATTTAGAGATATTTCTAATACTTCTCTCTGAATTTTTGTCCATAAAAACAGCAAGAAGAGGCACTCACTCATAATAATAGGATAAAAGCAAAATAAGTACAGTACTTCAGATCTTACATGGATAGGAAAATACAGAGAATGAAGATACAGTATGTAACGTTTATGTTTAAGCTGAGTTGGGGTAGAAGAATAATATTGAGAGAAAATTTTAGTTAAGATTAAAAAATATATCTATACAAGTTGTCACTTAGAAGTCACGTAAGATAATAGAGTTAGTGACATAAAAATTAATCATTTTAAGAGCAAATATATACCTAAATTAGAATTGTAAAAATAAATATATCGAAAAATAAATAAGTGATGAATATAACATTTTTTTTAGAATACAGAAGTAAATATAACTCGTTCAACGATTAAATAAAGGATTGATGGAGAGGGGTTTTGGTGGTTGGGGTCTTACAAGTAGATAAAAGATGGTGCAAGAAGAGAAAATGACACAACAATCTAAATGTGACAGATATGGTCTTTGAAGAGTATCACATATATAGAATAGAGAATTATATTGTGTATATTCAAAAAAAATTAAAAAAATTAGTTTTTATTTTAATGTTTAGAGCTTCAATTCCTTAAACATAAGTATAGAAATTGATTCAATGATTTATATTAGGGGGTTCAATAATCAAATTAGCATTTTAACTCCAAATTCAACATGTTATCTCTCTTGTCCATGATAAATGTATTTTTAGAGTGTGTCATATTCCATTAAAAAGTTAAAATATGTTTGACTGAACTTGCAACTTATAACTTTATAAATAATAAAACTTAAGTTAGGATTATAATTTTTGGTTTATTTTTTAATTTTAGCTTTAAAATAAGTAACTTAAAACACTTTAAAGAGTTGGTTAAAATACTTGACAATTATTTTAGTTTAAAAGTACCTACAATAAGTCTATTCAAATAAAATTTTAATAATTTGTCAATATTGTCCCTTTATTTCCTCCCAAACTCTTCTTAAAACTAGAGAAAGTTGAAAAATTGATTAAAGAGAGGACATTTCTTAAAAAATAATCAATATATTTTTGCGCTTTGGAAAATTTATTCATTTTGAACCATGCAAAAATCTCAAAATAATTTATTTTTTAAAAAATTTAGACTAGAAGTAGAATAGAAAAGAGGAGTGTAGAAGCAAAAAAGCTTTATCAAGCTTTAATTGAATTTAGGTAAATATTTCCACCTTTCCATAAAACACCCAAGCAAAGGCATTCATTTTTTACTTAAAAACTAATTAAATTCCAGATCTGTCAAACTCCAAATCCGAAAATTGCCACCTCCGTCCCATTTTATGTATCACATTTCGGATCTCAAGGATCAAATAAGTTTATCTTTGATCTTAAATTTAGATCTTTTAGACATTTTGATTAATCAATTATTGTGACTCGTAGTACTTTTTACGTAGTCTATAAATATATAAATTTCATTTAAAAAAGATTAAAGATCCCATGCGCAAATTTACGGTCAAATTTAAACTGTTTGATTTTCAACACATAAAAAATGTCATATAAATTGAGACAGTGAGAATATCATATTTAAATTTAATTGGATTATTAAGAAAAATCATGATTGACATGACTACTATTTTTTCACATTACTCCTACTAAATATTTAGTAATCTTAAAAATAAGTAATTCATACTAAAAATAAAATGCGAAAAAAGTAATTATCCTTCTTTTATGTTACACAATAAAAATCCTTCTTTTACGTTTACACATTAAAATTAAAAACCTATTTTTAAAATAATAGACCAGACAATAATACTTCAAATGTGAAATTTTTCGAACACTTGATCATACACCTAAATATGGACAATATAAAGCGTGCACCGGCCGTATATACAAAAATATAATAAAAGTATCTAATTAACATTGCTGAATTAAGAATTAAAACAAGTCCACTTCTAATATCATGTAAAAATAAAAAGTTATACATCTCAATCAATGGATAAGAATTGAAAATTTATATACAAGTCTTTCCGTTTCAATTTACTTTATCTTAATTACGTTTAACTTATTAAAATGAATTTTTTTTAAATAAATTAAAAAAATAAGATAAATAAAATAAAACGAACAGAATAGAATCGAGATACATATTCGTTCACATATCATGCATGAAAAAAGAAAGAAATTAAGTGTAAAGAAGAAGGACTCACGCTTTAGTTGCAGCATAGATGGAGAAAAGAGGATGAGAAGGTACAACAATGGAAGCACCAGACCCAATATTCACTATGGCACCTTTTTTTCTACCTATCATGCTTGGTAAAACCGCCATTGTCACTAATGTGGTACCTGTTCATTGAAAATATAATTAAGTAAATAAAAAAAATATATTTTCATATCACTTTCTCTTAAACAAAAATTCAATCTAGATTCAAATCTCAAATGTGACACTTGAAAAATAACTCACTAATTAAAGTATGATATATATAATTTATTTAAGACATAAGATGAAATGATAACACAATTGAGTATACCTTCCAAATTTACTTTCACAATATTTTTCCATATATTCTCATCCACCTCATGAAAAAACATAGCTCTTGGATATGTGACACCAACATTATTAATTAAAACACCTATGTCCAATCCTTCAATTCCTTTTTTCATTTCTTGAATCCCTTTAGTAACATCAAAAGAGAAATCTACAACAATAATCTTGACTTTGATATTTGGATTTTGAGTTTTGATTTCACCAGAGACTTGTTGTAGTTTGTTTAAATTTCTTGCTACTAGTATTAGGTTGAGACCTTTTTGTGCAAGTTGAAAAGCAAAAGCTTTTCCAATTCCATCTGTTGAGCCAGTGATGAGTGCCCAAGAGCCATAAGATTGGACAAGATTCTTTGGAGTTCTTAAAAATGTAATGAAAATCCATTTGAGGAAAATGATGAAGTTTTTTAAGAAGGTGATGAATCCAATGAAGGAGAGAAGAAGAACAAAGAGAGGTTGAGTTTTGAGGTGAATCACCAAAGTTGAAAGCATTTTCTTGATTTGTTGGAGAAGAAAATAGGAATGTTTCACAAAGTGCTTATCCCTTATGTTACCCTATATATCATGCATTTATTGATTTTAGTTAAAGACTAAGATTTATTATCACAAAAGAAGAGAAGTTGTAGTTAGGCAAATTTTAGGTTGGAGGACTACTTCAAATGCCAATAACTAGGTTCTAGACCTACTATTCATAATGAATTTGAAACCTCATAAAATGGACAAAGTTTTTTTAAATCCTAATTTGATACTAGGTTGGGAAAAACTATTTTTACAAAAGAAATAATAATGATATAATTTTATATGTTATAGATAGGATTTAGGAAGAAAACAAGATAACAAATTAGCAGGCTAATTGGCATCCTCATGAATGAACCTGACCTGACCTGACCTAATAACTATTTCCAAGAGAGTAAATAAATACTTATTTGATGAATGAATAAATGGAAGTGCATTGACTTTGCCCCCTATGAGTAGTGTGAGTAAAGATTGGTAGGTTTAATTACTTGTAGAAGATTAGACATATTTTAAATAGACGTCAAGGACCATATCCTTTGTCCCCATAGGAAATGTTCAGTATCTTGATGTTAGGTAGAAAAAAAGGACCATACTCATTCTAATTTTTTTTTGGCTACATGCATCAATCTGATTAGTTTAAGAGTCAATTATTTATATATTTTTTACTTTATAATATTACGTATCTTACCAGATTTTTATGCTTCAAAGTACATGTATCTCAGACACATGAGATTCAATTTAGGTGTAATTTTTTCTAGATACATTATCTCCAAGTGGATTCATATAACATCTCACAAATTTGAATTAGCTAGGAATAAGCTAAGAAACTAAAAATAATCACTGTTGGAAAGAAAAGGAGAAATCTGGAAAATTTTCTAAGTTAACAAAGTGAATTTCGGCATTTTCAAACGACCATAACTTCTAAATCAAGATAAGTTAGAGGTAGTCCTTGATATGGTTGGAAATCCCTTGGAGAGATCTTTCCAACGCTACCAAGTATACGCATTTTTGATATCGTATGAGGGAGCCCATTGGACTGTTGGATTGAGAAGGGTCCCAATCCGATTTAAGGAGGCAACCTATCTCTTCCATTACTTTCCTATTTCGTTTTAAGGGATGTCTTTGAGGTAAAAACAATTTTAGTTCATATTAGAGAACATTAAACTGTTACGCTTAGTGCTGGAGAAGAGAGAGATGAAAAGTAAAAGTAGAAAGTGAAGAGTTTCACAAGAACGCCAAGGATTGTGGTGAAAGTCAATCGTAGGCGTCCCTAATCAAAGTATGTTAGATCTTTCGTCGTAAGTTTATTTCAATTCCACACAATCCAAACTTATTTCAATTCATTGGTTTAAGAATTGGTCACATTTAAAAAGAAGTTCTTGATGAATCTTTGGTCGAAATTCTGGTTGGTTGAGTTTTGTTTGAATGCCCAGTTGATGTTGGTTCAGATTTTGATTAATGGCTATTGACTATTGGAGGTATAAACTAATCTAAGGGTTAGGAACAGACCTATGGAATGTATAGAGGATTTACTCAGAAATGAAATTACTCATCAGACACCTAGGAAGGATCAAGCCGCTGCGTCCCCATAGACGTCAGATAGCGCCCAGGGATGGCAGGGTGGCGCTCCTGCAGTGCGCCCAAAATAAGGCACAGTGGTTTTGGGGTTTTGAACCTCCCTAATCGTGCGTGTGTTTTTTTTCGCCCGTTTTCATAATTGTTAGGCCTATTTAATGAGTCTTTCTTAGTGTGTACATAAACACTCTCCATGTTCTAATTACTTCAAATGATTTCTAAACATCTAGGAATCACCAAATACAAGAATCATAATCTTGAATTCATAAATTCATTCAAGGGAACCTAAAATCAAGGTCAAAGAAATTAAGAGTCAAGTCTAAAGCAAAATTCTTAAAGGTTTTCAAGAGTCTTTAATAAATGTTTAAACTTAGCTTTAAGACTCAGGTTTCAAGTTAAGTGAAGAGTAAAGAGTTGAAGTCTTTAGTTCAAAGAAATATAAGGGAACTAAGTATTTCCTAAGAGTTGATTTAAGACTCAATTTTCAAGTTAAGCAAAGAGTAAAAAGTTGAGTTCATTTTTCAAAGATTATAAGGGAACTAAATATTTTCTAAGAGTTTATAAATGTTTTCACATTTAAGATAAGAGGAAACTAAGATTTTTGAAAGATTTTTGAGCAAGAAAAGGGAACAGTGATTTTGAGAGAGATTTTTAAAGCCAAGTGTTGAGAAATTATCTCTAGCCAAGAAGAATTTGTCTTAAAAGCATGGAGCCAATATATTTTGGGAGTAGTATTGGAGCACCGATGTGGTATGATAGTTTCATATATATTAACGTCAAGTCTCCATGAAACCATGTAACGCATATGGGTATTAAAGGGTCTACTTTTAGATGATCAACGTAGTTAAGCTAGGGATCCACTAAGTAAGTAGTTCTATTGCAATGACAAAGTTATGATGGTTCTGGCAACGTGTGCAAGAGCTAAATATCCCCCTTAGCTCATTAGTGGTGGTTGTTGGTTTAGTAGATCTTTCGGCAGAAACTATATTATTTCATATATAAGTAAAGTTGAGTTTGTTATTGCATTTTCTTTATCGAACTAAGTGTTTACATTGTTTTACAAGATTTTATATATATTGCATACGTCTTGTTGCTTTATATAAAGTCAAGTTATTCATGAGTTGAGCAGAACCAAGATAAGTGTTCCTTCTTACTCTTTTTCAAGCTTAAGTTTTGTTAGCATTCCAACTCGCATACTTGTACATTTAATGTACTGATGCAGTTGGCCTGCATCGTATCATGATGCAGACGCATATAACCAGGATCAACATCATCCAGCGCCTCGTTGATCCAGCTGAGCACTCAGAGTCAGTTGTGAGCCTCATTGCTTTCTGGAGGACACATATTTATTGCTTTCAATTTTTCTTTAATAAGATGTTGTGGGGTCTGCCCTACATCCATCTTAATATTAAAGAGGCATATTAAAGAGGCTTCATAGACAGTCAAATATTTTATTTTTTTACTCTCGATATTTGTATTTCAGATACTCTATTATGAGACTTAAATGTCATTTTGGCCAAGTTATTTTATTCAAGTATTTTTATGAGAATATTTCTTATATTGAGTTAAGTCTTCCGCTGAGTTAAGTAAGTTAGGCTAAGGGTCCGCTTGATCAAGGTCAAACGGTCATTGAGTGTCGGCCACGTCCAGGATGTAGGCTCGGGGCATGACAATTCACATGTATTTGTGATACATAACAAATCTTACACACATCTCTCCTATCTCTCTCGCCTCTTTCCCATATTGAGAGTTCTACTCACATGACTTTCTTTTCGAAAATTCCTACGAACTCCTTAACGTCTTTGTTAAAAGGAAAATTGAGTTTAATTTGCTTAAGAATTTACCCAATCATTTTTCTGATATCAAACTTGGCGTGAAACGGGTGGATTGCAATGCAAAGATTTGAAGGTGTGTTGTGATATGAGCAATTTTAGGAGGATTTATGAGTTTATGTCTCTGTGCACGTCGTTACAACGGGTTACACGCTTCTACAACAACCAAAAATTAATTTTTGTTATTACAGTGCTCTATAGCGAGACTGGGCCTATGACTAGATAAGTAGTTGTAAATACTAGAATTTTTCTCCAAAATCAGTATCCATTTTCATTAAAAAATGGTTCGAGGAAGTGCAAATCTAACCTAGGACAATTTTCATCGATTTTCATCATATGAATCTTAATAAGAAAGTATGGGTTTCCTTCCCCACTTGTTACTTCTTACTTTGCTACTCTACTTCAATTTTTGTTACTTAGAATCTATAGTCGTGGAACTTGGGAAGGGTTCAGTTTGACCTAGTGTGGAAATATGGTGCAGTGAGAATCCGTGAGTGTGGAAATATGGTGCAGTGAGAATCCGTGGGTAGAAACCTCATTGTTTTTGCATAAATTATTTATTTGTGATTGTAATCGTCATTCGCTGGTTTAACCATAAATCATGAAACTAGGTAAAATATCCATAGGGAAGGCCCAAGTTCGTCAGGATGATCATAGAGTTGGCCTGGAGATTGAGATTAGAATCCAATTTTAAGTTACTTTTGGTTGATTTTGTGTTGTACGATTGTTTATAGGGTAAGAACAAGCTAAGCATCATAACAAAGAGAAAGCTCGGGTTCAGTAGAACATTCAAGCTTGACTCGAGGTAGGTGATGGTTGAACTCTTTCCCAATTTACATTACGTGCGCTTGTTAATTATTTCATTAGTAATACTTGTGCAATATGCATATATGAATTAAGGGAATTAATGTGAAATGATACATGTGTTTTTGTCAAATATCATGCTATGAATTTGTCTTAAACACTAGTAGTCTTGCAAGTGTGGTTGTATTCAATGGGATTATGATTGTGTGATGTTTGTGATTGTTGGTTGGACCGGGTACCACACCTAATGCACATTATATCGGTTTGCCTAGTCGTGTGCAGTATACACATTAATCATTTATTTGATACATGCTTTATTCGAAATATCTGTTATTATAGTGGACCCACGCTTAATTACACATTTGTTTATTTTATAACGGCCATTATATATGTTGAATTGCTTATTGTTTTGTTATGTGATGGTTCCATGAATGGACCGAATTTATTATTTGTAATGATGTTTGACATTTTCTATTAACTATTATTTCATAAAATATATCCAAAATTCAAATTGATCAAATAAAAATAAACAAAAAGTAATTATTATAGTGAGTATGAGTAGTTAGCCATATTAGGGGTGTACATGGTCATGTTGGTTCAGTTTTTCAAATATCGAATCAAATCATTTGCATCGGATTTTTAAATCTATAAACCAAACCAAATCAATAAAACTTGGATTTTTCAACCTGGGGTTTTTCCGATTTTTTTCGATAAAGTATTCATAGGCACATATAAGTACATCAAATATTTCTTCAATTCTACCAAAATAAAACTATCTAAGGTGTTTCTAAAGAAACAACACAAAATATGATATGATTAATGATACTAAAGCATCGTTAATAATAATAACAATAGGAAGAAGAAGAAGAAGAAGAAATCGCGTAAAATATATATTACAAATTAACAAGTCATAATGAAAATGATCATAATTTAAAAGTACTAAATCATGCTAATAAGTTTAATAAGTATTATTTATTTAGTTACACGACTAAATATCAAAGAAAATTAAAATCAGATTATGTATTTTAATTGTCTAAACCAATGTAAAACCAAAGAAAAAAAAAAAAAAACAAATATTCATAATTATTATCGACTCTTAGTGTTTCAAATTGATTTTTTCTTAATTTGTTATTAGTATTAATTTTATTTTGAATTTAAAAATTTTTTTATTATATTCCAACATCCGTGGACTGCTATCTTATGGAACCCATTCGTAAATTCCTAAATTTCCAAACTTGAAAAAATATATTAAAGATAAAAACTAATGCAAAGTATAAGAAGAAGGTACTTTAAAAATTTATATCAAAGTAAATATTTTGTAGATAAATAATGTCGTGTTGATTTGGTCCTCGGATTATTTTTTTTTAGGCTAAAATCAAACGAATGTCACCTATCATCAAATTTTTTTTCCAATATACAAACCGACTTCAAACCAATCGGACTATCAGCACTTTTTTTTTCCAATTTAACTCAATTTGCAGTTTAATTCAATTTTGTACGCCCTAATCTAGCCATGCCATTTTAACCATCTTTGTATCCCTTCAACACAAGGGAATTTTTTTTAGTTTTATATATTTTCTATAAGGATCTTTTATTTACTAGAGTAGTGTTAGGCTTGTTCCTATTTCAAGAAATAAATAACTTTATCAAATCATCAGGAGATATGAGTTAGATATCAAAATATGATAATATTTAGAGACAATAAAATATTTAATTATCCATGCATGTTTACACCATAAAAATAAACATAACATGTGTTTGTATATAAAATTTTATTATGTATTTATGATTTATTAATTATATTTTTATTATCTAATTACTTAAATATAATAACTTAAACTAATCTCTCTCGTAATACATACTCAACATAATTTCAGATTATTTGATTGAAAAATTAGATAAATTCACAACTTAAGATATTATACTCCTTTCTCGGATTCATTCCTATTTTTTCTTGGATACATTTATTTTCTCTCGGATACATATCTATCCCTTCTAGAATTCATCACTTCCCGAAGTAATATGGCATTTGAAATGTATTGGACAAACTAAGGAATATATCGAAAAGAATGAAAATTGTTGATATTGTTTGTAGTTTAGAAAACTTCTCATGAATATGATGTAATTAAAGGGCCCCAACGATATGAATTTATGTACTTTAACTTGTTTTCTTTTAGTAACCACTTGAATATAATACTTTATAATCTATTTCAATAGTTCACAAGCCACGACCATAAATTTGTCGTTTGAACCTAAATTGAGAGTTTAATTCTCAAAAATTCTTTGCAGTAAGGGAATCGAGAATTTGTGTGTCGATTATAGTTTAAAAAATTTCATGCTCAAGGATATATAACATATGATATCTTTGAAAAAAATTCATCGTCTTTATATATGTTCAAGTGGTATCAATTTTTCACTATGTTTCATCTTCGTTTTTATATTTGTGCACCATAAAGCTTTACACTGATAAAATACTAATCATATGATCAATGGCAATTCGTAAAGGATTGTTATAAGATCTTTCAATCTCTATTGCTTGGTCACTTAAGTATACGTAGTTTTGTGTATTTTTTGACTTATCGATGATGAATTTTGGTACACGTTTTTATTATTGTTCCGTGCCATAAATAGAAATAATTAAACAATTGATATCTAACTTCACAACATACAAACAATCAGAATCCCTTTATTTTCCTGTATCAAGTACAATTAATCGAATGTAATGAATTTCCGTCCAATAACGAAAAACAAAACATCATGGACTCTCTAAACTGTTTTGTCGGATATACAATAAACAATTACCGTAACTTTATATTCTAATTACTTAATTAATTATTTTTTTGATACTGACACTTAATATGGCATGTCGTAAAAAAAAATCTCTTAAGCTTAACCCCACAAAAAGGTTCGATATACTTTTTCAGGTTTGTTTTTTCTAATTTAATATTTTATTTTTTAGTTTTTTTTTTTTTGGGTGTTTTGTTGTTACTTTTTTTTTTTTTTTTTTTTTTCTTATTTATGTGTGTTTGTGTTTTTATGTTCTTTTTGTTGCTTTTTTTTTTTTCTTCCTCCTCTTCTCCCCGTCTTTTTTCATATTGCCCTCTTTCTTTGTGTGTATCTTCTTCTTTCTTTTTATTCCCTGCCTCGCTTTTCTTTCTTTTTGGCCTTTCCTCTTCCCTTCGGCTTGTCCTCTTCCCCCCATCTTGCCCCGTTGGTCAAAGGGCCGAGGGGGAAGAGGGAGCAGATTTGAGGGAAGAAAGAGAACAAGGAAATGGTGTGTTAGGGGGAACTGGGGACTGAATTACATGAGCCAAGGAGGACAGGGCGGGGGGGCAAACAGGGGGCATGCGGTTAAAGCAGGAAAATAAGGGAGATGGGGGGGCAAAAGCAGATCAAAAACACGGAGACGTCATTTTAAAGAGTGTATTTAATAAATCAAAAAACAATACGATTTCGTGAGTCGAGAAAATTACTGTAACCTAATATTAAACGATGGGTTGTACGCCAAAGGCCTTTAAAGTATTTCTAGGAACAAAATGATTACACCTCTTCCCACACATTTTATTTTAATATGTCAAATTTTCTTTTGAACTAAACTATGTCCAAAACACATTTATTATTGGTTGTAGAAGTTATCAGTAATAAAACTCTTCATGGTAAATAAATTACAATAATACCTTATGGGCCCATAACAACATTAAAACAGGTCTTTAGATTCTTCTAGATTTTCGTTTTTGACCATTAATATTATGGTCACGACCCAAAACGAGTTGCGTAGTGGCATCCCACACCTTAGGCCTACTAGGTGTGGCGAGACCAACAAAATCTAAACTCCAACCTTTAATCGGAATAGTTTTAAGGCTTAATTAACAAAAATATCTGGCGGAAGATCCAAACTTATTAATTAACCAAGTAAAATAAGATTCTAAAAGTTAACACTTTCATCCCCAAGATCTGGTGAAGTCATCACATCAAGAACTTTAACCTCAATTACCAGTCTAGAGTAGGTTGTAAGAAGCTAAAATACGTAAATAGACAAAAGATGGTCAGTGTCGCGAACTTCAATACATCAAGACGTTAAGGATCGATCCAGGCCCGAAGCTACAACGATAGCTCACCCTGAAGTCTGATGTCTGGAGACTTGGCTAGGAGTTTTGGAGGTGGCGAGTCGAAGGTCCATGGTACACTTGGCTGGCCTCCAGACAAAATCAATAATAAATACAATTAGGGTCAGTACAATGAGCCGTACTGAGTGGTATCATCGCCAACTCAAAATAGAAAATCAGTATATATTAAGCAAATAGTATAAAATCAACTACAATACTTAAAACAGGTAGCACAATAGCACACACAACCATAGCCAACAACACCATTATAGGGTAACGAAACCCTCAAATCCAACATCAAGGACACCTTGAGACTCAGGCCTCCAACCATCCATGTTGGGAATAGGGTCTTTGAGAATTGGTATATTACGTTATTTCAGGATTTCTTATATTGCTTTCCTTTAAAGGCATTGTGGTCCGAAAAGGAACGTGACACTAGGGGTCATCGAGTCTCATATACCGTGTCGGAACGTGACACTCCCTCCGATCCCATAAATAAATCAGTTCGGACCGTGACACTCTCCTATCCAATTATCTTATTATTTTAATTCATCACCACCAGCCTTCCGTGTATTCAGGCGTCTTTTAATAGAGAGGGTTCAAGATTCTAACTTCAACAATCTCGGTAATTTTAGGCCAACCACAACCACACAATCAAACCACAGGGACCACACAATCAAGTACAGAAGGAACTTTACAGCTATCACGGTCAAATACATATCAATCACTATTTAGAGTTTATCTATCAAATAGAATTAATCCATACCTACCCCACCGCAGAAACCGAGAAGCAACAAGGCTCCTCTCGCAATGCCTTTTGCTTTCCCTCAATGCTAGACCTTTTCAGTCTGAAGTCTAGGTCGCGTTCGTTGCTTCTTTCGTTAATGCACTCACCAAGCTCCTTCTCCTCTTTTCTTTATTTTTCTTCTACAGAGTGCTTTTTTTTTATAACCCTAATTAATCATGAATCATTAAAAAATTGATAAAAGTAACCCCTATTAATTTTAAAGTGTTCTCTTTAATCCAAAACTCAGGAATTCAATGTAAAATTACCCCACTAATTTCATAATTGGTAATTATGATAGTCCAAAAAGCCGCAGTTTAAAAATTTAGCGTAGTCTGACCAAGCCGGGGTACCCGGCTGTGTGACGTCCATCTTATCTACGACGTCCGTGGCTGGAGGGTCTTCGTGAAGCTCAGAGAGTCAATCCCAAAGTACCACCGCAAATTCCAAGAGTTGAGTGTTTTGGAACAGAAGACCCATCGACGGACCGTCCGTGGGCCTATGAGTTTCGTTCATCCTTGCCGTCGAGGGGTAATGGAAGAGAGCAGGCAGAATGAAATTGGGGCTCAAGTAATAGGGATGACAGATTCCATCACGGGCCGTTCTGAGCATGATGGTCCGTCGCATGTCCGTCGACGCCAGTACGTTGTTGTATCAACCATAATTCTAACTGCTCAGAGGACGACTACCCAGGTGGGTTACAATTATACATTATTGATTTAAATAACCCCTTAAGTTGATGGTTCAGATTACAAAATGGCATTGATCAAATCTTCTCATTCTCTTTTATATATATATATATTATAGTAAATATATATATTATATAATAATATTATATATATATAATAATATCATATAATGATGTGAATATTAAAAATAATAATATCAAAAAAATTTTCGAAAGTCTTTCATTTTGTTTTCTTTTAAATTGTAAAATCCATACTCAGTACCAACTTCAAAACACCCTTCTCGTTCTATTAATATAATCAACTCTACTTTCTAGTTTAGAAAACTTCCCTAAAATTTATACTCATTTTTTTTTTAATTGAATCGATTAGTACCGAAAGTTCATCTCTTTCCCTTAGCCTTTTGTTTCTTGCTGAAAAAAAACATTTGAAATTTTTTGTTTCAAATTTACCCCACTTTAAAAAAACCCCACCCGAATTGTTATTCATCGTTCTCTTATAACTTTTACCTGACATTGTCTAGGATTTACAGGGTTTTAATCCATCGCTATTCTTAATAGGCTAAGACGACTAACCATATACTAGAATAAACTGATGAACTATAAAGTTTAATATATTTACTGAACTTAACAAAATCATAATTTAAAAAAAACCAACACAATAAAAATTATAATATAGGGAAGTTTAAGACAATAAACTTAGATATGAAGACTTACATAATTAGAACAGGGTGAAGGTTTCCCTGTCGTGAAACCCAAAGCGTTCCAAGCTTACTTCAAAAACAAACTTTGTAAACTAAAGAACAAAAGCAAAAAACTTTTTTCAAATTCTTAAAAGGGTAATTTAATTGATGAGAAGTAGGTTTTTTGGGGATTGAGAGTTTTTTGTAGTGAGTCCCTTTTTATGTTTTTTCCCTTGGGCCTCTAACTCTACTTTT
The DNA here is from genome assembly GCA_027704765.1 of Solanum habrochaites. Taxonomy (NCBI): domain Eukaryota; kingdom Viridiplantae; phylum Streptophyta; class Magnoliopsida; order Solanales; family Solanaceae; genus Solanum; species Solanum habrochaites. The sequence goes on from JAKWJA010002493.1 coordinate 8,328,337, forward strand.
TCAGTCTCAGAAGTGTCTGCTTTAAAGAGTCTTCGGACTTCAAACTACCAAACGCGGATTTCAATGCAAAAAGGGGAATCTTATCATCTCAGAGTCTCTCAGCGCTGGTACAACATCTGGGCCCCATCGTCACGTAATATGTTCCCTTCTTCTTCATTATTGTTCCTGTAAGTCTGATCTTTATGTCCTTCTATCCATATCTCTTTGAAGGATGCGTCCCACCGAGTTTTCCACATTTTTGTGGTAGTAGAGTAATTGGGGACTCCCATTTATAGACAAAAGGGCAATCCCTCTTTGAAAGTGTATAATATGACTTAAAATAGTTATATTATTTTATATATAATAGGGTATCTATATAGTAAGTATAAAATAATATATCGGTAATATACAGTATAGTATATATTATATAGATATATTATATATATATATATATATATACTAATATCAATAGTTTAAGTATCTAAATTATGCAATGCAACTGATCAAAATATTCCTCCTGAATCATCCATACATTTTGGGTCTTGGGCAAATTGCATTGATCCGCCAAAATTATCTGAATCATTTTGGGCTGGAGTCGAAACTTGTCTAAAATATGGCTTTGTATTGGGGCTGAGGTTTATATGCGTAAAGTCTTTTTGCTTTGTTTTTGTTTAGTATTGTTTTTCTAACATTTGGTATTGGGAGACATTCTAACTAATGTCTTTATTTTCTTGGATGCTGTTTTTGATTGTTCTGTCTAATTGTTCTGGTTTAAGGAAATGTGTAATCTTCTTCTGGAAGAAGTGACCGTCATCTTTGTTCACTTTTTGGCAAAGTGACAGTCGCATTAACGGATTTGAGAAGTCTGTTACCTAAACTTTCCCTGTCACCGTTTGAACCGGACTCAATCTATATCATCAAATCCGATACATTGGATTTCTTACATTTCAGTGGGGCAGGCACACGCCACTCGAAATCCATTTTAGTTTGGGATGGAGAAACCCCGTGTATCCATCTGAGTTTGTGGTATTCTTACCTTTGGCTACCAATTTGTGAGTCTTGGTCCCTGAGCTTTGGCATTTTTTTCTTCCATTAAGGCCTCATTTTTTCAAATCAGCTTTTTGAATGCTTCAGGTCATGGGATGAGCATGGGTCCCAAAATATAGACGTTTGTCTGAATCTTTAAAAACTTTTTGTAATGTTATATAAATTGGGGTAAGGTTTTTTCGTTTGTTTTTGTCTGAGACAGCTGTCAGAAATATAATAATTTGGTCCTAATATTCCTCTAGCATAGTCAACTCTTCTTGCTCTTCAGAAATCATTAAAAAAACCTTTGGAAAAGAGTTTATGGAAATCTTTGAATCGAATCTCAACTTCTAATGCACATTTGGAAAACAAACCGTTTGTCTTACCATAGAATTACTACATAATATTTAAATTTATTTCTTTCTTTTTACTAGTAAATAATATCCTAAGCATTTAGAAAAAACAGAGCAATTTATATATTTATGTCTTTTTATTATGTGCTATCCATATGTTATCTATACGACATGTCTGTGTTGTATCTAATTGACAGTTAGGTCATGTCTAATGTCCACTTGGACGACCCATATGCCATTAAAATTTTGTTGTCCACATTGCATTCTTGTTCTTCTATTTGAAACATCATCAATCTTAATCTATATTTAACCAGTAATTGTACTAACAATTGTCTGTTTATAGAAACTCTGTCAAACCTGTAGGTTGTAAGGTTGAAACCCTTATTACTTTGTGCTGATAGTAGAGGTCTCATGCTGTAAAATAATTTAATTTTATTTAGTATCTAACTTAATTGGATTGCAATTTATTATCATTTCCTTTTATTTGCTCAAAGACTATATGAATAGTAAATAGATATGTATCTAAAAATTTACCATCTCTTCTATACTCTACTGCTAGTTTTATCATTAATTTTTTTGAGAACTTTACTATTGCTTCACATCTGGTCTTATTAATGATTGCATTAGTTTAGTTTAAAATAATAAATTCTAAATATTAAATTAAACCATATATTACGCTAAATTCAACATCTATACTAACCTGTTACCTTTTTTCTACCAATTTTCCACTTTGAGGCATAGGTCACAGGGAAAAATTCATTACCCACATTGACTGAGATTTTGAATCAATCTTTTAATAATTACACCCACTCTCCAAGCTTTAAGATTGTGATAAAGAATCAATATTGTTTGAATTGCTATCGTTATTGGCAAACATTTATTTTTATTTCATTCAAAAACACATCATGATTGGGTATTGAATTTTATACTTATTACTTAATTCTAGATCCATACAAATTATAGTTTATATAAGTATAAGATATTTCTTTTTATCTTCCTTTAGGTCGAGGCCGTTTTTATTGTATTGTCTTTTTCTCTTGTTTGGATTGTGTTTTACAATTTCATATATTTAAACTATATTTATTAAATTTTTTGAATTCTAATAATATCATTAGCTCCTTTATTTTAATATTTTATATTCATACACCCAAACCCCAATTCTGTTATTATAATATTTAAAATACTTTAATGTGATAGTTAATTTAATTTACCTTTATAAATTAAGTATATTTTATGTAATCATTGGATCCCAACTCGAAAGATTATTCATTTTAAATGTTCAATGGTATCTTTATATTATTTTGGACTGGGTAGTTTCCTATTAATTATCAAGGATCATTTCATGCATATATTGGGGGTTGTTTGAGAAGACTTTTTGATAAGATTTCAAAATTTGCCACCAATTCTGTAATTAAATCTTTGAGCCATTTACTTATGAGTAAGGTGTGTTTTCTTCATTTAATAGTTAAGATTTTTTTTATTTCAAGTTAGCTGTATATTTTATGGATCAAATTTATCTTGTGGCATAGGCCTTGCATAAAGAAGATTTTTTGAATGTTATTAGTTTGGTCAAGGTAGAAATATTGGATAAGAGTGACAAAAATTGTGGTCATTGATTAGTGTATTATTATGTTTTCATGTATTTTCGTATGGATTAAAAAATCCTAATGGGAGGAGGGAAGATGTTCGGGTGCCAGTTGTTCATGGGAAGATGTATGTATTATATGTTGTCATGATTCGATAATATACTTACAAATTCCATTTTTATTTAAAAGAACAACCAAATTATGCGGCCTACCCACGTTTGCTCTACTATGTATTCAATAAATTGCATAATCCTAGTGGTTCCACTTATATTGTGGTATTAAGGGATTTCTTTTAATCATTGCAATAATTATTGTGGTCCTATGTGGATACAGTTAAGGAGGTAATTTATTCTAAAATAATTTATACTTAGACAGGATAATTTATTTCTAATTACAAATGATTTTTAAATATATAGTTACGTAAATAAAGTTGATCTAACCTATTGGTAACCCTTTAAAGTTGACACCAACTTTCACTTAGATTTCTTAACTAAGCATTGTATATTTTAGACACCTCATGTCATACTGAATTGTTTCATTTTAGCACTTTTCAAACAATCAGTCAAATATATAAAGTGTGTGTAAAACACTCGCTCAATGATGTATCAAAGTGGCTAATTAAATAAAAACATGTGTGCATAGTGATATTAAAAGATAATGTTACATAATAGTATGTTTAGTAGAATGAAGAAGTAGCTGAAGTGAGCAAATTACATGTAATTTTGGTTAACGAAAATTCAAAAAGAACCACCCCACCAAAGGTATCTTCTCCGACCCGCACCGCCCTCGCCCCGAAACCCAACCCCATATCGTTCTTTTTCCTATTCCCTCCCTCACCCCCCTCATCCAACTTCTTCTAGGGACCTTCTACACCCTTTATCCACCATAAACCCCACACCCCTTCCCACCCAGGCGGGGGCCATCTTCTCCACGGGGCCTCTCGCCACCGAACCCAGTCGTCCGCCCCCCCCCCCCTTTGTTTTTTTTTTTTTGGTTTTTTTTTTTTTTTTCAAAGGTTTTCCGCTATCCTCTTTGCAACAAAAACCGATGAATCGTGGCGTTTGTCTACTCGTTGAAATTTCTTTTTTTTTTTGTGAAATCTTTTCGTGTTGAATTTGATTTTTTTTGTCTGTACAATCATCAAAACATTTCGGGTTTCTCCATTGAAGAAGTCCAGAGTTTTGAGAGAGTGGGGTTGTGAGAGAATGAGGAAGAAAAAAATGAAAAAACATCAAATAAAAATTAATTACCATTGTGGGTCCTTTCACGGGCGCTGGGATTGAGCGGGTTTACAATAATCACGATAGTCCTGTCGTAAAAAGTGTCAAAGTGACACAACGAGACATGACATGAGGTGGGGGGCTCAATGAACAAATCGTAATTAAAGTGTCAAAAGAGTAAAATTGAGGGTTGACAATTTTGAGAAGACCACCATAGAGTTAGGTTCATAAAGTTTAATGAAAAAATATAGCTCACCATAGGTAATCAGGTGGTAGATTGAGTGGGGGGATGTTTTCTCCCTCATTTTTTATATTATTTAATTGAACACAAATTTTACCCATTTAAAATATAAACTTCTTTTATAAATATAGAGGTAATAAAAAACTTTCAACAAAACGATTGCATATCGATATTATACTAAGATATATATGCATCCATATACACTATTTCTTTTGTACATTATTTCAAAATGTTGTTATTTTTTAATATTTTAATAATATTAACTTTATTTTACCTTATATTTAAATTGGTTGTAATGCTCTATGAACTTGAAATAAAGGAGTTAATTAACAACTCCAAAAAGGGAAAAGAGAAATGAAGCACTATTTGTATTAATCAGTCCAAAAGATATATTAGGTCTAAAGAGTACAGTTTAAAGGAGTATATCAAATTATTATTTTTTCTGAAAAAAATTAATATTTCTTCTATTTCAATTTATGTAATATAATTTAAATTTTGAAAGTCAAATCATTTAAATTTTATTATGAAATTAAACTTGGATTTTTCACATTTTTTGAAATAAAATATGTTATATAAATTAAGGAGAATAACCTTTTAAACTCATAAAATTCTTAATGTGTCTCATAATTGAAAAAACAACCTAATAATTAAGATCAACTGGGTCCTGGACTATTTTTTAGAGAGTGCAATTAAGCTCCATTAATAGATAATTGTCTAAACTATTTATGTTATAGTGAAAGTCTAATTATGTGGAGTCCTTTTTGATATTGTTAAGGAATCCTCTTGGGGACCAAGTAAGGTTTGCCCTATAATAAAGGGTTTCCTTCAGTGTAAATAAGATTGTGAAAGATTTATGAATCCTGAAATATTTTCAAGGAGAATAGAGAGTCTTTTTCTCTTCTCTCCTACTTTTCACTTTCTTTCTTCTCTTCTAAATTTATATAGTTTCATAACACGTTATCACAGCACGCTTGTTTCTATTCTTACAAGAATTTTGATAGAAGACGATAAAAGGCAAATAGATCTTGCGTAAGTTAATGCAATAAATCCTCTTATACTTCAAGGTATGATTTATTTTACCATCTAAAGTATTCTTTAATAGACTTGTGTGTCGAATTTTTAATACGTTTTATTTTAAATCACTTGAAGATGATTTCTTAATTTTTTTAATAATTAAATAAGCAACAATTTAGTGAAAGGTAGTTTCAAACCTTTTATGAGGTATGTGATCTATTAGGCTATATTTATTAACTATTCATATGATATATAATTCAATAATCTCAATTTTGTGTGTAATTTAATGACAATCATGTTAATGATCATCAAAAGTGATAAAATTATAATTATGTGAAGGCTTGAGGTTGAGCCTCATCATGGGTAAGACGATAAATTTAAGTTTTTTCGCACAAAAAGCATAAGACGGATGGATTTATGTCCAATCGCAAAAAAGAGGGCAAACATGTGGTTACAGTCCTGACACCATGATGATAAGATATTTGGTTCAAGTCCATCAATTCCATGAACCTAAAACATTTTTATATATGGATAAGACATTTAATGTGAGTCTAAATGCACCATATTGATAATATATATGACTAAAGAAAACTAATGTGTTTTTTGATAAAAGTCATGAAATTTACTGAATTTGCGCCATTAACGTAAGTGAATGGGTTGTAGTGCATATATTTTGAAAGATCCAGTTGATTGAATAATGCACATACATATGAATAGGTACTAAAGCTATCATAATTTATAAGCTCACATGTTTGTGTTCCTTCATGAAGAATGAGAACTCTGATAAATGCTAAAATATGAATCCATTCTCTAAGGGATGAGGAGTAAGCCACCATGCTAGTTCATGATGAAGATTTGCGATCTTGTCAATGATGTGGTACCCCAAGAATTCTCTCTAAGAGACATGTATATAGAAAATTTTCATGTTTTTATCTTCGGCTTGTATTGGACAAGAATACTTTGGCATTGAGGCACATTCTATGGTAAATAAGAGAAGTTTACTAATTTCCAATACTTTCTTAGTTTCACACGATTGTCTAGGACATCGTTAGTCATAATGTTTCGACAAATTAAGGAAAATTAAATGGACTTTCATGAAGGAATTTAAAAATTCTTTAAATTGGTGAGTTTTCCTGTAATAAGTGTGTAGCAAGGGCAAGCTATTGTGAGACCATCAAACGAAATTTTAAGATTGATAAGTCTCGCATTCTAGGAACGTATACAAATAATTTGTGGGACCTATCATCCACCAGGGATTGTTTAGACATTGAATGGTCCTACTAAGTTTTCTTCTATTGGTCTCATGTGTGTCTATTCTTATCTCGCACTTGACGTTTGCAAAAATGTTGGGAAACAAATAAATTATGTTTTTCATGCATAATTTTCTTCAATTAATTATTCATGATGGAATCATGATTCCGCTAAAGGTAAAGTATTGAGAAAATAAATCTAAAAATTCTCTAGGCGTAAGAAAATGAAAATTACTCATATAATAGTACATCAGAATTTACTAAAGTAAAAGCACATGGCGTATTAAACTTGAAGTTTAGAGACTAAATAATTTTATTAGTTGTCATGAATAATTTGGTCATCTCAAAGATGTGCATAACTGAGTAATGGACATATATTGAACAAACTAGAAGTTCTTCCAGAATTCTTTACGTTGAATTGTTCTCCCGGACAAAGTTTGATTGGATCAACTAACGTTGGGACGAATTCCTAAAATCTGAAAAGTAAAAAGTGAATATGAGCCTGTTTACCTATATGTGAATACGATAAAAGATGCATCATAAGATAATCACATTGGCGTTGTTGTCAACTTGCAGTTTGACATTCGCAAAATTATTTGTGCAGTAATTGACTAAAAGCACACTTCATTCAGAATATGAAATCAAGATAATTTCATCTTGATAATATTATAAATATATAAGTGAGTGACTTAAACGCCTCATATAGTGAACATTGCTTAATGAAATAAGTTTCATATGTTTGCTCCTGAAATATGATATTCATACAAACATATTTGTATGAAACAAACCAATAAGTTATGAATCAATTTTCTGTTACTTGGGCTATGGTCAAGGGACCATAGTTTTCATCTAGTAATTTTTGATGTGCATATTGATTAATGAATATACTAGATTCACAAAGATAGATTCCTCAAAAGATTGAGATATATTTTGGTTTGTCTAACATAAAGGGGGAGATTAGAAGCACACAAGAGTTGTAAACATATCCTATTGAATGTTCCCTTAAGAATAAGTTTATGACATGCATGAGCATGATAGACTACTCAATTCTAAATAAATAATCCTTGAAAAGGGGGAGGATCAAGAATCAAAATGATCAAATAAGAGATAATGTGCTCTTGGAGAGCACGATATACCTTTAGAAAACCTTATGAGAGGGATAGCTACCTAAAATAATGAAGGATGAGTTCTCAATAAGTTATTTCGTATGTTAATCAATAAGTTATGTCTTTTGTGAATCAATGGCAAATGGTTATCCTTGATGATATCTTTGATACAATAACGCGCAATATTGTAAAAGATTGTGAGGATATGAATTTTACATCTACTAAAGCATGTAGAAATAATTATCAAGTGAAAAGTGAAATGATGTATCTTAGTAAGCGTAAAGCTTATTTGACTTGCAATCTAGGCACTAAAAGATGTCATACATCTAATATTGAATGTTGTTACTTGACAAAATTAATATTAAAAGTCATGAAGGATTCATAAAATTTATGTTATATAAATTAAAGAGAATAAACTTATTTAACTCATAAAATTTATAATGTGTCTCATAAATTGAAACAGAAGAAATAATAAGATCAACGGGTCCTGGGACTAGTTTTAGCGAGTAATTAGCTCCATTAATAGCACAATAAATAATTTAATCAAATGGTTTAATTTTTTTATATATATAATAAATGAAGAATTGAATTATTTTAAATAAAAATTGATTTAATAGATATTATCTTTTTTTGTTTGTTTGTTTAAAGTATCACTTTCCAACCTATTGAAATATGAAATGAATTAATAAAAATATGGATTGACTTTGTCAGCACTAATTTTAAGATAAACAAAAATCCTTATATAATTCTCTCTAACCGCCTATCGTATTAGTATTTTAATTTTCTCATTTGAAAAATTATAATTATAATTTTAGTCAATTGGATTTATCTAATAGTAACTTTAGTCAATTGTATAATTAAGGGTGTTCCGTGTTGAGGAAAATGTTCCTACAATTTTATTACTATTTTTTGAAAAATAAATAATTTTTTAAACTTATTTTTAGATAATATTTTCTTAAATAAATAAAAAAAAGATATTATTTAAAGAATATTTATATATAATTTAGTAAAATACTATAAAAATAGGATGGCGTAAAGAGTAGGGGATTAGTGATGTCGTGGGGAATGTTACTCATGAAATTTATTTATTCATTTATTAAGAAGGTCAATTTTCTATTTTAAAGCAATTTAAATTTTATAGAAAATATTTTTTAAAATCTTTTGATCAATGAAATATAAGTAAATAGATTTTTTTCGTCGTATCATACACATCCTAAGTGGATATTATTTTTCTAGGAAGGATTTGTTATTTATTAAAACTGCAATCAGCAAGACTTATAATTATTGTTACTTTCAAGTTCTTTTCTAGTAAACATGAAAGATTTTAAGAAATAATAGTACGGTTTTATATGCTGATTATCTTTAGGATATTTAAAGATATAATAATAATAATAATAATAATAATAATAATAATATAATAATGATAATATTTAAAGTTGACTTAGTATTTTCAGATATTAGTAAAGTTAATTAAGGGGCTACAAATAAAAGTAAAATCAAATTGAATTGATGATCAAATCAAATAGAAAAAAAAAATATATTCATAGTTTGGTTTGACTGTCGAAAAAGGAAAAAGAAAATTCTTTATCTAATTTGATTTTAAAAAAATAAAATTTTAAAATGAACTTAAATCAAATAGACATTATTATAGAGGAAATCGAAAACCACCCAAACAACCTGAACTAAATCAAATTCAAAAAAATTAACTTTATGATATAATTGGTTTGATTTATAGATTTAATAAATCGAAATAATTAGTTTAGTTAATTTTTTAGTAAAAATCAAACTAACCCAATCTAATCTACTATGCAAGAATGGTTCTGCAAAAACTAATTACGTGTGGACGTATTTTTAATTCATGTATTGATTATTTCATCTCTTTTTTTCCATATAAAGATTATACTATATTCTCTCCCCAACTTATATACATATATATATATATCATATATATATATACTATATATATATATATATATATATACATATAATATATATTAAATACTATATATATATAGATACATTATATTAAGTATATATAATATACAATATATATATATATATACAATATATTATATATATACATATATATATATATATTATGCACGTCTCCAATACAAGTCAAACACCATTCATTTCTAAATATAATATTACGTGATAAAATCAAGCTCATAATATAATAGAAAGAGAAGTAAGATGAAAGAGAACTTTTCTTCTTCTCTTTCTATTATATTATGAGCTTGATTTTATCTAACCAACTGAGATTGGATTTCATCCTTGCAAATTATAAGTTAGATAGCCTGTAATTGGAGATAAAAGAGTGTAGAGTAATAACACTGAGATTTGCACCTGCAATATGATTTCCGTGGAGGAGAGACAACAGATTTTGTACACCTCGTCCCTTCAAAATTTCTTTTTAAATAAACCAAGATGGGTTTTTCCAAAAAGCTCGGGAAGTTATTTATTTCATCTTCTATTATTCAGATTGGAGTTAATTAAAATCAATGGTCATATATAAACTTCAGAAAGTAATTTTTTAATTTAATTATGATTTGCCACTGCACTAAGTATTGAGAGTAGTAATGATGAAGATTCATTTCCTATGGCTAATGAGATGGTTTTGACTAAACTTTTTTTTACTTACCTTGAATACTCAAATTCTCATGATTTATAATTTTTAAATTTAGTTTGCACTAATTATATTGTTGAAGGGGTGCAGGAAATTATATAATATACCGATAGAGATTCAATTAACAAATGTTAAGAAAAATTTAAGAGGCGCACTTGGACTATGATGTTTAATAATCGAGTGTACGAAGATAATTCAAATTCTAGTGCACACAATGGGCAAGACATCAATTTTGAGTTTTGAATGCACATGATGATCTTAATTGGATTAAAATTATGGCATAACGTGCCTTGTATAGATAAGACATTGAGTTTGAGTCTCAATGCACTGTAATGATGATATAATGATGACTAAGGTTTGATGAAAAGTCGTGAAATTCATCTCATCGAATTTGTTTCATTCCTTGAAAAGAATGTAATAGCAACATATGATAACTTTGAAATCTACATGTTGACTTGCTCTATTCTATCGTATGAATGTGATAGCAGTAAATAATTAGTCTGAAAGATCACAAATGATTAACGATATGAAAAAGGGCGTAAAGGGAGGGAATTATAATAGTCATCATGGTGGTAATTATAAAAGAAAGAACAGTATCGATTCTCCAAATAGCCCTTCAAAATGTGAAGGCAATTTTTGTTATCAAAATGGTATGAAAGGTCATTGGATTTGTGATGTTGTCGCCTTCACTAATTTGACAAGTTTATAAATCCTCTATCAAAGCAACAAAGATAAAGTGGATGGTACACTTAATCTTTCAAAGATGATGTTTGAGTGTGTCATGGAAATATGATAAATTTTAAAGTCATACATGTGCTTATTGAAAATTTTGTGAGTACATATAAGAATAGTCCATTCCTTGCAGACAACGTGACATTTTGATGAGTATCGTGTATGCTCAACCATTCTTATAAGAGATGTGTCATATGTGATTAAATCATTATGTGTTGGATATATGCCCAACTCACCTGATAGGATGTTTGAAAAAATGTGTATATGTCACAACTCATCTCTATGGGAGTTTGAGAGAATGAATAAATTTTATTTGACAGAAAATATTTTTTGTCTATAAGGTTGTGGTCATGATCAATATAATATTATTGTATGGCAGTACAAATTTGTCGTTGGTTGTGTACCTACGGTACAACAAGAGTAAAGCAATAAAGTGACATAGTAATATAAGTTTCTCCTTGAAGGAGATGTGCACCATATGAATGGTTTCATGGAATATGTGATAGTACACAAAATTAATAGCAAACTTTATCGAGTTATGTTATTTTCAGAGGAATAATTTGTTGTGTTGTAGTAACTCAAAAAAACTTTTAGTTGCAGATAATTACATAAAATTGATACATGAATTTTTAAAAAATTTATTATCTTCCGATTTACTGCAACGACAGTGGTTTATAATATTTATTTAAAAGGTACAAGTGTTTCCTCTTGTTTGTTTGCATACAAATGGTGGGCATACTGATAACATCACCGGCGAAAGTATACAATGTTACTAAATAAATATTAGTTGGCATACCGGTTTGAACATTCTGATTTTTAAGTGATGCAAATGTAATTAAAAGAATTCATGTGGATTCTATGATTACGAAATAAAATATCTTCAAAAATTTTCTTGTGTTGCTGTTTTCATTGTACTAGCTAGATTGGGATGTAATTCCGTGAAATTTTTGGAACATATAAAAAGGTGAATATGAGCTCATTCACCTGCAATGTGGTGGATCGAGTTGCAACTATCTGATGATGCATCTATGCGATGATCATATATGCTTCGGTGTTTAACTTAGAATTGGGTTTGTAAGATTGTTTGCTCGAATTGTTTAATTAAGATCACAAGTTCCATTATGAAATTATATTAATAATTGAATGGTTGATTTAGCAAAAATTGTATGCCGTTCCAATTATAGCTAACTCACGGTTATGAGAACAAAACTCCCAAATAAAATTTGGTATGAGATAATTTTATTTTAACATGGTCCAACCAATGTTGCTCAGCCACAAGGTTTCCCCATTAACAAATGGTTCGGGTCATGACAGTATAATTTTTCATCTAAAATTTTGAACTTGCATTATGATTTTTATTGCTTGCTCCACATGGCACAAACATGAATTCTCAAATAGTTGGAATGAATTTGATTTTCTAACATTAGTAGGAGAGAAAATTGACAACTGAAAATTATGTGTGAGGTTAATGATGGACTTATCCTAGATCCTCGTTAAATAAATAATGTGAATTCATTTGCATAATGTTTTCAAATCATTTTCCTGATGATGGTCCTAGACGCCTATTATATAATGTCACTGGCAAATGTTTCAATGTGAAGTCCTTGAGGACAGAGATCTATGATACGCCGGAAGCGTAATAGACAAATCGGTCCAAATATAAAATTTCTTCTTGAGGAGAGACCAATGTTCAATATGGCAAGATAATGGGCAAATGATATAAATGAGCACATTGACTAACCTTCATAAAACCTCAAAAAGGTCAGGTTGTACCTGAACATGAGTAAAAATGACGAGATCTCGATAATTTATGTATATGGAATCCAATATCAAATATCGTCGAAGGTATCTTGATAATAAATTTGCTTCAATGATATAAATTGTGATGAGGATCTTGATTCCAAATCTGTCTTCATTGTGGACAGATAAATGGGGGGGTTGACCATTAATTCAAGAATATTTTGTTTCACTAGAAAGTGACGTTTTTGGACTGATAGTCCATAAAATCAGATATAGTTCAGTAGGGTCAAAATTATCATGCGATGGTCTAATCTTAAGATATCAGTACGGTTTGTGCCTTAGGCTACGAGGGTTTGTCGGCAAGCCTGACATTATTGGAGAGTTTTTCTCCTATGGTAGGGGTGCAATGAGATTTGTTTGGCTCTGCAAATATATTAAAAATATGAATGCATATAATGAATAATTAGATGTTCTAGACAATACTGAAGGTTATATAAAAAATCCTTGAAGTCAATCGAGGTGTCTGAGCATATTGTCCACGACCCAAAAATAGGTGTGAGGGCACTTGTCTTATCCACCAAAACAAGTCAGCCTAAAACCCATATCCTAAAAAGTGGCGGAAGTAATACTGCCATCCAACAAAATTTCTAGTATGAAACGCAAGTCATATTATTCAATCCCCAACCAGGTTGTCACGTGCAACCAGCCCTGATGTAACATTAGAATTGAAACAAAATATAAGTCTAACATGAAGTTGTCTTTCAAATAAAAAAAAAATCATAACTGGAGTAGGAAGTTCACGTGAGCTGACAAGCAGGCTACCTCACAATCCTCCACAAGATGCCTCTGAAACTATCACAAGATCCAGGCGCGTACCTACAAAAATTTGTAGAAGCAAGGTGGAGTAACCCCAACACGCTGTACCCCACAAGCAAACTCTAAACCAAGTTAAGTGACCCAAATAAAAGGGTAACTTCTCCTTACGCCCTACTCTAAAAACCTCCACGCTACAACAGGCCTAACAGTTTAACCAACACATCATTCAATAACCACACTCCTATCAGTTTACACATTCTCAATAACAACTCAAATTCCAAAGTCCCCAAGCTTCACGAGAAACAATCACAAGATCAGCAAAACACCTGTTCAAGTTCATCATAATAGAAATGTGCAATGCCATGAGAGTGCATGTCAAATATCTGATGCATGTTCTTTCTTACGATACACACCCGCTGTCTCTCAGTCCGGGACCATGGGGGACATATCTGTCATGGCATCTGTCGCGGCGCATGACACACCTCGATAAATAGTAACCTTCCACGGCGCGCAACGTCCCTCGAAATATAATATCCATCATCACGAGTCGCTCGATCACGACCTCGAAATGGTAACATCATCCTCTTACCACACACCCATGTCTTCAGATAACAAGCAATGTCATCTCAAATGAAAAGGGGAGAAACCATTTTATAGACAAAGCACAATTTACACCAATATAATATACAACACCAACAAATAAACAACAAGTCTCCCAAATCATTGTCAACATCAACAATGGAATACACGAATTTCGTACGCTTTACAAAAGTTAGAACTCCACTGCCTTAGTCAATCACATAATTATCTTGGACTTGAGAACTTCCCTTCCGTTTGAGCTTCCGAACCAATGGAATCTTTCAAGTATATATGTACATAAGGTTTCGGCATTAACAACACTCACACTTTTATGTGTTTAATAACCTTGACCGACAAATGCACCTCCAAATTACTCAGTTGTAATTATTTATAACCAATTAACATGCCAACTCTTATATCTCCTCAATTTCAGTCTAGGATTAAGTCCTAATTCTCTAATCACTCCAACTTTACCATTCATATATTAAATACAACTCAATATCTTAATTTCTATCTAATATATCAAAATTTAATTCGTCTAATTACTATTATACCGTACATATAAACAATACCACTTCGATAGTTAAACTTAATGAATTAACCCTAAAATCTCAACTAATTTAATATTAAGAGTTTAATATGTTTAATAATTTCCATCATATTGCCATCCGCCCAGAATTTATTGCTTATTATCACTGTCATATCTCTCTCCCTTGATATCATTAAGTGTGGTAAGGACTATTATATATATATATATATATATATATATATATTATATATATATATATAAGGCACTATCTGGTCCAACAAATTGAAAAGGCAATCCATTTATTATTATTTTTTTTCCTACCAACTTCCTACTTGTTTTTATTACTTCATATAGACGAACCGAGAATTCACGAAACATAAGCAGAGATGCATTACCTGAAGTTTGCCGCACGCAGTTCTTCGTTTTCCCCTAATTCTTTTTTTTTTTCTGAATTATTTAAGTTACTAAAAGTGATATGTTTTACCCACATATTTTTATTAAATTGGTTAAAAGGGGTTACGTAGGGTCTTAAATAAATTCTCACTTTAGCCCATAACGATTGATAAATTAACTTAAGTTAAACAAATATTCAAAAATTCTAAAGAGGAGCTTTTGGGTCATTACATTATCCACCACTAAATCGTGTTCGCCTCGAACATAGATTAAAAGTAATTACCTGAACTTTCAAAAAGTTGAGGATATCTAGCACGCACTGTCCAGACTCAGTTTCCCAAGTTGCCTCTCCCACTGATCTCGGTGCTTCCATTGCACCTTTACTAAAGCAATCTCCTTGGTCCTAACTTTCAAACCTCTTCCTATCCAAAATAGTTATAAAGGCTCCTCCTCCAATGTCATCTGTACCCAACTCCACGGAATCAAGATGAAAGCACATAGATTACATCCGGAATATACTTCCGAAGCATAGAGACCATGGACACAGGATGAACTGGCCGACAAACTAAGGTGCAAGGCCAACTTAGAGGCCACATCTCCACTCGGCTTCCAAATCTCAAAGGTCCAATGAACCTAGGGCTAAGCTTGCCCTTCTTTCAAACCTCATCACACCCTTCAATCGGTGATCTTCGGAGCCAACATGATCCCCCTCCATAATTCACTAAGGCCTAACCCTCCTAGATCTGGCATAACTCTTTTCTGTCGACTCTGAGCTGTCAAGTCTATCCTGAATCATACGAACTTCTCCTAGTCATCTCTAAGCAAATCTGTATCCAAATAGTTCCCATCTCCGCCGAATCGACAACCAATCGGAGATCTACACCTTCTGGGCCATAACACCGCACTCACTGGGGCCATGTTGATACTAAGAGTTATTAACTTTTATTGTAGGCAAACCTCTTCTAAGGGTAAATGTCGAGCGCCATTCTAGCACCCAATCTATCACACACGTCTCAAACATATCTTCCAATACCTGAATGGTTCGCTCAGATTGGCCACTGTCTGAGGTGAAAGCTGGACTTCATATATAACTGAGTAACCCAGACCATGTTGTAATGCCTTCCAGAATGAGAAGTAAATAGTGAACCTCGGTCTGATATATAGAAACAGGAATCGCATGTAGTCGCACAATCTGACTTATATATACTCGGCTACTTCTCTGCCGTATACTTCACCCGAACCGGAATAAAGTGGGCAGACTTGGTCAACCTATCAACAACAAAAACCAAATAAGTCATAAGACCACCCACTGTGGTAGGCAAACCCACAACAAGTCCATAGTATCCTCTCCCCTTCCAAGTATGAATAGGCATCCTCTAGTATACCCCCCTACCCCCGTGCCGCTGGTGCTCACATTGCAAACCTGCTGGCAAGTCCAGACACCTCGAAACAAAGTCTGAAATATCTCTCTTTCATCCCACACCCCAGTAATGCTGACTCAGATCATGATACTCTTCGCCGCCCCGGATAGATGGAATCCCGATACAAATGGGCCTCCTCAAGATCAATCTAATCAATCGCCTGTCCTGGCACGACACACAACTTCTGCCTCCGATCCCAGACACCATCAGATCAAGGACAGCCTCCTTAGCCTTCCCTCTTATACTTGTCTCGAATGAGACATATTTTTCATCATCAACATTGGTTGCACTGATTTTGCTCGACTAAAGAAGACTGAGCCTCAATAAAAGCAATCATCCATCTCTCTCTTCTCTCTTCCTGAATCGTGCAAGCGGACAAGACTGTTACTAATATCTGTACACATCCTAGCCACTGGTCTCTCCTCAATACTAAGCGCTGCAAGACTCCCCATGCTATGAGTCTTCCTACTCAAGCATCGGCCACAACATTGGCCTTTCCTGGATGATACCGAATGGTCCATCATAGTCCTTTAGCAACTCAAGCCATCTCCTTCCTCAAGTTCAAATCCCTCTGCTAACGATATACTGAAGACTCCGATGATCAGTGAAGATCTCAACCATGCACTCATCAAATAATGACGCCATAAACTAAGTAAAAACTACCACAAGCCGCTACTCCAGATCATGATGAGGGTAGTTCTTTCTCATGGGGCGGCAGAAACAGGGGGGGGGGGGAATCTGTAGGAACCCAGTGGGGAGGGGGAGGCAATGGGCATAGGGTAGAAAGGGTTGTGTAACGCAGTTAGTTGGAAGAAGGGTGTACGAGTAGAACTGGCAAAGCGAGACGGTGAAGTTGACTCTACGGGGGGGAAAAATATGTTCTTGGAATTTGAGGCGCTAGGCGATTGGGGGGGTATTGGTAATTGCGACTTCATTGGCCTAGAAGTCATACGCAATCACTTTCCTTCCCCTTCTGCATCACACACGACCCAAACCAACTCCAAAGCATCACAATACAACAACAGTAAGCTACAACCTGCCTCAGTAGAGTCAACACAGGAGCAGAATCAACAAGTCTTGAGCTTTGAAAGTCTCGTCACACTCATCAGACCATGAAAACCCACATCCCGCTCGAGTCAATCTAAGTCAATGGAGCCTGCAATACGTAGAGACTCTGACAATCGTCGATACACCTCCAATACCCCAAACTCCTATCTCATTAGGTGGAAGTAGTTCGCGTCCAGCCTCTAACTGCCTCAATTTTGGCCGAATCTACTCTAATACCCCAGTGGACACAACGTGTCCCCCAGAATGGTCACGAAGTAGCCAGAACTCCCACGTTGAAACTTGGATACAACTTCTCTTCTCTCACCTTTGAAAGTACAGATCCTCAGGTGGTCCTGACATTCTCCTCAGCCTTAGAGTAACCAAGATGTCATCAATGAAAACAATCACAAAAGAATCAGGTAATGGTCGAAACAACCCAATTCATCACGTCCATGAATGCGCAGGGCATTATTCAATCCCAAAGAATCACACTAGAAACTCTAATGCCCATACCGGGGTCCGAAAGCTGTCTTAGGATTCTGGGGATGCCCTAATCTTCATTCAACGTGATGATACCCAGACCTCAAATCAATCTTAGAGAACACTGTGCTCCGATGTATGATCAAATAAGTCGTCAATACGCGAAGACGGATATTGTATTCTTCACTGTCAACCTTTTTCACTGTCTGTAATCACTACACATTCTCATAGTCCCATCCCTCTTATCTTCTTCACAATAATACACGGGGTAACACCCCCAAGGTTACACACTAGGCCCGCGAATAAAACCCTTACTCAATAAATCCTGCAAACTTATCCTCAATCTTTCCAACTCTGCGGAGCCTACGGTATGGAGGGATAGAAATAGGCTTCTGCCTTGCTCCACTCGATAGCAAATCGAATCCCCTATGCGGGAGACACCTGGAGATCACACCCAAGTAAATACTCTGGAAACTCCTGACACGGGAACAAGTCTATGGGAGGTGGTTCACCTATATCCCGAATAAAAATCTAGGTAGACAAACACCCCCTTCTCCACCAATTCTGAGCACGGATAAGAGATGACCTTTCTAGGATAAGAACCACTATCACTCTTTCCACCTCAACCCTCGGAATCCCAGGCATTGTTACAGTCCAGTCTAGCATTACATCAAGGACAAAACAGTCATGCTAAGGAGAAAGCCCAATACATACCCAAGATACCTCAAAGTCTACCATCCCCAGATGATTAAGTCTACCCAAGGTGCATAACCCCGCCACTGAAATAGACAGTATCGATACACTAGATCCACACCACTCGGGCTACCCACACGGGTGTAGAAACACGAATGGTACGTCCATCTAATCACATATCATATCAAATTTAGCAGCAAAATTACTTAGACACATAGAGAATGTAGAACCTGGGATCAAACAACACAGACCAGGTCGATGGCATACTGGTATGATACCTACTAACACATCAAGATCTCCGCCTCAGGTCTCCCGGGGAAAGCATAGCAGTGGCCTCCACCTCGTACCACCTCCATCCCTGGGTGGTACTCTACCCCACTCTGTCTGAGCTACACACCACTTACTAGAACGCTCTCACTCTACCGGACTGAACGCTGCCACCGACCTCTACCCTGTGGTGCTGGTTGTCTAGTCCCTGGAATGAAGAATTAGGTCGAGGCCCACCCGACCCCTTTGTGAAGTACAACTGCCGCATTAATATGATCGGGATCTCCACAAGTAAACAAAAATCTCTGACCCGGGACTGTTGTGTGGACCCTGAAACACCCATTATACATTTCCTCGCCCGGTAGGTCCTGCTGTGAACCGTACGAGCTCTGCTAACTCTAGCTATAAGAAACCCCTAGATGTCTGGGACCTTCAATGTCGGCATACGATGCTTAATAGGTCCCCGTCTGCTAAAAGAACCACTCCCTCTCCTGTGGACCCCTACCTCCAGATGAGGCACCATGAAACTGTCCTGATAACGGGCCCTTTAGGGTCCCCAAACTCCTCTCCTCTCCATCAATTCTTCCTCTTTGGGGCGGCGCTACAGGGACTGGAAAGAAGCCCCTTCCCTATCTGCCCAAAAAAAATAAAAAAAAAAAAAAAAACAAAAAAAAAAAAACCCCCCCCCAAAAACAAAAAAACCCCCACCCAAACAAAAAAAACACAGCTGACCTGATAGAAAAGTCAATCCCCCTCACAAATGCTGCGATGCCTCTCCTGTCTCATTTGGAATAATGGCCAGCGCACTGCCTAGACACTGTCAACAAACGACCTCATACCTGTAACCGATAAAGCATCCTTCTCAACTCTCAAAACCCTCAATAGACCTCTCCTCTCTCACTCTCCATGGGAGAAAACGATCTTGGAAAGGCACTACAAACTAATCCCAATCACTGTATGAGAATCCAACTTGAAAAACCCCCGAATAAGTCCTCCACAGTCTCTCGCTGGTCCACGAAGCTATAGTGTAGCATATCGAACCCCATGTGACTCAGCTAATTATCCAACCACCTTCTATAACTCTCGCGGTAGTTAAAACTCAGGCGTCCTCGCTCTTCCCGACCCTGAAACTGAGTGGGTCCATCTTTCGAATCTCTCATACTCGCTGTTCATCCTTTCCAGAACCACCATCGATGCACTTGACCCCAAACTGCTGGTTGCAACATCATTCTGAACCGCGAGATCTACTGGTAGTTGCCCCCACGCATCCTGAACAACTGGAGCTTGTTGCCTGCCTTAGGTCTGAGCCCTCCCCCTCTCTAGTACGATAGTCATGTGTTGGTAGTTCACCACACCCTGGAAGCCCTCTAGCACACTTTACACCCTCAATAGTGTATCCTTAAGCAAAGGTGTGCCTAACGGATCTGGAGGAACCTGGTCCTCCTCTTGCATCAATCTGAGGTTCTGTAGAACCTCTCTAGCAAGACCTCTCACTGGTGCTGCTCCACGTCCACGGACCTTGGTTACAATCGTCCTAACTAGGCACTACTTAGCTCAGATCTACCCCTACCCCTATCAGCTGGACCCATCAACAACTGCCATCGGGAAGTGCCTCCCTTCTACCACCAGTAACGTTAGTTCTAGTCCTTCGTCATCTTGTCAAAAGTATACACAACGCAGTACTAAAGAGGTACTACGGGCACGTAAAAGAATGAACAAAAGAAGTTTCCTAGTAATCTTTATAGCCTCTCAGAGATGAGTACAAACGCTCCGTACTGATCCTTGAGACTCCTCCGTAGACTCGGCTTTATACACGGAACCTATGAACTTGGGCGCTGATACCATTTTGTCACGACTCCAAAAATAGGTGTGATGGCACTTGCTTATCCCGCCAAAACAAGTCATCCTAAAACCCATATATAACAAATTGGCGGAATAAATGACAATCCAAAACAATTTCTAGTATGAAACCAAGTCATATTAAATTCCATCCCCAAAACCAGTTTGTCACGTGTACACAAGCCCTCTAATGTGAAACATTATAATTGAACAAACTGAAGTCTCACAATGAAGTTGTGCTTTCAATAAAAACAAAACATAAACTGGAGTAGGAAAGTTCGCTGAGATGACAAGCAGCTCCTCCCAATCTCCACACGATGCCGCGAAAACGAATAGAAAGAAGTTAATCACCAAGATCCGAGGCTGCGTAACCTACAAAAATTTTAGAAGCAGCACGGGGTGAGTACCAACCCCGCGTACCCAACAGAAACCTCTAAAACTTTTTGTTAAGCGTACAAAATTCGTGTTTCCGTGTGTGATGTTAGAGATTTGGAACTTGTTATTTGTTTGGTGTTGTATATATAATTGTTGTAAATTGTGCTTTGTTTCTCAAATGTTATCTCCCCCGTTTTCATTTGAGCATGGCATTGCATTGTTCGGATGACATGGTTGTGGTAAGAGGTGATGTAACTAATTTTCGAGGGTTTTTTTTTTTTTTTTGTATCCGCGCGCCCGATGGATAATTATATTCGCGGGACGTATCGCGCGCCGCGAGGTTACTATTTATCGAGGGTCGTGTGTGCGCCGCGACAGATGCATGGACAGATATGTCCCCCATGGTCCCGACTATCCGCGGGTGTGTATCGTTAAGAAAGAACATGCATCACGATATTTGAACATTGCATCCATGGCTTTGCCCATTTCAATATTATGAACTT
Organism: Solanum habrochaites; assembly: GCA_027704765.1. Taxonomy (NCBI): domain Eukaryota; kingdom Viridiplantae; phylum Streptophyta; class Magnoliopsida; order Solanales; family Solanaceae; genus Solanum; species Solanum habrochaites. The sequence continues at coordinate 8,350,152 of JAKWJA010002493.1, forward strand.
GAACATGTGTTTTGCTGATCTTGGTGATTGTTTCTCTGTGAAGCTTGTGACTGTTGAATATTGAGGTTGTTATTGGAATGTGTAAACTGATAGAGTGTGGTTATGTGAGTGATGTTTGTTGGTAACTGTTAAGGCTGTAAGTCGTGGAGGTTTAGTAGTGCGTAAGGGTACCCGTATTTTGTTCACTTACTTGTGTTTAGAGGTTTGCTTGTTGTCCGCGTGGTTTGGTACTCACCCCTATGTCTTCTACAAATTTGTAGTTACGACCTGGATCTTTGTTATACCTTCTATTCTCTATCGTTTCCGAGGCATCTT